>VZRS01009798.1:986113-1040594 GCA_013398055.1 Ifrita kowaldi
GCGGCCGCTCCGCGGGGCAAGGGCGCCGCCCGGCGGCCGCTGCCGGAGCGCCAGGAGGAGCCTCCCGCGGGCTTCCGACCCCGCCGCCGGCTCCTCTCCCCGCACCGACCCTCCTGGCCTTGCCTCCGCTTCCTCTGAGGAACCAGGAACATAAACACAGCCTCCTCCCCGTTTTCGAGGCGGTTGCTTTCAATCCTGGAAGAGTTAGCGCGGTGGGACGTGGCCCGCTGCTCTGGAGAACGCCGTGGGTCCCAGTGGGTGCTGGAGTCGTTCCTGGACCCTGCGTGCCTCATTCGTTTCTCCCTTGGCACCAGGCTCGGGTTGAGAGACGTGGCAAACAGCCAGTGGGAGAGGGCGGTTCAGCACGGCTGAAAACAGAGTGCCTGCAGGAACAGCCTGTTTTTTGGATTATAGGGGCGTCCTGGGATGATCAAGTGACACTGAGCAGCGCCTCGGTGCCTAACTTCTGAGATTCAAACGTGCTTGTTCAGTCTGGCAAAAACAGTAAAGAGATGATTTGCAGGAAAACATAGTTTCTTACAGCACTGAGCGAGGAGCAGTACCAGAGCCCAGGATGCTACTGAGGTCCCTTTCTGTCCGTGGTTAGAGATCTCAGCATTTGATCCTCACTACAGACTGTTTTCAGAGAGAAACAGCAGACAGTGGCATATGTTGGAGACACAGCATTCTATTTCAGCTCTTGACTAATTAGTTAGAGAACAGGATGCCCATTTTGTAAGCCACAGCCTTTGCTTTCTCCTCAAATGCACCTGTTATCAATTTGATGGGAGAAACCGCTCAGGCAGGCAGAGCCCTGGCTGTCTCTGGAGATAGATACAGACAAAATCAGGCTGGTCAGACAGGAGGGCAGCTCCTGCTCCATGTCTGACTTCAGAAAGTCTTTTGCAGAAAATGGCACTCACATCTAGCAGAGTGCTTCATCACCATAGCAAAAGCAAAGCAAACACCAGTTTCCCTAGAAACTGCATGTGGCAGGGCATGTTGACTTTAAGGGAGGGAAAGAATCCTTAACAGGAAAGTACTGGGTGCAGAAGGGTGAGTGTGCTGCAGGTAGGGAGAGGGGACAAGACAGGTCTCAGACCCACAGGGACCAAGATGGCTGGAGTGGGGCAGGGACCCCCAGCAGAGACTCTCATGGCCACTGTCCCTCATTGCTCAGTGCAGTGGCAGAGAGTGCCTTGGGGCAGAGGCAGCTGAGTCCCCTGGTTGGGTGCCCCAGAGCTCCACTGAGTGCAGCTGCTCACCAGCAGCTCACCGACCCCAGCCTGGGTGCAGTGACACAGACCAGGTGGTACGCAAGGGCTGGGCTTGCTGCCGCTGAGGCACACCTCCACTTTGCATTCAGAGCCCTAGAAAGCAGGTAAATTTGAGCAGGGGCTCTTGGGTTTCCTTCTCCAGGGCTTCCTCCTAGGAGGGGCAGCTGCCACTGCAGCCCTCAGCTGAGTGGCCTTGGACGCTATTTGTGTCTCCTGTCAGAAACCACCTTCCTGAGAGAAGCTCAGGACTATCCAGTCCCATCTACTCATAACCACACAAGCTCCTTCAGGGCAAAGGGAGTAACTGGTGCTGGGGAAAATGGATCTGAAGAAGGCATTGTCCAGAGATGCACACTTACAGCAATGTACACCAACCACATACCAGGCTGTCTGAGTAAGGGTGAAGTCAGCAGGGTGAGGGAATGGTTATTTCCTTTTACTTAGTGCTCGGGAGGTTCTGTCTGGAGTACTGTGTCCAGTTTGGGTCTCTCACTGCTGCAGAGCTTGATCAAGGGGAACAAGTCTGGCAGGGGAGCCATTAAGACCATTGGGAGCTGCTTGGACCATGTCACCAGGGGGAACAGCTGAGGGACTTGCTCAGTCATCAGAAGAAAGGCTAAGGGGGATCCAGGTGCTCTTGTCTATTAACTAAATGGATGCTATAGAAAAGATGGGACCAGACTTGTCTTAGAGGTGCACAGTGAAAAGTCAAAGGACGACAGAGAATCTGCAAGAAGGGAAATTCCGATTAGACACAGGTTTAAAAAGAACCCCAATGAGAGTGGTCAGACACCAGAACATGGACCCCGAAAAGCTGTGTGATCTCTGCCTTTGGAGACATTCAAAGCTTACCTCAAACTGGTCTAACTTCGAGGTGAGCCTTGTTCAGGGCAGAAGCTGGACTGGACCTCTCCAGAAGTCCCATCTGACCAAAACCTCTGAGTGACTCTGAAGTACTGCTAAACCTACTAAAATGTACGAAAGAGCTGGAAACAAGGAAGAACTCTGTGGCTTCTCAGAACCACCAGCTCCCTGCATGTTTGTGTGAGCTTCCATTTTAAAGGGAGCCTGGGCCAGATAGAGCAAGAGGCATCCCATGTGTTACCCACACATGATTTTCACACTGGCAGCTTTTAGATCTCATGTTTGTCTTTAGGAAGCTGCAAAATCAGTCCCTCCCTGGGGAGTGTGTGTGTGTGTGTAGGAGCAGAGTGTAAGTGGAAATGTAGGGCAGGCTGAATGCTGTCTCTTGCTCCCGAGTGTTGTTGCCCTCTAGGTGCTGCTCACAGGCTGTAGTGCAGCTGCCGGGGATGGCTGGAGGAGACGGCTCCCAGCTGTTCACTTTGCCTCTGTCAGAGCCAGGAATTCTCTGCTTCAGCTACCTCTGGTTCTGGTTCTGTGTGATGAGACATAGTGAAACCTACAGCGTAGGGTTTGTATAGGAGAAGGTGACTGCTGTAATTGGGCACTGGACACGCCACCTGCAGTGCCAGCCCTGCTGTGACACAGTCAGTGGCCTTTGGCAAAAGAGCAACATGCACACTTGGACCAAAAGTTGCCACATCCAAGTTGTGGCCCTGTGATTCTGTTCCTTGAGGAGCAGATCTGATTAAAGTGATCCCCTGGCCCTGCGAGCCTGGAGAGAGTGGCCCCAGCTGAGAGCCCTGTGCCACACCAAGGGCTACAGGACTTGTAGGAAGAAGGTGAATCCCTCTCAAAGAAGAATCTTGTTTAGGGACGGTGGCACTGGCACCAGCTGCCAGAAGCAGCAGGGAGCACTTGGGAGGTGACCCCAGCAAGGTTCCTCCCCATTCCAGGTTGTGTCACCACCTGGGTCTGTGCCCCAAGGGTTTATTGCACCCTCCATGTTCACTCCTGGCCAGGCACGTGGAGCCCCACAGCCCTGGCAAGGCCATGGAATGGTGACCCTGAAGGTCCTGGGACCAAACAGTGTTTTTGTCCTTCTTTGCTCTTTTCCCATGACACGCCTGACCTGAAGTTCAGCAGAGTTTATCCTGCCTCCTGATAATCCTGACTGCTTTCATAATCCAGGTGTGCTCTGTGCCAACCCTTCTCTGGTGAGTACATTTCTGGCTCTCTGGTCTCCTTGAACAGGGAGAGGAGGGACCGGAAACCAGAGGGCCCCGAAGGCAACGCACCTGCAACCACCCCCACCGAGGGAGCCCTGCGCAGGAGAGAGGGCAGGGATGAGCCTTACTGGGTTTACAGGCCTCCCAGTGAGCAGATTTTAAGAAAAAACAGCACAGGGATCATGTAACCTTCCTGCCTCCTCAACTCACTTGTTCCTTTTGGGTCTAGTCTGTCTGGCCCCACCAGTTTAGGATTTCCCTGGGACGCGTGTGTGTGACTAAGTGGCCGACTGGCTTGGTTTAAGCTCAATTATAAGGAGAGAGGAAACTGCTGCTTTCCCAAAAGGCTCTCCCGAGGTGTGAGAAACCTGCAGCACAGCAGCACCCCTTACCCAGCAGTGCCAAGTTCCACAGAAATTCATATTTATTTTGGCATCTAAATGAGCTCTCACACAAAGCTGCCTTAATATCGAACAAGTGCAAAATAACCCTGGGCAGATTAGTATTTGTGTCATTACAGAGGTTTAAAAAATTTACTCTGAAAGGCACTGTAAATCTGTGGAAGGAGATTTCCATTCTCTGCCGAGCAGCACGCACAGTAACAACCAAGTAATCAAGAAAATCGCCATGCCCTGACTCAATGGGACAGCAGATGATGTCTCTCATCCCTCCTAGTTCTGCTGCCTCTGGGGCCAAGGTGCACTGGGAGGCACTTTCTGATCTGTGGCAGTTAGTGAAGGAGCTGGTAAGTGTCTGGGATATGGAGAACATACGGTAAGAGCACACTTCACTCCTGTTTCTCCTGTTAGCCTGTTCTTTGCTCCACCAGACGCCACTGAAGCAGAGGAGCTGGCTCTGTTTTAACACATTTTTGAATCATCCTGGGACATACTATAGCTATCAATGACACCACATCTGCTCAAAAAGATAATTTCTTGAAAGTTTGTTACCGTTTCAAGCATATCCCTCCTACCTTCAGTCTGCAAGTCAACAAGTTACATCACGGCTTCACAAACCCTTTTCCCAGCCTGCTCTCCCATGCTATATTGGCACCCTTGAGTTTTCTCCCTCATCCTCTGTGTTACACCTGGGGACTGTGTAGGTGGAAGGGAGAAGAGGGAGGGGGTTAGGTGTCATTTCCACCTCAAATTAACTAGAAAAAGGCAAGTTATCCTGTGATACATTTCAAAGTCAGTCCTTAGGAGGGCTCTTTCTCATGCCAAGGGATGCAGAAGGCTCAGATGTCCTTGTGTTGCCCTTCAGTGCTGGTAGGCAGAGTGGGGAAGACCCAGGCTGACTGATTCTAGACACCACTGAGCCTGAGGAAGGGGTTTACTTGCCAAGAGCATATGAATATGTGGTAGCATAATACACCATGTAAAATCTCATGGGAGAGTATCCTGTAAAAAGGCAAATTACAGCCTCATACCATCAGGAGGCTTAAAAATTATTATCACCATCATCTTCTTCGCTGCTATTATTTTGCTTTAATATTGTTTCTACTTTCAAATAAAAATATTACATGTATTCAGAACATCAAAAAGACATCTTTTTACAAACTGAATTACATACCTAGAAGCTCCTTTCCTATTCTTGATTCTGCAAGTACCCAACGAGAGACAAGCAAATGAATACAGATTTGACACAGCAGATACAGACATGTGCAGTGATGAAAAGTTCACATCTTTCCTCTGGCATTTGCTTGCTGTGGCTTGGATTTCTATTTCCTCATTTCTTACGCACTCCTAACACTGAATCAACTTTATTCAAGGAAAGTAGCACAGAGAAAGTACTAACCCTTCTTCTGCACCCTCAAGCAGCTGGTCTTTGGTCCACAGTGACAGCTTCAAGGAAGCCAGCATCTCTCTGCCATTTTTCCCCAAGTGCAATCTCCCAGGTGGCCCACTCCAACCCATGAAGAGCTATTGCTGTCACCCCACCAACCATTACAGGAATCACATTCCCAAGGAAGAACACCAGTTTCTCATAGTCAGGCTGTTTGTGTTTTTATTAATTAAACAGTCCATATACAAAGTACTAAATAAATATACAGCTGTGTCAGAAGCCAGTGTTCCATACACACCCACTTGGAGAGCTCTCTGTAGTTATACATTAAATACCACGGAAAGCAATTTATCAAATGCAAAGCAGGTTACAGAATGATTCAACTCTGCAGACTCATTGCTCATCACCAGGGTGCAGTCCACACACCACACGTACCACACACACACACAGAGACACAAACATACACACACTTCTGCTCATTCATGCCTGGGAAGAAGGGTGTCCACCCTCTGTAACCTGGCTGCTTGGGAAATGTTTGTGTTAATTCACAGACACACTCAGGAAGAGGCCAAGATTTGAGGTTCACAGGATTATATCCCACCAGGGTATTGCAAGGAGACACACAGAAGAGGTTTTGTCTTTGGGGATCCACATCCTGGAGTGGCAGGTGTGGGGAGGGAGAGTTTGCAGGGTTGGGCAGGCACCTTGGGGAGCTCAGCTGGGGCAGATGGGTAGGAGTCAGAGCTGGAAAGGAGGCTGTCAGAACATGAATTGGAAGAAGTGTCAGGGTAAATTGGTGTAGCTGGTTTTATGTCTTTAAGTTTTCTTCCCCATTTCCAGCATGGTCCCTAGATGATGAGGAAGGTGTTGGAAGCAAATATGAAGATGAAAAAATGAATTACTGTCTCTTCTCCACTGATCTCTGGAGGACAGCCAGGCAGGGCTGGGAGTGGGCACAAAAGTAATAGTGGATAGATAAAGATGCCTCAGTAGTACCTGAGATGTCTTCGTGGGTGGGCAGGAGGAAGGAATGTGAAGGGCTGAAGCTCCTGGTCCTTCCTCTTCTCCCATCAGATAAGGGGTGCAGGCACCTCCATGAGCTGATTAAAGCAGGTCCTGTCTGGGGCAGAGCTGGCTGATGATCTTCCTGCTTCTCCAGCATTCCTACTGAAAATAGGCCAGGATGCTCTTCCATCAGAAGGGAGAAGCTCCATTCCATGGGGTCACAGAGTGAGCAGGGACAGGACAGCCAGGGCTGTGTCTGAAAGCTATGTTTGAAGAACAAGAGGGAGCTACAAGGGTGCCTGTGTTGGGGGAAAGAGGATCCCTCTCCTCTTTTGCTGGTGTGGCTTGACTCTTGCAGGATCATCTCATTTGTCACCATGTGGCCCATTCCCCGTGCCTCTGCTGAGGGGCACTTAGTCTCTTTGCTCACTGTGTGTGGAGCTGCTACATGGGGCTTTTCCCACCAGTGTAGTCATGGTATGGGCTTGTCCGGGCCTTGGGGCGAGGGATGGAGAAATCATTCTGGGGTTCAATGGCCTGAAAAGGAAGCACAGAAGTCTTTACGTCTGAAAATTGGACAGATGTCATAAAACAGGGCTTATTAAGAAAACAAAGGAAGGAAGGGAAAAACAGAGCTGAAGGTTTCCTGAGAATGTGACTAATAAGGCTGTGGAAGAGGATCCTGGTGGAAGAAATTAGTGATGGAGACATGTCACCAGAGGACATGTGGGAACATGGTGAGAGCTACTAGACCTGGCTAGGCTGTGGTCTGAAGGAGGACTGGTGAATGGACAGCTGGACATGCAGACTGCCCACTCTGGATCTGCACTGCAACTTCCAGTGTCTGCTGATGGGAATACATTCAGGGCATGGGCTGAGGAAATCAGCACACTCTCCTGAGGAAAGGGCACAGTCTGCTGTAGGAATGGTGCTCGAAAAGAGGATCTCTTACGTGGTACCAAATCCCAAAGTACTGAAAACCACAACCTCTTTACCTCGGGCCTCTCTTGCCTTCCCATGTCCCTGGACATGTCACAGCTCTTTCCCACAGCCACCGGCACCTCCATGAACACATGTCACAGTATCACCTGGCTCCATGCAAAGCACCTGCCTGCCTTCACAGAGCCTGTTCTAGGTCCATCTGTCTTTGCCCCTTCTCCTTCCCTTCCTTTTGTAGCCTGCATGTGGTGAAACGGGTGACAGTGGCATGAACTTACCTTCATCTGAAAGTGAGAAGCGTATGGGGAGTAGTTGAGGTCTCCTGTGTCACAAGACAAAAGCAGGGGAAAGTTAGTGCGTTAGCATTACACAGTAGCTTGGAGATACCACATCAAGGGAGACTCACAGGGTCTGTGGCTACATTAGCAGCTGCTTTTAGACTGGTCTAACTATGCAATGTGCAGGCAGGAATGAGCTAAAATCCACAGGTGGGGGACATTAAATATTTCCTTCTGAAAGCAGGAATGAATGGTATTGTAAATAACAGGACATAGGTGGCCTTGGAGTTTAGACACCTCCTGTTGCCTCACAATTACTGTCACCACCACCAGCCAAATCCCTCCCACTTGTATGCACAGGACCCCCTTCGTGGTATTCCCTGGGAGAGCACAGCCTTTCCTGGCTATTGTTTTACAAACCTGGGGGGTCTGGCTCCAGGTGACAAACACGATACCAACAGCAAATCCACAGCCAGAGAAATCACATCTCCTACCCATAGACTTGGGAAACCTCAACTGATAGAACATTTTGCTTTGTCCAAATATGCAGAAGACTCATACAGAAAAGGAAGACCTCCTTTCCTCCTTTTTGGATGATGGATTCATTCTTACATGGATAAGGGCACCAGATCAGAACTGGAATAAACAACCTCCAAGGTACAACCTAGATAGGCCTGAAGAGCTGATGTGTCAGTAAGACACAAAAAAACCCCTCCTGATTTTTAACATGGACTTCCCAGACATAGCAGGGTCATAAAGAGTTACATTTCAGCCCTGACATGCAGCAAGTCTCCTACTCAGTCACTCCTCCTACACACCTTTAGCTTTTACATTGGTCCTCACTCATTTCCCTCTTGTCTGGAGATTAATTTTCATGTGCATTTCCAAAGTTTCATCAGTCTGAAACTTTTTCCTAGCCTCTAATTTATCTATCATCTTCAAATCTTTTCTTGTAGCTCTCCTAACTCCTTTACATCATGAGTGGTGCTTGTGTGCTTGGGGCTGGGGGGACAGTGGAGTCATTCACTTCGCCATACCTTGCACAATTTCATCTTGAGTGTAGGCACGGTTGTCCACTCCAGTTGCCTGCTTTATGAACTTGGGTTGGCAAAAATCATTTTCTGGAGGATAGTCCTCTAGCTTCAGAGGGGCAGTGAGGAAACAAATTTCGGGGACAATATACATTATCAGGAAAATCCAGCCATTGGACACCAGAGCAATGGCCACAACAGGATCATCCCAAATTTCTTTCTCTAAAACCGTGTTGCCTTTTATGAGCATAGTGATCCACACTACCCAAATGGCAATGGAGAACAGGACAGTGACAAAGATGTGCGCCCCATGCCTCTTCCAGCTTTTGTATGACCCACAGAATGTGAACATGGAAATCACGAAGGTCAGAGCCATCAAGAAGAGCACATAGATCAGAAGCATGACAAAGTCCTTGTTGGTATTCTCTCGAGACATAGTCAGAAATTCTTCTCTCTGGTTTACTAACATGGTGACTAAGTATTCAATGCTGATCACAACTTGTACCAGGGCAAAGGAAAGGATGAAGAGCAGCAGCACCCTCCAGGAGAAGGGCTTTCTTCCTCTCACTAGTTTGCTGAGGTTGCAGGCATGGGTGAGGAGGCACGAGAAGCAGAGAGCAAAGATGACTCCAAACAGGAAGAAGCGAGTGGGACGAGTCCTGTCATTGAGTTTAACGATGAAGGCAAAAGTGAGACCAAAAACGCCGAGTGTGCCTAAAAGAAAGAAAAAATAGACGGAGATCATGTGCCGCTTGCTGTTGTCTTGGACTTTGCAGATGAGGAAGAAGAGCGAGCAGATGAGGAAAATGGTGATGAGGATGCCTGCTGCAGCCAGCGACTCCAGGACAATCCCCCAGGCCTTCTCCGTGTCACAGAGCAGGTAGTAGTCAGCATCGATGCTGCCGCAGCCCGGGGGAGGCGGCGCCGTCATCCTCTCGCCTTCTAGAACAACCTCTGCAAAGCTGTAGAAAAGGAAAAAACACAAGCTGTCAAGTCAACTGTCTGGGTACTGTCAGCAGTGGGGAAGGAGAGGCAGGACAGACCTCCATCCCCGCCTCACTGGGCAAGGACACCACAGTGCTAAGGACGTGAGGCAATGGGAGCAGAGCTGTCTCACTGTTTGGCCTCGGCTCCCCACCAAGGGCAGGCCAAGCCCCTCAGGAGGAGGTAATTCACCTCGCACATCCTCTGCACTGTGCCTGGTGTTGAGCAATGTTTTAGGAGTGTGGGGAGCAGGGAGAAGGTGAGGTGCTTCGGCAGGCATTTGCTTGGTGCCCTGCAGTACAGAGACTGAGCTGCCTTGTCACGTCTGTGATACTAGAGCAGCTGTTAGTCATAATGCAGTTGACGCTCTTTTGACAAGTTCAAACAACATCAGTACCTTGTACCAGGGAGATTCAGAGATGAACAATGCAGAACAGGAAACTCTTTGTTCTGTTTATTTTCCTCCTTTTACATTCTCTGAAGCACTTCTGGCTTTGATTTGCTGTTACAAATGAAGGGGGAACTTTAATACCTTCTACCTTGCAGATAACTAACGTGGATGCCTAACCTGGATCCTCTTCTCACTCCAAATTCAACAGCAAATACAGGCCACCAACCATTAGCCCTAAACTCATATTCCTCCTTCTTCACGGCAGTGTAGCAGTAAGGAGTGTCTCACAGACCTCAGTCTCCTCCCCAAGATACTGCTTTGCACTGACTAGAGGCCTGACATGTCAGAGCTAACGCTGTTCACTGCATGAGAAGTAACCACTCAATTATTGCATGAGGAGTCCACAAGTCAATGATGTCAAAGTCTCTAACGCATTCCTGCTGTCTCATCATAAGGATTTCAGTGCTGTCTGAGCACTCCTGTCTCCCAGGGGTTAAGAAGGCTTAAGTGGGCTGTTTAGGGGAATTAAGTTCCCTACTTTCTCAGGAACTTGAATAGTATGCAGAAACCACAGCGCGAGGGTCACTGGGCACTTCATGGCCCATTACGCAGGCACTGAGTGAGTTCAGATCCTAGGGGCCAGGTACTGATTTCTAGATACCAAATTGCTCAGTTAGGCTTGAACCTCTAAATCTATCAAAAGAGGAGTTTAGATACAATATCACAATGAAACATGGGCGAACCTGTCCTTCATAGTGACCCACACTGGAAAACCGGGGGCTTTCTAATAGATACAGAAAAAATTAACTTTGCACAATTTAGACTTTAGTGCTCACTGTGCCATTTGCCTTGATTTTCCTGCTCCAGAACAACATACTGCACTTATGAATTTGGTTCTCAAACCCTTCCAGCAGATTTTGGTGAATGCAGATTGTGTTTTTAATAAATGGCAATTGATCTAATCAAGGGATGAACAAAGGGGGAAAATATCACTGACCCACTCTCAGCCCCACATATGCTTCAATGGGACCTGCTTAGAACAGAACTGGGGAATAATTTTTCCAGCTTCTACCCTCACTGTGTAAAAGATGTGCAGCTCTTCAAAAGGCTGGCTACAACAAAATGCAAATTATTCAAATATGCAGGAACTCTGGACTCCCATTGAGAGAACAGAATAAGTGGATAACACATGCAGGAGTTTTCACAATCATTGTACACAAAATTTTGGGGATTTATGACCTCTTTCACAGGTAACTGAGTTATCTGGGCATCTGTGAGCAATAAACAATGAACCTTACTGAAAATCCAGAGAGAGAATTCTAAAATTTTATCCACAGACATATAGTGTTGATTAGATTAGCTTATCTGTTCACAGCTCTGGCAGATACAGAGTGGTGCTCGCTGTTGAGGCACGTGGAGAGCCCAGAGGACCAGCGTGAGCGACCTCATGACAGCACAGAGCACACCCTTAGCTTTGGGTCCTCACTGGTGCTGACCGCAAGTGGTGCTTGCCGCAGCCAGCCACCACGGCCAGTGGAACAAACGGGATGGAAATAACCTTCCTGACTTGGAGGACTGGAGAACTGGGCCACTTGCAACCACTTTTGCTGCCTTTTTTTTCCAAGGTGGATGTCCCGTGAGGCATGATGAGGCACGAAGAGCTTCTACACTGTCTCCTAAGTGAGTCTTGCTCCCCAGAAGCTGAGTCTGCTCATCCAGCACCTACAGAAGTGTCTAGGAATTCCAAGAGGCTCTGCAGTCTGTGCAAGGGAGCCTGCGCTGAGGTAGCTTATACAGCACACCCCAAATCACAGCCCTCGTTTGAGAGAGGAGTCTTCTCCCTCCACCCTGACCCTCCTTTCCCACTGATACTTGTACATAAAATACACCCATTCACCCACACATTTCAAACCGTCTCCCGGCAGTGTCTCCCCAGCTCCAGCTGGCAATCCCATCTCAGAGTCAAGGATGGGAGGCACTCTCAGTTCACTGCGGCACCCATGCCCCTGCTCTCCCACGCCGCAGAGCCATGGTCCTGCACGCCACCCCAGCCCAGCTGCAGAAGGCAGGCCCACCCTGGATCCTGTAAAACATTGCCTTGCGGTACCTTTCTGGGTCCTGCCTGGTGCAGGCAGCAGGGAGACTCCGTCTAGGAGAGGCACCTTCCCAGCGCACCAGTACCCGGGGCACCTCCGCTCCCGCAGCCCCGGCCGAGCAGCAGCTCCGCGCCCGCCGCTCCTGGGAGCTTTAACAGCTGGAGGCCTGAGGAGGTGGGGCTGAGCACGCCTATTCCAGTTCCACCGCCTCTCCTCTCCCACAGGACACGGCTGTGAAAATTCGGCCCCTGTGCCAGGAAATGAAGTAAGGGCTCCTGACGTCAGCGGGGCACTCACCTCTGCGCCGGGGTGGAGATGGAGCCGTGGGACAGCGCTGAATGCTGCTCAGTCAGGCACCTACCTGATAAGGTGCTCCCCTGTCTGACTCCTGGCACCCGTGGGTGGGGACCGGGACTATGAATAGCAGTGCGTCCCCTCCCTGCTCCGAGCCTTTTGTCTCTTCGCCTGCTTTCTCACCAGATAACTGCTTGCGAAGTAGGCGATGAGGAGGCTGTGGTGTGTGAATGGGCCCGCAGTGCCCAGAGAGACAGTGGCAGGCCTGGATCAGAGATGGTTTCCTCGGGGCTCTGCATGGGTGCTGCGTCTGCCTGTGGGGATGTGTCTGCTCTGCTTGTCCCTTCCACCCGTGCCAGTGGGAGCCACCGGCTTCTCTCCTGAAAAGGGCAGCCTGGCTTTCCTCGTGTCTCGCTCAGACCAGCCTTGCTTTCCGAAGGCTCAGTTCTGCCTGCTCGCTGAGTCACTTTGTCCAAATTGCTGGCCCAAACGGCTAATGAACAGAAGCAATGACAAATTCCCCCTTGCTCTATATTTTATGCCTCTGGCCCGACACACCTATCAGCACTACCCCATCCAAATCCTCGAGCAACTCCAATGTATTCATGACTTCATTTGTTATTTTAGATATTACTCACTGGGAGTATTTCATTAGCCCTGTTAAGGAATTGACATCAGGGCCTATCCACATCGAGCACTCAGTCCCTACATACAGCCCCAAACCCAAAAATCCCCCTCACCTCACGAAGTTTGTGCTCCTTCCCAAAACCGGGGGTGGGGGTAGAGCAGCTGCACATGCCTGTGCTGAGGTCTAAGTGCCCGCAGGTGTCTCATCTGCTTGTTGATTTTGTTTGTTTGCTTTAGGGCTTCTGGCTGATTTCTGGGTGCTGATCCTTTTTGAATCTCACATGTGGAGATTGCCACAAAACTCATACGAGACAGTCCTCTCCTCCACACCCCACAGAAGGACATGAGGACCTGCAGCAATGAGTGGCTCATCCAGTGAAAGGCAACACTCAGTGCAGGCACTGTGGGGTGGGCCATGCTGAGCCCTAAGACAGTTCTTCCTGTCCTTCCAACTTTTACTTCAGTGTAAAATCTTGAGGCTTCTTAGGAAAGGACATACCAGGTTTCTCTAGGTGAAATTAATCTAAACTTTAAAGCAGGTCCTGGGCTTAGTGAGCCAGCCAAGAAGGAGGCAGTTATGAAAAATGAGAAGAGGAAATAAGGAGTCATGGAGAGGAGTTTAGCACCATCTCAGTGGGATCCAACTTGTCTAGGAAAGCATCTCAAGAAGCTTTCAGAGGTCACTGGTCACTGCCAACCTATTTGCATCTTGTCAGAGCACATTATGGACTGCCAGCTACTTCCCTGCATTTACACAGACACGTGTATTCCTCATGGAACAGACCGTGTCAAATTATATCAGGGGAAGAAAGAAGAAAAACTAGAAGTAACACAGACGTTTTTCAGTATGCCTGAGAAATCCACAAGAGTCAGTCATCAAATACAACCTGTACTTTCAGAAGACTGATGGGGCTACTTTTAAAAACAATCCCAAGCGACTTAGGAGCCTGAGGGCTGCTGACTCACTGTAGTTAGTGTGAGACATGGTGGCCATGGCTCTCGTGCTGTGCCAGGGAGGGTGGAGAGGCACCGCTGGTCTACATGGGTGAGTACAAATGGCACAGTGATCACACCAGAAAGGTGAGATGGCTGTCACCTTGCTTTAGGGACGGGATGTAACCTACAGATAGGCACCTAAATTTAGATGTCTGATGGTTATTGCCTAAATGTGAACTGAGTACCTCAGCTCCCGAACACCCAAAACGTCATTAGGACTGTCCCAGCTGATTGGATGCAGCTGCCCGTTTTTGTGTACACTGAAATGCTCCCAGGTGTGGTTGCTTGGATTGCCCGGGGCCTCACTTTAGTTGCTTGCACATCGGCATAGTGTCATTTGAGATGCCCCAGTGTCTCCTGCTCGGCTTCCAGTGACCACTGCAGGAGCACATGAATTTCCCATACCTCCTCTATCAGATCTGGCAGTTCTGTGCAGATGTTTTGGATACCCTTAGGCATCTCAAATCACCTTTGTAAGAGCAAATGGATTGAGTGCTCAATCCCCTTGGCTATTTCAGAGTTGAGATTCCCAGCTTATTTGCAGGTACCTAGTCCACTGTATGGACTTAATTCTGACACACCAGCACAGATAAATAGTTCATTGAAGGTGCTGTAGCTTTGGTTTCTGTTACTCAGTCAACAGCATAGATGCAAGAGCTATGGGAATCAATCCTTCTGGAGCATTAGTTCACACTAAATAACACAGGAGATCCCAAATGACCCTAGGCACCAGTGTATGGACAATTAAATTGACTCCTAGGTGCCTACAGAGCAGACTTCTTCATTGGAGGCAGTCGTGGATTCCCACTGAAGCTGGTGGAGAGAAAGGGGCACTTCCAGGGTAGTTGCCGTTGATCTGCTTCAAGACAAACCAAATCACACCTGAGAAGTACCCATTTCTTTCCAACAGAGATGAAGGGAGACAAGATAATGATACAGATCTTTACACTTGACATCTGAATTGCATAGCCAATCTCCAAAATAATTTAAACACAATCCAGTAGCAAAATGCTGGTAGTGTTGGAAGTGCCTTTACGTGGGAGGGTGTTGGTAGCAAAACTGCTTGCTTTGGCCATTTGCAGCCCTGGACAAGCAAGCTGGCTGCTGGTAGTGGGAAGGAGAGTGACTGTGGTTGACAAGGAGAGGCAGGGACAGCAGCAGGGTCTGACTCCTTTGGGCAACGGGCACCTACAACTCCTCTTCCAGTTCTCAGGCAGCAGGATGAGAGCTGGGCTCTCCCTCTGTGTCAGCTCTGCTCCCCATCCCTTCTTGCTGCTGGCATTGCCTGGCTCTGCTCCCTCCTGTGGGTTGAGAGTGCCCAGTGCTGCCCACCGTGCCCTGGGCCGGCCCTTCTCCACTGGCTTCAGTGTCACAGGGCTGAGCTGCCAGCAAATGGCAGAATGCTGCAGCCCCCTCAGCTCGGCCAGGCGTGGGGAAGGAAGCATGTCTGGGAGGTGCAGGGACTGAGATAGTATCTTGTATTAAGGCAAGTAATAAAGCAAGTGGATGCCTGGGGAGAGATGGTGCATGGCGCTCTGGAATGTGTCTAAATAACACGTTTATGTTTGACCAGTGACATGGCTGCATTGTGAGCAGGCTCGTGTCATTCCTTCTGCTTAGCTGCCTGTGCACAACAGATAGCTTAATAACGTAGGAACAGCCTTGCTCCATGAGAAACATCCCCCTGCCAGCACTCATCACAGTCATCCTGAGCTAACATTACAGCAACCTTCACCCCATCCTGCTCCATCCATTTCCCTCATCTTTACATCAGTTGAGGTATAAACACTATGACACCCTTGGGAAGAGCCTGGCACAGAGATGACGGCTCTTCAGCCAGCCATTTCGGGGCACCTTTGCCTTAGACAGGAGGCAAAGGCAAGGAAGGGGGTGTCATTTCTGGAAAGGGGCAGGTGGGATCTTTGCATAATGCTGGGCTTTCTCCTGGGCATCCTGTCCCTGAAGCCCTCATCTTCTGGCTTTGAAAGCATGTATCCAAGGACTACCAAAAGCTCTAAGACTCTAAGAGTTAAATAGCTTTCCTTTGGAAATGAGGAGTGTTGCACCAAAAAGTAAATATTATCTAAAATAATTGCAAAAGAAACACATTCCGGTGTCCTTCACAGTCTTTACTTGTCTCTGCAGCTATCAGTTCTTCCAAACTGCGTGCTGTGCTCCCTGCCATTTTCAGTCTCAGGAAAAAAATAAACATTTCTGGTATGTAACAATGCTTTGCTTTCTGTGCTGATTGCTGCATCCTCTCAAAGAGGCTTCCTTCTTTAAATGAGCAGGTTTTGGCCAACTCCTTTCTCTTCCTGGCTCCTAAATGCCCAGATTCCTGGTACAGGACTTTCATTTACTGGGAAAGGGAGAGATTTGGTCAAGAAAAGGGCAAAGAGACTTATTAAAATATTGAAATCAATGTTATTGAGTATATCCTATAAACAGAAACTCTCAAACCTGTGAATTAACTGCTACAGCATTCCTAATGGGTGAGAAGACCTTGCTTATGGAAATGGACTGCCTGGACCTCCGCTAGGAACATGATGCTCTGCAATGCTGCAAACAGGATCACTTCTGCATGCAACCCCAGGTATGAGCAGCCTGGTACCTGGAAACCCAGGGGCAGGGGGTAGCTCCTGGAGTACCTGCTGAACCTGTGCTGAGTTCATGCCTTGGACTTGCTCCTGTCCCATGGGTACAGGTGTCACAGTCGTTCATACTCCACAAGTGTGGAAGCTGAAGCAAGAACGGGCAGAAATAAGTGGAGAACAGCTGAAACTGTGACTGTGATCACTTTGGCCAGGAAGAGCCTTTTCATACAACAAAACTGGTGCTTTTTAAGGCTGGGAACAAGTTAAAAAATTTAATTAGATTTATCACCCCCTTTAGGACTTTCAACAGTATGCTGATAAACATTTTACTCATGACAGCTGAGCCATTCCTCTAGATGTAGTTTCCTGGAGGTATCCTGTGCCCATCCACTTACCAGGTCAGCAGAGAATGCTCCAGCCCTCCTTTATGATATTAACCTCATCTGCTTTTATGCTGATGCATTCCCAAAGCAGCAAGTTGCCTTGATATGGATGACTGAGTATTGCATATAAACAGACATTTTGGGAGAATAACTCTCAGTAAACAAGGGATCTGAAAACATACCCCCAGAAAGGAAGTGCCAGGGGAGATCCAGGAGGATCTACATTTTCTCTCTCCCAGAAAGGCTGACTCCAAGGCTGGGGTAATGATTTAGGAGAGAGGGGATGTCTGGCTAGTGAGGCATGACTCACTTTAGCTAGTGAGGCATGACGGAGAGACTCTCAGCAAAACACTCCAGGAGGAGTCAGCCTTTGCTTCCCTTGTGTGCCACTCCTGGTTTTGGTACCTTTGTCTGGCCACTAATGGTGTTCCTTCTGGTATTCCTTGCCCACTGTGTCTGGAGTAGTTTCCCCTTTTCCCTCCATGTCCACTCCACATTGTGGGATGTGGGGTTGCAAAGACTGGCTGAGATTCTCGCTGAGAGAGGATTAGGCTCACTGTTTCATGGGTGGCAGTTGGCAGTAGAGGTTCTGAGAGCCATCCTGCCCTGGAATCTGATTTCTCCTGCCAGCAGTATCTTGGGTAAGAGGTTCTGCAGGAGACTGCTTCCATGCAAGAAGCATTCCTGGGAATCAGGCTGCACACAAAAACGACCCTGCTCAATGATACAGAAAATTCTTCTTTGCTGCTTCTGGATCAAACACCACCACAATAACATTAAGCACAGCTGAGATCCAACATAAATCACTCCTCCCTTTTAGATTTCATCAGAAAAAAAAATAAAAACATTGATAGATTTTGGACTATTTTTTATCAACAAACTTCTTCGTGCGAGTACAGATCTTTGTCCCCATGCAGCCAGCATAAAAGCTGGCATAAACTCCATATTGTCTCTCCTGGATAAATTATCAAAAATACAGTTGTGTTTACATGTTTAATCAGACATCTGGTTGGACTCCATGATCTTGAAGATTTTTTTCAACCTTATTGATTCTGTGAAATGGCTACATACAAATCTGCTACTGACTGCAGAACCATGGCCTGGGAAGAAGCCAGCAGTTGTGGTCAGTGTGTGTAGACTTAATCGATGCTGTGATTTTTCTTGAAGGAAATGAGCACCACGGGAGAAAAATATAAGGAACAATTGTAACATAAGGTCAAGTAATTGAATTCACAGCCTATTGATCCCAAATATTTTCTTACAGTTTAGAGCAGCTCCCCAGGGCAGGCAGTTCTTGTTCTCTGAGTGTCGCAAATCCCCCTGTCACCTCCTGGAGCTGGAGAGTTCTTGAGGAGCCATGTAGGGAGCCACAGTGGGAATCACAGTCAGGCTTCAGGAAAATGTAAGCAAAGAACATGAGAACACACAATGCTCTGGTGCTAGCCCTGCTGAAGGATGTCTTGCTGCACTTCTGGGAGAAAGAGTTTCTTTTCTGTGCAGTTTCATCTTCTGGGGTGGTAGGGCTTGGCAGCATAGCTCAGGCAGATGGAGCTGGGGACTTTTAGCTCTGGTCTGCTTCACAGCCATCTCCCAGGAGCCATGGACATTACAGTCTGTGGGTCCCTGTGATTTGAGGGGAGATGGTTTGTGTTCCTCTGGGTTAGAGCTGGAGACGGTTAGAAGTGCCAGGCCAGTGCTTACCTGGCAGAAGTGCCAGTGAGTAATAGTTACCAGATTATACATAAATTACTTGTAAAGCCAACGCCTCACTTCTGCTTGATAGCTCATTCTAGATAAAGTTTGTTGCTTGGCCCTGATTATAGATGACCGTAAAACTCCTCAGAAATCTTCCAGGGCAGCTCAAGCACTCACTCATCTATCAGCATCCATCAGGGGAGTACTAGCTTGGTCCATGCTGAAGTCCTTCCCCAGCTTCCACAGTGTGCATGTGCCAAAAAGACCAATACAGCCTTGCAAATGCTCAGAGATGGGATAGGAGAAAAGCAGGAGATGTGTTTTATCAGGCTAGGGCTGGGGCCATGTTTTCATCATGCACAAAATGCCTTTTCGTTCAAATTCTGAAGACTCCCCTCTCTCTGGCAACCCAGGAGTCTGGGGAAACACTTGGTTTCTGGCACAGGTAGATGGTATGCCCTGGCAGCCTGGAGGTCTCATGCACAGTTGGCAGCGGGTCCCACCATGGCTGAGGGAGCACAGATGATTGCTTAGGACCCTCATCCTGGGTAGAAAATGGAGCTGGCTGGGCAGCAGAGTTCAGTATCATCCATTTAAAAGGCCAGCATATTGCTGGGTATCCTCTTTTCACTTGTCCCAAGATTATGCATGAGGTCTCCTTCCACCGCTTCCTCCATCATGGTGTGCATTAAGGTGAGTGGGCTGCTCTTCCAGCTTCAAGGACAGCACAGGCACATCAACATCCCTGCATACTGCCTCACTGGAGGCCCAGGACTGCATTTCAGTTCTTTACTCCTCCCACCAAAACCCTTTTCTTAAATGATTCTGCTGGTGCAATATTTGCCAGAAGCGACCAGTTGTTGCATCAGTATTAAGGTCTCTCAAGTTTCTTTCCGCCCTGCCCGCTAATCACAACTGATGCTTTCTGAGATCTCCAACACCCAGGTATCACCAGAGACACCGAGCTCCCTAAGGGACATACCAACGACATGGGTGTGTTCCAGAGGCCTGATAGCATTCCTGCTCCAGCTGCTGGCTTCTGTAAAATGATGCCTCTTTCTGCAGTTCCTGCCTAATTTCGGCAGGCACATACCCAGGCAAACACACACATACCTGTGCGCAAGCACACACACCCCGCTGTCAGCCACACCCAGCCTCGCACTGCCTGCCATGCTCGTGCCTCTGGGCTTGCAATGTCTACTAAAAATGGATAAAAATTGCAAGGTGTGAGGATGCTGCTGGTGGAAGTGGTAGCTGGGGGAGGGAAGAGCAAGACAAGGCACTGACAAACCAGGAGTGGAAGTGGCAGTCAGGGAGGTTGGGAAAGAGAATGGGCAATTGCAAGCCGGGAGCATCACTGAAAATGGTTTTCCATAGGAGATTCACTGCAGGATATCTAGCATATCTACGTAGTCCTCTGCAATAGGTCTCCTTTGCTTTGTGATGTCACATCTGAAAGATGTGCACTCTTTAAATGCTATCTAGTTCAGTGGCTCCACTTTTTAAAGATGAAGCACTTGAGGCCATAGATTTGAATCCTAGCCAGAGAGATTAAGTACTTGAGAACTGAAGTGGAGGCCTAATGTAATCCATTTAATTATTCTCCATTTAAATGTTCCACGATAAAGAGTGGAAATCTCAAAGGGAAAGTTAACTGAAAAATGCAGTCTGTGCATGAAATTCCTACTATTATTGTTTTAAGTTTTCTGATTCATGCAAAGAAAAAAGAATCTCTCAAATATATAGTCTTAAAGTGAATCACACATACACAGATACTCTTCCTCACTCATTTAACCAAAAGTCCATTATTCCACTGAAAGTTCAGATGGAAATTTCCACTGATAATTTAGGCCAGCTGTCAGAACTCAAAAGTGTCTCTTGATCTGCTGCTGGGATAATTTCTTTGTCTCACCTCACATCTTCACTTAACTCCTCTCCTGATTTCAGATAAGCCTGTGGGAACATTTGCTATCTCATATTTGCTATGGTCACTAAAGATATGGTAAACTTGACATGCTTGCAATAACAAGCAGCAATATTGGATTAGAAAAAGAGCATTAAACTGTTAAATGTGAACTTCCAGTCTGGATGTTGTGCCCAGGGCTAGGAGAAGGCGAGGTCTGAACTAGACAGAAAATACAATCAATTGCCATGTCCCTGGCCTTGAGTATTTTTCTTCCAAACTTCTCGACAACCCAGGAGCTCCCCTAAGCTAGGGGGAAGAACATCAGTGTGCAGTCATTAATAATAGCCAAATGGAGAGGATTTGGCTGAAATAGAGAAGGTTTACAAAGCATCTGGCTTGCAGTAGGAAGAGGAAGAGAGCCTGTGCATCCATTTGGACCAGTAATTTCAACCTAAGGAGTCCCTTTCTGGCCTTGCTGTGCTTCTTTCCTGGCCACTTAGCTGGCTGCTGGGTGTGATGGACAAGCCTCTCATGGGAGCCCCTGGACTCCCCGTTGCTCTCCAGACCTAGCAGCCCTGGCTGTTTTGCTTGGTAAACAAAAGCGACACTGTAAGTGACAGCCATACCCCAGGGAAAGGTTGAGTGGAGGTTTAATTGCCAATTAACCTCTTCAGAAATGCAAACACAGCTTCAGCTAATGGCATGAGCAATCCAGGAAAGCATCAGAGATGAGGGATGCCTCTTGGTGTGTGCATGATATGGCAAAGAGGAGCTCTGCCTCTCTGCAGCAGGTTCTTCTCCTCCTCTTCCAAAGTTGTTGCATTGCCCGATAATCCCTTCCTTGTTTGTTATGAACAAACTGCTATAACAGACATTTGTTTGCAGTAATGAAATACCAACTGGCACATGAGTAGCTGTTTTAAAAGGCTATATATTGCTTTTTCCAGGAATCCCTGGCTGCAGACGGGACCTCACCCAGGATAGGACCCATCAGCTTTTGGGCACCAGGCAGTGCTGCTGCATTTCAGCAAGCATGCAGTATTCCCTCTTTGGGACCTGTGGGGAGCTGCTTTTGATCACACAGAAAATTCAGTGCCTTTGTGCCTACTTTTAAAAGGCAAAAAGAATCACTACAGCTGTTAGCACCGACCTTCTTCTTGGCACACTACACATCCCATTATGTGGGATGAGCTAGGATATATTCTTGAAAAAAACCAGCCTATGCTATATGTGAATGAAGGGATCCCACCCACACATGCTATGGATTTGAGCAATATTGTTGCTCCAAGGGCTTTATCAAATTACAGAGCTGTGATACACATGGGATTGAAGTTACCGTGAGATTTGCAGTACATGGGGTGTTAGCTTTCCCTCAGTCAGAACTGAACACACACAGGAGATCTGAAGCTGTGTTGAACCAGAACTGAACCAAACCAACTTCAGTTTTAATTGACAACCCAAACAAGAACTAAATCCAACCACTAATGATTCACCTGTCTGATCAGCAGTGTGCTGTCACTAGAGATAAAGGCAAAGAAAAGTAGCAATCCACAGGCATGATTCTGCCAAACAAAGTACACATTCTGGATGTATTACATGACAGTCTGGTTTCTTTAGCAAACACAGCATCTGTTAACAGTCCTGTTCCAATTTAAAAAAAAAAAGTCTGCTATTACATAACAGTTGATAATCCCCAATCTCCAGAGTGGTTAATCTAGATGTATGCATGGTTAAAACCTCTGCTGGCCAATTGAAATCTGACTTTCTTAACTACTCATTTATAATCATCAAGCAGAACAATGACACTTGAAACTATTACTGGTTAGGATGTATCCTAGCCTTGCAGGACAGCATGAAATTTTAATTGTTTTACCCTAAATGTAACCATCCTTATCTTTACTTATCAAAAAGAGTTGACTACTACAATTAATGAGTTGAAACAAGCTGCTGAATATAAATAAACCATCTTTTCCTAAGAAGCAATGCTACATTAATTAAGACACTTGCCCAGAGAGCCCAGCAGGATCTCTATTACTTTCTATCATATGCCTACTTGTTTTGTATCTTCTAGAGCACCTGGAAACACAGATTCCAGCTAGTCCCTTAACAACTGAGATGGGATATGCCTGCAGGTGTGCAGTGGAGGAACCTCTACCTGCACTGAGGTTGTAGCAGCATACTCGGGCAAGAGGCTTCAAGGCGCACAAGTGTTACCTAAAATACCATTAAATGGGGAGAGCCGCGTGGGAACTGCTGAGGCAGCTCACATCTTCCCTATACCCCGGAAAACAAAAGCAAAACAGAACTGGAAGCAAACAGCTTGGGCAGACACCTGCTGCACAGGAGAAGAGCCTGCAGGACCATATTGCAATGCAGTAGGAGCACCAAAGCAAAGAACCAGCCCTGTTGAGGGGCCTGGGTGCAGGCTGTTTGGTGGGGCAAGGCTGGGGAAAAGTGAACAGGATGGAGTGCAGAAGGTGCTTAGAAAAGGGGGTGCATACATGAGACTTGCACGGTGAAGGAAGGGATTCAAACACGGAGGAGAGGCTAAAGGTGGGGTGAGAAGATGGGAGGTCCCAAAAACCCACCAAGTAATGGAAGCTTACTAATGCAACACATTCTGGGACATGCTGAGCAAGAGGAAATCTTGCCTGGGAAGGATCTCAGCAGAACTCGGCAGGTCTGTGCCAGCTGAAGAAACAAAGCACATCATTGCCAGTTAATTATGTGAAGGGAACCCTTGGCCAATGCTTCCAAAGGAACAAGTCAGTCCATGTGGAAAGGCCTGAAGGCAGGGAGGGTAGCTGCACCCAGGCACTGTGGGCGGAGGGGCTTCCCTACAGCAGCCTGTGCAGGGAGATTCCCTCTCCCTCAGTCACAGCAGAGGTGGTTCCCCAAATGCACCTGCAGGCATCACTGTCCCAAGATTCCAGTCACTGAATGCTTCCAAAGGTTAGTGGAATCCCTTGGTCAGCCTTATCTGATCGAATGATGGGAGCGGGCTGGGTAATGATGCAATCCTGCAAGACAATTCAGGAGAGCAGAAAGATGCAAAGTCTGCCTCTCTGGGATTCTGCTGACATGCAGGGCAGGCAGGCTCACCTGCTCTGCTGTACCAGCACCTTGTACGTCAGGCAGTTCTGGTTTCTGCCGCGAGGCTCAGCCCATCGTCCACTTCAGTCACAGAGCAAAGCCTTCCCGCTGAAGCAGGACCCAGAGCAGTACAGAAGCTCACAAGCTGTTTTCCTCTATACAGGGCTCATTTTAAGACTCATGGCTTCTGGTTTTAAGGCTCATGGCTTTACTTTGGCAAAACAAGCAGAAATTTACATATTTTTCCTGCCGTCATGAAGGCAGAAGACATGAGTGTCCAGATCACAGAAAGCACTTCAAAGCAAGGTCACCCAGCCATAGCTGGCTTCAGTTCTCGATTTGTCAAAGGTCTTTTCCCACCAAGAGAGATAACAGCTTCATAACAGTCCTGCTTAAAAAGAGGGCTTCCCCACCCATCAGTCCTTCTCTTTATCCCTGTATTTTCACGTGTCAATAACTACAGCACTGTCTTTTCCACAGACTTCGGCATATTTTTGGACATTAACCCACAAGCCATTTGAGGCACAAAAACATCCCCATATTTTCCGTGCTGTCCATATAAATTGGTAATACACAGTCCTGTAGATCTCAGGTGATCAGAGAAACAAAGGGCTGACATGGCTAACAAAGCCGAACACTTCCAGCTGACACTGCCCGGGCCCAAGTAGTGGAAGCTAAAGAACATGACAAAGGAGGAGAGCTCTCAAAGTTTTTAATCTGTTCATCCTGATTGGCAGAGGACACAACAGAGCAATTAGCTTTCCAAAGGGCTGCTTGTGTTAAAAGAAAAAAAGAAAAAAGGAAGCCTTATTTGCTGTATGTGTAAGATACAGAGATGAAGGCACTCACCAAAGATTTAATTGATACCTTGCCCTCCAGCAAGCTCCCTTCCCATTGCACAACAGGTTTATCAACAACAGAAGGCTAACAGGGCCCTTGCACTGGTCGAATCTTCCCCTACATCTGCTGCTTCTACTGAATCAGAGAGAGCCACATCTTTGTGTGTAGGGTTTTCAAAGGACCACAGCAGTCACACACTCACAAACAGTCCATGCAAATACAAGAACAAGACCAGTGACAGTGATTCCCCCTGCCATCAGCTTAATGCAACCTATATGGAGAGGGAATTTCCACACTAATGACAAACTGTTCATCAGGCAGGCCAGGTGGCAGCATTTGGAAGAGGAGGGAATAGCCTGGTATACAGAGAATGGCTCTTCAAAAAGTCATCCTCTGAACTAGACAGAGGCACAATTGGAGTAAAGAAGTGATATCTGAGTGGCAGCTTTGGAAGAACCAAAGTATCACAAAACTCTAGCAGGATTTTTGCAAGGAAGAGCTCTCTAACAAACACATCCAAGATGAGGAGGCCTGGCTACAGCCAGCCAGATAATCTCACATCTGCTTGTGTTTATCTCTAAATTTGATCTTAGAGAGAACATAGTAATAAATCTGTTTCTGACATTTCTTCCACAGATTTTTGTACCCATTCCTCACTATGTTATCCATCGTGGAGAGCACAGCCTTTTTTCATTTTTAAAAGTTTGCTTTTTTATCTAAACTCTTTTTGAAAATTGGGAAGGCAACTCCAAGATTCCTAGATAATACCGAAGAAATTCTCACCAATGGGTGGAGACAGACTAAACTAAGGTACACGTACATGCCTCTGCTGTATCCAATGGAAAATAGCTCATAGCTCTGCAGGATCTCCAAGAAGCATCTCAAAACCTGCAGCTACAGGCACGGAAAGCTGCTTTGTCAGGAGTCTATTAGGTCAGGAGTCTATTAGACTGCCTGCTTCATATTGTTGATTGTGTTTGGAGAAGACTAATCCTTAATGACCACAGACAGCCTCTGGCAGGCACCAGGGTGAAGGCTTAACAAGCCTGTAAGCATGCACATGAGCAGCAGTAATAGGAAATCACTCACCTGTGGCAAGTCTATCACTGAATACATACTGAAGGATAAAAAGTATTGCTTCCCTGCTGATGATACACCAAGCACAGAAGCTGTCAAGGACAGATCAGGCTGGGTATTTCCTGTTATAAATTCCCTTCAACTGAGCTGCAGTTAAGACAGAAGACTGAGTATATGCAATTACATGCATGACTGGGGTACCTTAATTTCTGTTGCTTTAAATAAAACTGAATGAGCCTCTGCACATTCTCTCCCAGGCTTGCTCCATGGATC
Organism: Ifrita kowaldi; assembly: GCA_013398055.1. Lineage (NCBI taxonomy): Eukaryota > Metazoa > Chordata > Aves > Passeriformes > Cinclosomatidae > Ifrita > Ifrita kowaldi. The sequence goes on from VZRS01009798.1 coordinate 1,011,768, forward strand.
CTTACACTGCTACTGCAGGAAAGGAGGTCTTTTTGTGACTCCAGCTCTTACTGTGCAAAAGACTTTCTCCTACATCAAAGCCAAGAAATTTCATGCTTTAGCCTTGGTCATGGGATGGAGCAAATGTACAGTGAAAATCACACAAAGGAGTCATTTTTCTCTGGAAAGCCTGCATAACCAAAGCAATTCACCCTTATCATGCAGTCCTCCATCTACATCACACAGATAACTTGCAGAGCAAGTTTTGCTATTTGCTTTCCTTTACACAGAGGCATGTTTGTGAGTAAAAAATTTGAGCAGGATTAAGGGGGCACTTAAGCCCAAATGGGAATACGTGCCAAAAAACCCACCTTCCTTGAAAATATCAAAAAGGGAGGAGGAAGTGATGGACAGAAGCAATGGTGCGTGTGAGACACAAGGAAAAACTTTTCCCGCTTTTTGCATAGAAAGCCCACATTACATTTCCCTTTCCTCAGGAACCTTTAGCAAGCATCAAGCCCAAAGGAAGGCAGAAGCTTTTTACACAAGTCCTGTCCCTAACTTTATTCTAGAGAGAGGCAACAGACCAGCATGTACGTCTTTGCAATGATGAGGATCCTCCAGAAGAGAAGGCAAAGGCAAAAGGTTCTCTTCCCTTTGGGCATGCAAAATTACCCTGTGTCAACCTCTAGGAAACACAGCTTCAGGCTTGTAGGTGCTTCCCTGAAAAAGTGCTGGACAAGCTCCAAAGGCATCCACCCCTCCCTGAGGATCTACAATATCAACATCTAAAAACTGTACAGTGCCACTGTCTCTGATTGCACAACTAGGCACGACCTTGGCACAGTCCAACACACATCCTACCATGAGACATGATGTGTGCTCGATTATCATGTTCAGGAAGGCAAACACTGCTGCCCCAGGGGGGCTTTGGAAGCAGAGAGGAAGTGTTATTGTCATCATCCTAAGTCTCCATATCTGAAGGGTCCTCAGGAAGAGATCCAGCACTGGAGGCATGGCTGTATTCATCCTTGGGCCAGAGATCAAGTAACCATTTCCATTTCTTAGGTGCCAGAGGAACAAAACATCCTTAGTTCTCCCTTTTAAATGTTATTCAAAAGGAGTTTTCCTCGTCAGACCAGGAGAAAAAGCCATCTGAAAACTAAGAAAGTATCTTTTAACCTTTTTTTCTAAAGTTCAGGAGTTAACCCCAGATCTTGGGATTCTGTCAGTATCTCATATTCTGATTCTCTATGTTTACAATTGTTGGGGGTTTTCCCCCCCCAAAAATCTACTAGGTACATAAGGAAGAGGAGTAAGAATTCAGAATGACTACATGAACTACACCTGGCACCGAAGCTGGATTTTTACAGCATTTACTCTGCAACATTTACAATAATTAATTGCTCACTTGAATGTTTACAGAAGCTCCTTACATGTCATTGCAGGCAAACCACAACTTCACATTTATACAACACCAGAATGCTTGGTACATCCCTGTGTCTTTCAGAGGCCATGCAATGAATTCCATTCCTTTTTAAGTATGTCCAAGGGCTCTTAAGCATGTTGGATGCTTTCCTTCTTCTGTGCTTGGTTAAACTGGGAATTTTTACTAACTTCAGTCCTGATTTATAAACTAAGGCCTTCCAGATTGCCAATTACTTCTGAGAATTCCCTCCTAAACTGAGACTCTTCTCAGCACAAGTTAGTGGTGTTGCTAGAAAGTCATGGCACTTAGCTCTCCCTCTGTGGTTATCTCTACCTTTCTGGGGGCAGGGGGACAGGCAGGCTGTCAGGTCCTTGAAGAAAGTGTGCCTCATTACTTTTAGAAGATTAAAGCTCAAGCTGCCACCACAGAAAAAGGTCCTGGATTGCCCACTTTGGTTCCCAGCTGTGCTTTCTGGCCCACGCCTTCCCTTGCAGCCCTTGGGCAGGAGGTGCACGGCACTGGGGAACTGACATGGCCAAATCCTTTTCAGTTGGGTCAGTTCAGTGCAGCTTCTGTACTGGACCACCACGTGGTTGCAGGGACTGCTACTTTTTTGCAGCTATTGTCACTTATCCTGAAGTTAGTTATCCACACTGACATCCATGTTTAATTTCATTTCTCCCCTCACGAGGGTTGACCCACTTCTGTTAGAACATTTAAATGAAAGACACTCTATCCCCATTTGTTACTGCCCCAAGTACTCACCTACATAGTACTAAAAACCAAAACCATAAAACATAATTTAAAATATGTATTACAAATATATAAACATCACCTTCTCCTTATGGACTTTGGAAGTGCAGAATTGTTTCAAACTGCAAACATCCCCACTGAACATTTTTTGAGAACAGAGCTTTCATTGAAACTTCACCTGAGTTTCAACCATAAAAATATGACAATTTGTGTTAGCCCAATCCTACCTTACATCACGCTAAGGTTAATCCTCCACTCAGCTCCCTGCTGTGTGAAACTCGAGAGCCTGCAGGGGTGTGCTTCAGAACTGCCCCTCAAAAGCCCTCCTGACTGAACAAACACACTGGCAGCAGTTGTTGTACGAAAGTATGCAGCCACACACATACCAGTGCTGGTATTTTTTGAACATTTATTCAGAGAGAGACAGGTCTCACTTCATTCTTTCCCCCTCATGTTTCATTGGATTAGTTAGAGATTTTGTTTTAGGTTGGCTGCAAATTGTGTTTTGCCCAAATACATCTCTGGACACTCCCTATTCCACTTCAGTTATACAAACACCCTCCGACCCAGCCCTCCTGGAGTAGCCACAATAAAAAACCCATTTCCTGCCCCTCCAACCTGTTGAGATATTTTTAGTTGAAATTGAATGCACATACCTGTGGCAGGTGAGGCACCAGTGAGAATGTGGGTGTGGTGAGACCTTTGCTTTTCTAATGCCAAGTGCTTCTACAGCTTGTCATTCCAAATCGAGGGAGGTGGCCAGCTGTCTAGTCACTCCCCTCAAGGAGGCTCTGTACCCTTTCTCAAGGAGCAGCCACATTTCTCTCCAGCAATATTCTTGCTACTGCAAAACAGGGATAATCTTTGACTCCATCACGGGGCAAGACATCCCCTCTGCTGTTGCAGGCTTCCACACAGGAAGAACAGAGACATGCTAGAGACTCCAACAAACTATTAAAGCAAGCCTCACTACTTCTGAAAGGAATGACTCTGCCTCACCTCCTCCAGCAGTCAAAGTGCCCATCACATCACTTTACAAGATTGGTTCAGGACTGATTCTGCATCTCATCCATTACATAGCTGGGAATAACACTCCAGAGGTTTTGCAGGGATCCAGGACCCTCAGAGGGATTTAAGCTTCCTTTGCTGATACTGGAACCAACCCTATCCTGCCTGCAAAGAATAAGAAATTTGTTCAAGCATCCAGCAGGACAGCTGGGAGTATTTCCTTGCTCCATTGGGAACAAGCATTTGCATCTCCACCCATATTATCTCTCATTTTGTTCTCTCTCTGGTGCATTCTAGGGCTGTTTCCTCTGACCTGCATGGTTTGCTACCAAAGGGCCCTGTAGAATGAACATGTCCTCATTTCTGGGCTTTCACACCTGCCCCTTTGTGCTGGCACCCAAGGAAGACAGACACTCTTTCTGCTTTACAGGAATGCTCTTAGCAGTGAACATACCCAAGACTTGTACACTTACTGTCTGCCACTGACTTAAAACCATTTTAGAGTGATCAGACTTGAAGATATTTGGGAGATTTAAGTAAACTGCTACAACATAAATAAAGAGTGAGAACACTGGCACTCTTTTTGCTCCAAAGAGTTCCTCTTGAAAAAACAGACCTAGATCTTCTGGCATTTCTTTGCAAAATGTGCTGCCCCTAACAAAAGTGTAAAAGCATTCTGACTAGCATACATGTGTCTACTAGATTTCTGCTGACAACATGAAATAACCACTGTGCTCATCTTGACTACTGCAATAGTTTCTACTTTCCATTTACTATTTTGAGCATTGTTTTTCATGCAGCACAAAATCCAGTTTATGAATGGTTCTAACGGGCATTAAATTTTCATGTATTCAGTAAATTTTCATATGCAGGAACTTCCTACTCTTCTCTGCCCACCAGCAGGAACATACAGCGTGAAAATTTTTACTGTCAGTGAGAACTAGCAGTAACGTTCTGGTTTGACACGAAGTACATTTATCTCATTCTTGCAAAAGTTTACTTATCTGGCATGGAACTCTGCCTAAGAGCAACAAAGTTCCCTGCCTAGGGAAACAAAGAGCTTTCCAGGATACCTGTTTTTCTGCACCTCCCAGCTTGTGAGCTGTTTTCCCACGTAAATACTCCCATCTTGTGTTCATTTGTAAGTACTACAAGAATCGGCCACAAAAACCCCACCCAAAACCCAGACCCATCTTTGATGGTGTCAATCATTAACAGGAACTGGTTCGAATTGCAGGCAGTGAATAGCTTCCTCCTGCTGAAACTCGTTCTCTCTGTGCTGGACCACTCTTCAGCCGACAAATCTAAGGCTTTGATGTCACACCTGAATTGCTAAGATTGACCCAAGAAGAAAACCTTCTGGCACAGCTGATACACAAAAGTGAACAGAACAGGTCAGTGACAAGACAAGGAAAACCAGGTAGCTTTAAAATTAAGCAAAATATATTTTGAGTTCTCAATGTAACACGTCCCTTCACCAAGGCAAGGGCATCACAGCTGTGCTGTGAAAACTCAGTCACTTCTTTTTAACTTTGTCCTCTCTTTCTTCCAACAGATCTGACTCCAGATGCACTCTGAGACTGGATAGTGGGACAGGCTGCAGCAGTGCAAAAGCTGCATTCACACTGCACTTCGTGAATGAGCAGGGCCGCACCACAGCTGCTTCCAGGTCCAGAGGTGATGGTGTCTGATGGTGTCTCTGAAAGGAAAACTGATACCATGGTACCAAAATGGGCCAAGCTCACTCTGTAGCTGGTGAAGAAGAAAAGTAGGTTTTTTCCTCATGGACTGCCAAATTTATACGTAGTTGTGAAAAAAAATACGCTGGAGATGGCTTGGTAGACTGTTCTTGATAGCTCAGATAGCCATAAAGAGAAAAATAAAAAAGTCTGTTCAAATACCACACTAGAAGGCTTTCCTTTTCTTCTTTTTCCCTCCTGCCACCTTATTCCTGACACCAATAGCTTCTTCTGTGTCATCATCATCATTCCGAGATCGCTTCTTCTCTCCCTGCTCCCGCAGCTCCTGCAATGCAATCAACAGATTGACCAAGAGTTCTGGCACCTGAAGAAAATCAGACTGCAACAGCGAGGACAGGGTCAAAAAGCCAGCACCCACCATTCGAGCAAATCTCTGGGCCTCAGCCACACGCTCTGTCAGCATCATAACTTCTTCCTCTTGCATGGGGAATGCTGGCAGCTTCTTGCCAATCAGGTGTTCAATGCGCTGGAACAGCTCTACATCATACCTGAGAAAAGACAAGACACCAGCTTGAATCAGCCCTCCTGAGAGGGCCTCAGCTGTCACCACTCACAGACTTCACCCCTAATCTCCAGCCCACAGATACTCTTAAGTGTGTGCTGATGGTCTCACAAGCAGCTCAACTGCATCCAAACGATGCCGTTTGGCATGGCTTCTCTGATTTATTCAGCTCATCTCTGTTCAGAAGTATTTGGCAAAGATTTTCTTCTTAGACAAATACTTCAGTGTTTATAAAACACCCCCGCAGTTACTGAACCTGCATGACGTATTTTAAAAGTATATAAATATACTGTAGAGTCCAGTTATAAACAGTTCTGCTCAATACATGCCTGCTTCTAGAATTTATCTAGACTCCTCCCTCCTCACCCGGCCCTTTGAATTCTCTCCCCTTTAACTAAATAAAACCACCTGGCACTTCAAAATGAAAAGCAGTACTTTATTCTCACCCAGGATAAGGTCAGATATTTTCTGCCCTGAAATGCAGCTAATTAAAGAATATTAAAGAATAAGTCTGTCTTTACTTATCACTTACTGTGTGACAAAGGTGATAGATTTGCCAGATCTCCCAGCTCGAGCTGTTCTCCCAACACGATGAATGTAATCCTGGAAAGAATTTTCTTGATAAGCAATAGTATACGTTCACCAAACATGGAACAGATCTTATGGCAGATCAGGCTATATATTTTCTCTTTAGGAAAGAACAAGAAAATGGTGAGAACATACAGCCAGGATTAAATGCTCAGGAGGGTGTGCAGCATGAGATTTTGAGAAGAGGAGTAAGTGGAGGCATAACTTTGGTTTTAACGTTTGAATTTTTCTCTTTCTAAATGAGAAGACCAACTCCAATTATTCCAGCCTGCAGGACAAACACATGACCTGCAATACATGGCCTTTGCCAAGACTTCACTATCACTTCCTTGGAAAGCTAATATTCACAGTGAGCCCGTGCCTGCATTTTCAGTCTTGGGATCTAGTGCATAGTCCATCTTCCAGAGAAACTCTCTGACAAGTAGATTTAAACTTGGTAAGCATGGTGAAAGAGAGGATGATTGAGAATAATTTAGAAGAGTCTGATCTATCGAACATCTTTTGTCAATATGGTTCTAGGCTGTTTTCCAGGTTTTACACTCCCTTGTCCATACAGGATCTGCAGAGAGAGGATCGTAAGAAAGGATGTGTTCTATGGGTAAGATGAGAGAGAAGAGCACAAAGACTGTAGTAACACCATTCAAGCTGCTGCCTCCACCGTTTTTTTTTTCTTTACTTTTGTCCTTTTACAAAAGGAGTGTCTTCAAAAGACCTACCATACTTCTGTTTGCAAGACACAGCATCTTTAATCATTGTAAGCAACTATAGCAATTCCTGAAGTGCAGGTTAATGGTATGCTTTCTGGAACTAAGCTGGGAAACAGCCACATCCCTGAGATAATCCCATACTTTCTGTAAGACAGAGCTGGTAACTCACTGACTTTTTCTTTTGCGGTGCTTTTGTGATATGAAGGTGAAACACATTAAGGACACTTTTCTTAACGAAATGCTGACTGAATGTCATAATGGGAATTTAGTTTCTTTTCTTTTTTTTAAAACACAGTTTAAAATATGAAGGCAGACCTGGATCACAGGCACAGAGATGACTACATGAAACTAGCAGTATGTTAAAACTGTTTTCAAAGCCCTTTAATGTAATATGGCAAAACATATAGTCTGAGCAGAAATGCAAAGACACAGAGCATTCCTCACTTCCCCTCTTCACTTACAGGGTTGCTTCTACAACCCAGGCCATGAGGCCATACAAACAGAGATACCAACTCCATTGTGGAAACTGAACTACACCTTTCAATGTACAGAATCATGAATTAGACTTTCAGTCAGCAGAACAGAGAGAAGATGTCTCTGGTGTTTTGTCCACCTTCTTTGTCTATCTGCTCGTGGTCACCTGAAGCTCTCAGCTGGCACACAGACAAGCTTACCTTAGAGTGTGTAGGAATATCAAAGTTGATCACCACATCCACATGTGGGATGTCCAGACCTCTGCTTGCAACATCAGTAGCCAGCAGAATAGAACGTGCCTTCGCCTTGAACTTGTTTAGAGAGCCCAAACGTTTATTCTGGGAAAGGACAAAAAGGGAGTAAGAGAATAACACTCATTCTAGTCTCTAGTTAACATGCTCTTGTTGAAATACTGGCACAAAAGAACTGGGGGAGAAACTACTCAAAAATCTCACTTCTCTAATTTCTTTTTCAAGCATTACAGAATCAGGGCCAGCATTCACATTAGTTGAATTTCTATGCATCTGTCCAGTCCACTAGCTGTGAAATACTCCTCCTGCAAGGTAGCTTTGACTCAGTATGGTGCAGCCCACTTCCCAAGCCCCAGGCCTCCTGTCTACTCCATTCTGTGGGGTCATGCCCATACCTGACTCATCTGCCCATGGAGGGGAATGGCAGTGAATCCCAGGTTGCGAAGCAGCAGAGCAGTCCTCTGAGTATTGTTACATGTACTACAGAATATCATGAAAGAGTTACCAGCCAGTTCATTCAAGATATAAACCAGGTAGCTGTCCTGTAAAGAAACAGAGAGAATTAAAAAAAAACCCCAGAGATAATCATATGTGCAATATTAAAGAGTAAGTCTGGGCCTCAGAAGATGACAAGATATTGGACAGATGTGGGAACAAGAAAAGCCACAATAAGAGAGAAGAAACAGAAGTGCCATTACCTTGAATTTGGAGGGGATGAAAATGTAGTACTGCTGTAGTTTTTCAACTGTCTGATACTTGGAAGAAACAGCACATTTAACAGGATTCTTCAGAGCAGCACGCTGGAGTTTTTGAACCTGGTAAGATCAATGAAATTTAGTAGGACAGAGATCTTGTCAGAAAATTGTATTAGTACAGTCTAGTCAAGAGGATAGCCTGATGGAAGGAGAACTAAAGCAGATTAGTCTGTTCCCACCTTCTTGGTCATGGTGGCAGAAAACAGGAATGTCTTCCTGTCTCGAGGAATCACTTTTAATATCTTATCCACCTGTAAAAAAATAAGGAAATGGAAATACTAAATACTACAAGCAAGCAAGACACAAGCCTTCCACAAATATAATGATCATCCACATGAAGACTAATGCATGTGTAAACATACAGTAGGAACAAATTTTTTCTCTTCTAAGGGGAAGGTGTAGGCTGATATCTTGTTGGCAGTTAGGCAGTGTGAACTTCAAAAGTCCAACAACAGTGCAAATATCAGGCAATGTTTCTGCAGGAATGTGTGTGTGATTGTTTTCTGCACTAGCTACATTCCGCATCAGGCACTCCAGAGAAACCAGTGGATTTCAGAGACAAAGTGCCTCCTACTGCCTTGGCAGTGCTCTGCAGAACTCTGCTATGTTCTAATCCCACCACAGACTTCTGTGTAATTATTAGATCTTATTTACAGTTTGCTACTAATTTCTACAGAACAGCTCAGTGTTTACTACGTGACCATACAAAGTGATTTTAAAGGGATTCATCTGGTGTTCCAAACTCTTCTTTTAGCAGATTCCTACCTCTGTCTCGAAATCCATGTTAAGAATCCGGTCAGCCTCATCCATCACTAGGAACTTCAGAGCTCGTAAATTGAAGCCCTTTGTGTTCTCCAGATGATCAACAAGACGGCCAGGGGTTGCTGCCAACAGCATCATGAAAGCAAATTCAGAATGAAAGCAAAGGAAGAGATCCAAACAGGCAAGACAGTTGTCCATTACAGAAAAGGCATTCTTTGCCCAAGAAAAGTAGAGATTGCTCTGTGGGAATAACTTTTTCATAGGATATCTTCAGAGAGTGTTTTGAAATAAGACTAATGGAGTCAGACTCTCTGAAAAAAGTCCTAAAAAAAGGTGACACAGAAAAGACTGTAGACAAGCTGTACTGTGAAGGATGAGAGCAGCATTTTAAATACTTGAGGGGAATGAAAACACAAGCCAAAAGCACTTTGGGTCTAGCAGGAATGCTTTGGAATGAGCTTGCAGCAACCAAGTTACTGGAGGACACTTCAGAAACATTAACAAGCCAGTACTCAGAGCTTGGGACAAAAACAAATGAAGGATGTACTCTTCTTTCTTTGGTTAACTGCAGTTTGATAATATTCACACTCCATATCCCCAGCACATCAACTTACCAATTATAACATGTGGTTTCTTGGCTAAGGCCAGAGACTGAGACATCGTGTCAATTCCACCCACAATGACCGCTGCAGGACAAACAGAGTGGAGTGAATCCCTCAGTGTAGCACCAGCCCTCCCCTGGCACTGTGGTGTTTACTGCTACTGCCCACCACCCACAGCAATTCTGTACAAATGAAAAGCTACTTATTTTTATGAGAATTCACTTCATTTTAGCATACCTGACCTTCCTAGGCTTCTTAAGCCATACAATTAATTCCTTACTGGCCACAAGTATTTTATTTTCACAGCTGAAGAGCTACAGGCAGAATCTATTCCTTGCAATTTAACTCAGCTGCAAAAATCTAGGAATTCTAAAAATACCCACAAAGCTTTTTTTGAGAGATTATCTAAAGAATCAATACAGACAGTCTGAAGGGAAGATTAAACTACACCACACTATAGCAGGGAGCTCTATGCAATTTCACTGGACACAAATCCACTATTGAAAACATTCTCTTCTACTTCCACCTTCAACTGTCCAGACATAAAATGCAGAGGAGCTGCAGACCACTCCATGAGGAAAGCCCATACGACCTTTTTTTCTCAAACCTGATACTAGATCTCTGTCTTCCAGCATCATAAGCTTTTCTCACTTCAACCCCTCATATAAATCCTCTATTTTTATCTTTGCAATCTCAAGCTGACAAACTCATCTTCAGAAAAACTGGTCCAATACCATAAAAACAACTCACTAGTTTGAACACCAATGGAGGACCCAAGAGCTTCAAACTGCTCTGAGATTTGAAAGGCCAGCTCCCTTGTTGGTGTGAGGACAAGAGCAAATAATCGCTGAGGTGTTTCCAGCAGTGCTTGAAGAATTGGCAAAGCAAAGGCTCCTGTTTTTCCAGAGCCAGTTTCTGCCAGTCCAATGACGTCTCTGCCTGCGAGAAGGAGCAAGGGGGGCAAAAACTGTCATACATCTAGAACAGAGAAAGAAGACTTTAAAGCACTGCAATAAAACACAAGAATTCCCTAAGGACAGAAAAAAAGGCACAGAAGGTAAAAAAGAACAACGGGCCAAACCAAAGAACTTCAGAATCTCTCTGAAGCGTTTTTAGACTGTGATTTCATTTGTATAATGATTACAGTCTCAATATTCAATTTTCTAGTTAAAATTCTGCTAATATACAGGGTTTCATACAAACTTCAGGTTCAAAATAAGCTTTATTTTATTATGTCACAAATCTGACATGAGTTTACAGCTTAATGACTCTATCTCAGTATTTTAGTCCAAATGTTGTCTGTTTGCAGGCTTACAAGGAAACAGACTGCGGAGTTTGAACTTCAGTCACACAAACTACAGGACAACAGCACTACCAAACTCACATTTCACAAGCCACAATTGTGCCTTTGATTAGCAGAGTATTCCAAACCTGTTTGCAGTAGGAAGGGGAGGACAGAAAGCCTTTTGCCCAAAAAAAATGCAGGCAACAAGGTAGAATTCATCAGTATAATCCATTATGACATCCTAAGCTCATACAGCTGAGAAGAACACGCTGTCAATAGGCCTTACACTGGAAACAATTTCCCAGGAATGCAGTCTTACCTTTGTGTTTGGTTTTCCCCAAGAGAATCTTAAATGTGTAGTAAAAGAGTCTGACAAAGTTAAATATTAGGACAGAGTAGATACTGAAAGTTCCTGTTCTATCACTATGTTGTTCTCTTCCTCCTTGACAGTGCTTTGAGGGGTTTTGTTTAAAAAAGAAAATAGTTCTAGAGACAGAAATGTCTGCTGAATTCAGAAATTTTTTTTTTTGTAATTCCAGAATGCTTACAGAAAGTCACTGTGGTTTGGTTATTACTCACTTCAGAAATCTAATTTCAAAGAGTTGCCTGCTCACAGCAAAGCAGATTATACACACTATGGAATCAGTCAAGGCATCTTCACTTTCAGGCACACACACACACACACTCTGTAGGTCTCTATCAGAAGCAGCACAGTCCAAAACCGATTAGAAGCTTCCTGTGTATCCTTGGGTATGTCGGGCAGAAAATGATCAATGTGGACTAGTGCTTCAAATGATTGGTAAGAATTCTGTTTAACAGGGAGTGTCAGAACTACTCAGCAGGAGTGAACGCTCAAGGAGCAATATTTATACCAATTTCAAAGTTTGTGATTTCAGGCAGTGCAATCCAAGCTCCAAGTTCCACCTAGGAAGGACACAGAATGAATACAAAAACGACTTCTAGATAGAGATCCTCAACAATGAAGAAGCTGGGACACACTCATCCCTGATCATTCTCACTCAGCAAAATTCATTCACAGAGAGCTCCTGGAGCAGTCCCCAGTTGAAAGAAGCACACTGCTCACCTTGGAGAGCCACTGGAATAGCCTCAATCTGGATCTTTGTTGGCACCTTCCATCCTAACTGGTCACAAGCTTCACACAGGACATCTGTCACTCCCTGGACATAAGTGACAAGAGAAAAGGGAAACAGACATCAGCAAAAAGACCTAAATTAAATCACAGAGTTAAATTAAATACGTGCTTCAACAAAGCCAAGCTTGTCTCTAGCAGAGACAAACCCCACCAGGCCCCCAGCGCAACTCTCTGAAAGGGCAGGCTGCTCACAGTGATCCCCACTTCCAACAGTAACTTCATCGGATTTGTTCGAAACCATCTGTTAGAGACGACTGTCATCAGGAAAAATACGGTCAGTTTTACCCTAGTTTACACAAGGAACTTCCCTCCCCACACACAGCTGTCCCTTCACCTCAGGGGTGTCCCATGACCACGGAAAACAAAAACGGCCATGGCAAGTTAACCCAACTGAAGACAGCGGCGGCCGGCTGCGGAGCGGCGAGGGAGCAGCGGAGCCAAGCCCAGCGGGGCAGCAGCGTCCGAGTGCCCACAGCTCCTGCCCGGGCCCGGGCCCGGCACCGCTGCCCGCGGAGCGCCGCACGTGTCTGCCCCGCGCGCACACAGCGCTGCCGAGGAGCTCCCCCGGCCTGACCTGCGGGACAGGGCAGCGAGCACCGGGGGCAGAAGCGGCTCTGGCCCAGCCTCACCAAGTCCTTGAAGCTCCGTGACTCCTCCACCGCCGGCTCCTGCTCCGGCTCGGCCACCAACCCTTCCTCCTCTCCTGCCGCCATCATGGCCTGTCCCCTCCTGCTGCAGCGCAGAGCACGCTGGGAGCTGTAGTCCTCCTCGCGGTGCGATGGGATTTGTAGTTCCGGGGAGAGAGCCGAGCGCAGCGGGTGGGTTTTCCCTCAGCTCCGAGCGGTGCCCAGCGAAGGGGGAGTTTCAGGATTTCCAGCCGCCTGTCCTGGGACAAGGGCACCCTGAACTGGCTGTGGGAAAGCTTGCCCGCCCGCCTGACCGCCCGGCGGTACCCCCGAGCCGCTCAGGCCTGCAGCTCAGCACTGCACGGCTTCGGCAGTGCGTGATGCTGTTCCCTGTTCACGCCTTCTACAGCTGGGAAAGAACAGGCAAAATGAGCTGGCCAGGCACAAAAAGGCAAGAATATGTATAAACTTACATACAGAATGCATGTAAAGAACAAATTAACTGCTTCGGAAGTGCTGGTATGAAACATTTTGAAGCACGAGTGATGGGAAGAGAGAAAAGAGCTGTCATTGTCCCACGTTGTTTTCCTGTTTATGGTAATTGCTGGTATGAATTTTTGAAGTGACAGAAATATGAAATAAACTGAACTGTGGCAACTCACACCATGAAATGAGAGAGTACAGGATGAGAATAGATGCAAACACTCTCCCATCTCTCTTGATTTCTGCTGTTGTGATGCAGGCCTCCAAGTGCTTGATGAGAGGTGAAAATGGATATGCATTTAATGACCATCCAGGGAGTGCAGCATCAAAATATCGTCATGATGGAAGTTCCTGAGTCATTGGTTTCCATCTGATCTGAGTGTAGCATCTCTAATCTGTAGTCTCGATGCTGATTGCAGCAGGTTAACCTTGTAACAAGGTGAACTTCCTCTGTTTTATGGAAAAGAAGGCTAACATATACAAGATGCTAGGATTAGATGTTTGGGCTTGAAAAGGACAGCAGAGCTGGCTCCAAAATGAAACTCGTGACTGCATTTCTGAGCAGACTTCCCTCTCTCTGGGAAGGCTGTCTGGGCGTGCTCTCAGTGGAAATGCTGATGTACTTCAGCATCTGTCACTGGATTCCAAGCGTGGCATTTCCTCCGCTCCCAGAACAATGAGGAAAGTGAGAGGAAATACGAACAAACTCTCTGCGTGACAGGGAAAGAGGAGGAAACCTGAAACAATTCATGGGCAGGAGTAAAAATGAAACTGCTGCATCCCACTGTGCTCAGGAGCAATGATAAACTAAAACCAAAAAAACCCCCAAAACACCCTGTGTAGATGCTGTTTGTGACCATATGTTTCAAAAATTACAGCAGTCTGAGCCATGGGCTTGCTATATACCATTGGTGCTAAAGGTTAAGCCTGGCCAGCACGTAGACATGAACCCCTGTAAGGGTCACTGGGATGCCTCAGGAAACGGAGTCAGGGATGTGACAGGAAGTCACTGCTTGTGATTCTTTGTTGAACTCATTGCCCATATAATATGGTGCTGTTTTAGTGGGGAGCAGGGTGGAGCAATTCTATGCTGGTGAAATTCCAGTTTGTGTAATTCCCTATTGTCAACTGATGTATTTGAATGAAAGTTTTCTCCTGTCCTGAACTGCTGTTGATAGCATACAATAAATATACAGCTTCTAAACAGTAATTCCTTTTTTGTGCTTTTCAACACAGGACACTGCAGATTATACTGGATTTAGAAATTTTCCCTTCAGAATTTAAATTTTCACTTTTAACTTGGCTTTTAAACAAATACGCTCCTAGCTCTATTGCATGTAACAGCCCAGTCTTCCTCAGCAGGGGCAGGGTGAGAGCATCCCCAGCAGATGAATTTTAGTGCAGATATAATGTCAGCTATTTCATAAGGGATGCATAATGAGACAAGATGGACAATGTACAGCACATCACATCCAGGTGTGCAGAGAGACACTGACACAAAAGTGCTTCGTATTCATTTATTTGAATCAGCAGGGTACTTGTTCATTTCTGGCAAACAGGCATGGGTATCACAAGTGTTTGAGTCACTCTGAGGAACCAGAATAAAATTCTTCCTACAATGTATTAAAACAAATGCTGATATCATGAGAAGAAGAGACAAAAAGGACAAGGATTCAAGCTTTGTGACATGGAGTGTTGCCCCTTCTAAGAATTTGGTCAGTGGTACAGAGTAGGTTTTTCTCATCATTTGGATTTGTGCCTGTGCAGGGAAGTTTCCCTTATCCACTGGGGCATGCTTGTGGAGGGAGTTACCTCTGCAGTAACTCTTCTAGTCGCTATAAGCTAGTTCCAGGGTCTCTTCCTTGTACCTCTTTCAGGTACTGACATGATCCCCATCATCACCATACTTGAGCACTTTTCAGTGTTTGTCCCAGAAACATCCTTGTGAGGTAGGGAAGTGTTACTATCCCCGTTTTTAGGTATAGGGTACCACAGGGAACTGAGGTACTGATGGGTCAAAAATCACAAAGGGCATATTTAGCAGAACAGTCACTTGAAACAGGGTCCCAGTCCTTGCTCCTGCTTTGTAGGGGCTCTGCCACTGAATCATCCTACTCCCCTCTTGAATATTAGTACCCTCATACCTTTCACTAGTATGAAGCCTTCCCTGGGAAGCGTTGCTGGGAGCACACATAGTTCTCCATGAGTGCTGCCTCCCTCCTCACAGGAGATTCACTGTGGGTCTCACAGGCTGCTTGACTGCACGGAGAGTGGCACCTCCACCTCTCAGGTGTGCTCCCATCAGAGCAGGGCTCCAGCTCAAACCAGTAACACCAACCTACGCTTCCCTTCCTGCTGCAAGAGATATAACTGCTTCCTTCCACCAATGCCCTGAGGCAGACTCTGGTCCCAGGGTCACTCTTCTTCTCTCTGGTTTGGCTCCTAAGACCTATTGTCACTGTCTGACTGTGTTTCACTCATTTTATAACTATCGGCATTCAGGTCATGCTTTCCTTTTCCTATAGGGACCTGCCCTCCCTCACAGCAAAATAACAGGTAACTTGCTCTCACATGCCACAGACTTGCTTTTACTCTAAAAACCAACTGCTTTCCTTTGGAACAGAGGCCTCCTTTAAAAAAAAAAATAAAAAAAAATATATATATATATATATACGCTCTTAAATACAATATCATAACCTTAAAATCGTTCTATGTAAATAAATAGAATACAAACATCACAGTTCTCAGTCTGGAGAGGTTTCTTCAAAAGGGGTAAGTTCTGGCCCTGCTATTTCACCCTGGGATGGTGAACTATCCATACAGTCTGTCATATCTGGAGGTGCTTCTTTCTACAGCCTTTCCAGATGTACCTTGGTAATGGGACTGTACTCTACTGGAATTTGGCAGCTGCTGGTTTTTTTAGGGCACTCCAGCCCTTGTACCACATGCAGATTTGTAAGTTGTTTACAAACCAGGTTCAGTCAGCATCAGGCATTTTATCAGCCTCCTGACCTACTTCTTTTTGCTGCCTTGGGGAAGCAGAGCAGTGGAGATGGCTGGGGAAACACGGGTCTGCGGAACGTCCTCCTCACGGCATCAGCACCGTGAATTGTAAAACAACAGGTAGCAGTGCTAATGGTCACAGTTAATAATGCAATGTCTCCAAACCCAGTTCTAATGCGGGCCAAACACTGTTTCAGCTGGATGGTCTCAGGATCTCGGCAGTGGTTTTAGCACCCAAGCTGAGTCTCCTCGTATGTGGGGAAAGCTCTGTTCTGGACTCAAGAAGATCACAGACTTCATCCATTGCCCTGGTGCAGGTCTCGAGGTTGTCAGCCAGCTTCTGGATTTTGGCCTTCAGCACAGCCTGGCTTACTTTTGTGACCTCCTTTGTGTATTCTGGCACGAGGAAGCTGTGGGAGCCGCAGAAGACCATGAAGCAGACGGAGTTGTAGAGTGAGATGGATGCCCTCTTCTCTGACTGGCGCAGCGTAGGGTCGCCTGGGCCCTGCCCCCGGCGAAGGAACTCCAGGCAGCCGAGTATTTCCCTCATCTGTTTCCGACAAGTCATTGCAATTTCCTGCACCTTCCTCACCTCTCGGGAATTGCAGAGCACTAAGGAGAGGTCGGAAGTGATGCTGACGGCCCCCCCAGCCGTGGCCAGGCCCAGACCCACAGCCGATGCCAGGAGAGAGGCTCCCAGCGTTGCCGGGCTCAGGGACAGCCCCAGGATGGCTGTGACTGCTCCTGCAGCTGTCAGGGTGCTCCCGCCGACGTTGGCAATCAGGGACCTCTTGCGGAGCTTGTTGAGTTTACGAGCTGCCTTGTGAAGGTGAGCGATTTGGCCACGCAGCCTCCGTCTCTGATCCAGCAGGGCCACGTGGAAGTGGTGTGTGGGGTCTGGCGTTGGCGGAAAGGCAGCGCTGTTCCTCTCCATGGCTCCTGTCCAGAAAAAGAAAAGCCTGGGTTGGGATTTATGTCAAAAAACCCCCATGAGACATGCTCATCCTGGACCACCATTTCAGGGATGGCATCCAGCCAAATTTTTGTTGCTTCACCCAGCTACAAGAAAGGTTTTCCTTCTGCACACACATGCACACTCACGTACACACACAGACCCATATGCACGTGTACATTTAATTAGGTATTCCATTGTAACTTTCAGACAGAGAAGCTTTAAAATGTTTTTCTTAATCCCTGCAAAGACTAAAATCTCCTAAGGACTGCGGTCAGAGGTGCTGTTGCCATTACCTCTGTGAAGACACAAAATGTCTCTTCAAACCCTGGGGACAGAAATTCCCCTGAAATTAGGTGACTCAGTGCCCAGAATAGTAATGCTGCCAGAACTAATGTGTTGTCCCCCTGATGGGATTCAGAGGATCTGCAATATAGAATGACATCTTTCACAAGAAAGGTCAGACTCCAAGGAGCTGAAAGCCACCGTCCCAGGTTTTTATTTAGGAGTTATTTCCCATTAAAGGAGGACAGAGGGAAACTGCTGAGTGGAATCTACATCTGGCTTTTCCATATAGGAGGTGAGCAGCTTATTGATGCCTTGGATGGGTATTGTGAACATCCTTCCTTTCTCTAAGCTTAAGTAACTCAAGGTCCTACGGCATTTTTTTTCCTATTGTAACCTGATGTCAGTGTATGAACGAAGATGGGAACCATTGTTCTGTGGTGCTTAGTCCAACCTGTGGTCATATACACCCGGTTACAATGGCAGGGAGGCCTGCGGACCGCGTCTAAAAGCTTCGTGAAGAGCACATCAGAAAAGCAGGCCCATTTTTAGTATGCACTCCCTTGGGGTTGGGGGAACAGGGGAAATACAGAGTGAATAGAAAAGGCTTGAAATCTGCTGGCTCTGGAAAACCTCCCCTGGCAAGACAACAGGAGAGCCTTCCCTTCTAGAAGTTGAATCTTCAGGGTTTCTGTGCTAGATGACCTCTGTTTGCTGTCTCTGTTCTTTGCCACAAGGGCAGAAAGAAATGTTCCAATAAACATTTTCAGGTTGCTCTAGGGCTGCAAAATGCTTTACAAAGGAAGCCAGCATCCCTAACCCTGCTTACAGGGAACCTGAGGCAAGGGAGTCAACAGGAGTGATGTAGCCGATTGTCTGGTGGAAGCAGAGTTTCTGTGCTTCACAACACTGCATTGTGCACACAGCTGTGCTGCCTCTGCACCTAGCAAGGACAACCATAGAGCTGAGAAGCTGCTTGCAGTCCATACTGCCCTCACGGCCAAAAGGAGTCTCTGTAGCAGAAAGATCCTGTCACTAAGCCAGCTAAGCAAAACTACTCATTGCTGCAGGCACCTTTTCCACTTCTATGTCTTCTGTGCTGTGGGAACTGTCGGTGCCTGGTCCCTCACAAAGTTACACTATGTAGTTAGGTTCCTTGGGGCTTTATTCTGCACAATCCTTGCGTTTCAGAAGGAGAAAACTTTGTACCCTAAATAGCCTGTCCATCCTGAAGTGTGTACGTAAATAATTCACGCTGCAGCCTTTCCCACTTCTACTTGCTTGTCCTAATCCATCTCACACAGATCCTTTAAGACGCCCCCCACGCATTTCCGAAAATGCCCTCAGTCTCTCTTGGTGTCATTGGGCCATTTGAATAATCACCTAGTACATTTTGCTTCTCTCAACTGGAGGCAGTGTCCTATTCCTTTTACACTATAATCAGAGATAAAGCTGGAAGCACAAGGACTAACACTAATCTAAAAGGATACCAGCATTGAAATGAACAATGAGCATATCACCAATAACTTAACAACAGATCCATATGATGATCATTGAATGTATCAATTCCTGTAGCCTCTTAACAATTTGTTCTGAGGATTTAGGTGCTGAGAACTGTCTCAGGTAATAACAGCAACTATCTCACTGAATTATTAGAACAATCACTCAATATATAGCATAGGCCATGTAGTGATGCAAATCTTTTGATTCTGATTAATGCCAGCACAAAGGAAAAAAAAAAACAACCAACTCCTGCTCTTAGAGAAAAATCTTCCCAACAATAAAGGTATACATTAGTCCAAAACCTGCAAACACTTTCCTAATAGAGTACTCAGAAATACTCCAAAAATTACTGGTTCAAACTTACCTTCAGTTTCCAGCTGCCCTCCCAGAAGACAAATTTTGATCTGTTTCTGGAGGAGACCAATTTATAGCTCTTGCGGACCAATTGCTGCTATGGGAATGCTTTGCCTCATACTGGGAGTTTGCCATTTCCTGCTCTCCCTTGTGCAGAAGGATGTGACACACTGGAAAGTGACCTGTGGGACAGTGAGCACACACCATGTTCAGGAAACGATCCCTGCAAATGAACATTGTGTGTTCGCTTTTCCTGAAGTGTAGGGTGAAAAAAAAATTTAAAAATCGCAGCCTATTCCTGGCTCTGAGGTAGTGCAGACATTCCCTGCAGGGAACAGTTGCCTTTCCTTTCCCTGAAATAGCAACTGACTTTACTCTGTCTGGAGCTGCCAATTGCTCGATAACTTACGTTTCCCTCCACTACACATCTAGAGCCAGTGGAGCTATCAGCCAGCCAGCTACTCCATTCAAGGCCAGTGTACTTTTAAAATCCCAGCTCTTTGGCACAATCCATAAAAGGGAAGCAGCCCCACAGCAAGATCATTGCTCTGAATTCCCATCCCTTCTCCAGTACATAAAAACATGCTGCAAAAGGAGTGATCAGCCTGTGGTTTTACTCTGTTTCTTAACCATCATTACCACAACAGTTGAGAAACAATCCTGTTGTTTTCCTAAAGTGCCTGCCCAGCAATCAATAATCAGAAAGAAAGGATCATTTGGATCCCACGTTTTTCTGCCTCCTGTTGCCTGGCAGTTGTGCCATACAGATGTGGCCAGAGGGAAGAAGTGATGAAGGTGTTGGGGAGCAACAGCCTAAGTGCCACTCCTGGTGCTGCCTTTCATGTTGAACCAGGGTCAGTTTTAATAAAAGAAAGATTCTTTCGATGGGGTCAGGAAAAATCACTTTTTTGATGGCACTAAGTGGTAGACCAAAGTGGCACGTGTCTTTATTGACACAGGGCTCGTGGTGCTGGGGACATTTCTTTTGAGCAGCTGTGCTTGAAGATGGGACATGTACTTTCTCGTTTGGTGGATTCTTACTCCTCAGGACTATTTGTTGACAGAGAACCTCTGATTTTGCCCTAGAGTTCCCCAGCCTATCTAATCTGAAAGCTATCTAGCTGTCACTGAGTGGTGAGGCTTTCCTGTTGAATTTGTGAGATGCTTAGCCACACAGTTGCTGGAGCTGACCTTAAAAAGGGCCAAGACTGAGAGGCAGCAGGGAGAGAGAGGAGAAGGCTGGGATTATTCATTTCAATGGCAGCTTGCTTTTCAATTATGTTAAAATAGGTGTGAAATAGTATGTCAAATGTTTTTTCAGGGGTGGACCTACAGGAGATGAAACAGGAATGAAAAAATAAATAGCATGGAAGAGTTATTTCAACCTGTCACAGACATGAAAAGCGAAAACACAGTTTTGAAGATGCCTAAATATGCAGTCCTGGTCTGTTGCAATTTGTACATGCTGCACTTTAACAGGAAGGTGAGCTTTGACACTGAAGGAAACTGTGCTTTAGCCCTTCCCTTTGTTTTAGCAAGCGTATGCTTGAATTGGAGCCCATCTGCCTTGGCAAGGGTTTGCAGTTGATAGAGAGCTCTTTTCTCACACTCCCAAATAGAATAGGGCACTTTTTTTCATGCAACTGCATCTGTGTTAGAATTTGTGCCTGCAGATATGTCCTTGTTAGGACAGCGAGTTTTGGTAAAAGTGAAATAACAACGAAAATGAAAAAGAAAGGGTCTTATATGAGCCTAAGATGACAACATACTTTTGGATGCTCCCCTTCCTTTCCCAGGTCTCTTCTTTCAATATACTCAGCTGCAAAATATTGTCAGCAATGCCTGCAGTGTTCAGTCTGTGGGTGAGGACCTGATTAGGGTGCAGAAGAGACAATTCATTTTCCTTAGAGTATTCCCTCACAGACTTACATGCCCACTGAAAGATATGCACTTCACTCGAGATGAGATGTTGGTCTCAGCTGAGGATGGACAGGAATCATCCCTGGGCTCCTTCACCATTTAAAGAGAATATTTCCCCATAATCCACCCCTATAATAAGGTGCATACCCAGAATGTATGGACTTCACATGAGGAGCTACAGATGTCACTGTGATTTTAGAAAAGAGATGTGTATTATAATAAGAAACATGATTTCCTAGGGAGTGGCCCTACCACAGCATTTTGCTATCTGTTCTATTTTTTGCTATCTATTCTTGTCCCTGCTGACACTCTCACAAACACCCCTCTGGTGGGAGTGCTGGTCCTCTCTCCCACCGATAATTAGAAAGACCCGCTCCAGCAAAGGTGAGCAGGTGGGAATGGGAGCTGGATGGGAGAAAAGTGTCTTCTCTCAGCACCTGCCAAGGACTGAAAGGCTTTTAGTGCCATTAGTGGACTCGCCCAGATGTAAGTACATCTGTTGGGTCACCAAGTAGGTCCCAGGAGCCTACTTGGAGTGAATTTTAGCTTATCAGGGTTCTCCAGACTTGTGGAGTAGGTCTGACCTTCACTGGGCAGCTCTGCAAGCTGGTGGAGGCCTGACCATCCTGCCTGCTGTACTCTTTCACCCACCTCCTCTGCTGCTGCTGCCTCTGTTGGTGACCTGGGAAGCACTTGGGCTTGATGGTGGAAGGGGCACAGCAGGTGTTTCACAATGATCTGGCCAAAAACGGTACCTCTGCTCCACCCTTTCCCATCTAGCCATATCCTCTTGAAATGCCTGAGGGCATTTTGTGGGAGCAGGTGACCAGAAAAGGGAAGGAAGGATGTTTTATTGCCTCAGCTCTCTTCCTTTCTGGGGATTTTGGCAGAAAGGACTGGTCTTTACGCTCCTGGTCCCTCCAGCAGAAGGGGTATATGGCAGAAGTGTTTGATCTGAAGCTGTTTGCAGCTACTGTGATACAACATTTGAATACAAATGTGTAACATTTGAAGCTGGAGTTTCAAATATACTCACTCTCCCTTTATTAACATTGTTTTGATCAAATAACTGAGAAAATTTGAGTAAATTTACACTTATATACCACCTTTTTAACAGGAGATTTCTGCCGTGCTTGGCACTTTCAGCCTTAACTGCTGGATGCTGAAGCTAAAAGCTGTCTTTTTTTCTTTTATTTTCTTTTTCAATTGAATCAAAAACAAATTTTAACTTTTCACAGGGAGATAATAATTCAGAATCAGTAGAAACTAGAATAGGTCAAAACTAAAACAAAGAAAGCAAATTGGAACAAAAAGGGCTGCATCAGCTTTTAGTAACCTTGCCAGTAGGTGCAAATTAATTTTTTGAAAGCATTCCAGAATGAGACAGGCTGCTCTGGCCTCTGGTCACTGGTGTATGTGGGACTTCAGCTGGGTTTGAAGAAAGCTGCAAAGAGCAGAGCAGGGGGGCGGAACAGGAAAGCCTGTGGGATGAGAACACCTCTTGTTAGTTCCATTTAAGCAGAAAATTAGTCGAGTGCACTGACTGTGCCTGCTTTGTGAGCAAGCATTCATGTAACAAAAATACCATCCTAAATTGCCTTGTCAAAACACTGTTAGCAGTGTTTGCAGAGATCAAGTATTTATTTGGATGTGGAGAATGAATTTCTGCGAAGTATTTAAACAGCCCAGCTTATGCTGCCATTTGCCAGCCTTAATTACATGTTTCAGTGCAGGCTGTGTGGCACAAGACTCTGTCTCTGACGCACAAAGAAGCAGCTCCCCACTCAGCCCATAAGCCACCAGCCCTGGCTGTGGCACGGCTGATGTAACCCAGTGCAGCCACATGCAGGTTCTGCTGAGACCAGTGCTGCTGGAGGAGTTTTCTCTGTTCACCATCTTAGCAGGGGCAGCAGCAGCACCACAATGAGCAGGTCTGGCTACCCATTCCCTCCAGGACCAGAAAACAGAGAATCGTTAACCTTTTTCCAGAACTGCAAATAAACCTAATAGGCTGGTAAAAAGTAGAAATTAGGGAACCTGGTTTCTTGTGCCTGTTTTCCAGCAGACTTCTTGGTGGCTGAGTTCACAAGGCAACATTTCTCTTGAAAGAAAAGAGTCTGGATTCTTCTCACCTACAAAAACTGCTTATTTTTGTGAAACTTTCAAGAAGTCAGTGTCTCTGAAACCTTGACTGCTTTGTCAAATTCTGGCTGAGATTGCCTAGGAACCTCAAAAGCTGCTGTCATTACATTGACTAACCCTCCCATCTGGCACAATAGAAACATGACAGAGACACAATGGCCTAAAGAAGTCTAGGAAAAGTTAAAAACTGTTACCTTGAACTTCAGATAGAGATGCATCTCACCTAATTTCAGCCCTCTTTAGAGGTTCATACGCAGTTTATTCACTTTCTGAAGCTCCCTCTAGAGCCGGGAGAAGAAAGTCACCCCAAAAGCTGGTTCAGTCCATCTCTTCCAGACTGCTCTGTAATACCCGCCAGAAGTATTCCTCCTCCTCTAGCTCTTCTCTGAAGACGCCTGCTTGCCCAAATTCACTCGTTTCCCCTGTTTTCACAGGTGCAGTGATACCAGCAGCTGTTTTTGCTCTTACCTCAGGGCAGCAGTTCAGCTGCCGGACATCTGCGCCAAACTGCTCCTTTCCTTTGCCGACTCTGCATCCCAGCGTCCTCTAGGAAAAGTGCAGGGAAAGTCATCTTCAATTCCCGCCCTGCAGCAACACAGGGACAGGAGAGGAGGCAATCTCTTCTCCCTCAAGGATTCTTGTCCACCTATTCTGAGCCATTGTGAGCTTGTTTTCATGAGGTGGCAGCTCATCTTCCTGGCTTCTCTGCAGAAAGTGGAGGGGTTGCAGGTTGTATTTGGGCATCGTGGGTCTCTGATGGTGGGAGAGAAGTGAGAAGAGTCAAAGCTATTGGTAAAAGAGGAACAAAGACATTAATGCAGAATCTTTCCGTGGAGGCTGCAGAGGAGCCTAAATGCAGTGAGTGCTCTTCTGCAAGCAGGTCTTTCTCCAGATTCTGTACCACAGTACTCAAGAGGTAAAACAGCCCCAAACCATAGCTCTTAAGTGTCTTGATTAATCAGAGAAAGCTAACATGTTTAGCTGCTCATAGCAAGAAAAGACAGTTATTCTCTGCTTGACAAAGGTGGGCACCAGTGGGGAGCAGCTGAACCCCAAGGGCTGCAGTCAGACAGAAGTTTAAGACCAGCTGCCTTAGAGGAAATGAAACTGCCTAAGTAATGTGAGTGTCATTGTTCAGAGTGGGGTGGGAAGACACAACTTTCCACCAGGAGTAAGTAGGGAGACTTGTACATTGCCACCCAAACCAAAACTGTGCATCAGGATTTTATCCAGCCAGCAGCTGAAAGGTGGAACAAACAGCTCTTTCTACTTCCCCCCTTGGGTGTTGTGACTGCTGGATGGGATGGAAAATGCTGTTATCATAGAAGGACATTTTGGAAACTGAAGCTGGCTGCTCTTAGTCCAAAACCTCTCGAGATGTTTCCTTGTGAGGATGCTGAAGTGAAGGTGAAAGGGCATTTCAGATCCAGCTGACCATTCTGGGCCCTATAAAAGGTCAGCCAAGACATTGCCACATTTTTATGTGTTTGATGGCAAAAGAGTTGGGAATCACCAAACCGAGGTGCAGGAGCTGTTGTTCCCAGCCATCCTGGACCTGGTGACTACACAATGTCTACGATAAGTACCAGTGGCAGTAGAGTTCTATTGTAACTGAAAACTACTTCTCTGTCCACTGGGACTGTCATCAAACAGCGGGATGCAACTGGGCCAAAAGTGCTCCCTGTTGTCTGCATCTAGAGAGCTGCTGAAGCAGTAGCTTTGAGAGCCTTCTACAGTCCCTGCTTCACCAAGGAGGGTACTGTCAGGGCTCCACCAGCCCTGCCTGTCCCGGCCCCGTATTTCCTGGGGCTTCCCCAACCCTGTCCTCATCCCAAGATCCCATTCCAGCCCCCCTGGAGCCATCAGCCCCTATCCCAGCAACACAGAAATAAGGCCAGTCTCAAGTTCCCCACAGCCCTGCCCAGCCATGGTCCCACGGCACCAGGCAGGTATCCAATGCCCAGAGCTGGGGCTGAGCCCAGAGCCCCTCTCCGGGCCTGATCCTGATCCCACCTGCAGACTGACATCTTGGCCTTGCCTCTGTGTGTGTATGGGAGGGAGCTGAGGTTTGTGGCAAATTAAAAGTTAAAATGAGCAGACAAATTAATTACATTTTGAACAGGTTTTGGTTTGGGTTTTTTTTCCATGTGAAATTAGATGAATCATCTCTGAACCATTTTTCTGCTGACAGGAAATGTTGAGAGTTAACACCTATAGCTGGGCCTCAGCAGGAGAAGGGTAGAAAACATGAATCAAACTAAAATTGGAGGATCCAAGCAACTGTGTTTTTCAGAATTGTGAACGACTCTCCAAAACAGAGATGGGCTTTACCTGTTTGGGAAAGTCATGGTAATGCAGTGCAGTTAGGTGTTCATGTGGAAAAGTCATAAGGAAGGGGACGAACAGGAAAAAGAGTTCAAGGATTATGCTCAGTATAAGTACAAACAGCTGAACACTGGACCTTTGTATGGTGTTCTTCCTAGGACTTGTAATGTCATCTGTGGTGGCCACTCAGCTTTGTCCCCTAGAGCCAGGTCAAATGTCACAAAAGGGACATGCAATAATTGAAAAGCTACCCTGATTTTGCATTTTTGTTACCTGACTAGCAGGCACTAAGTTTGGTTTGGATTACTATATATTTTTCCAAGTTAGTAGGCATTTGTTACTGGGTATAATGATCTGTACTTTCCATGCTGACTGGGAAGTGCTCCAAGGGGCTTTCAGATCTCATCTCTTGCAATCCAAGCTGGCTCACCTGCAAAAAAATTCATTCTGTAGGATTTGCTGGCAGATTTTTGTTACTCTACCAGAGGTCTCTGTCCATACTGACAGTGCACACAGAGACCGACAGCCTGGAATACAACTGAGATCCTGTTGTTCTTGATTTCACCTCTTCTAAGGTGAGGTAGCAAAGCTGGCTGTAATTGTGATGGTAAACGCAGAAGAGGGATCCTCTTTCCCAGTAAGGGTCCTCCCTGTCTGTTCTTTTTTATGTCTGCATTGCAGGGAAATATGTACTACTTCCATGTATCTTAAATAAGCTTGACCATGACTAGAGTGATGATCTGTGGTGCACAGCTTCAGGTTTTCGTGCTGCTAATCACACAAGAAACAGCAGGTTTTGGGGGAGGAGGGTGAACCATGAACCACAGTCTTTGTATATTTACTACTCAATGAGGTGATGCTGTATTCATGTCTCCTTGTAGGCCTCAATTATTCTCTTACAGTTCTGCATCCTTCCCCTAGCAAAAATGACTTGACTGCTTATATATAAAATGGTCATGAGATCATATAATCTTTTTAAAAATAAGGAAAGGGAATAATGGAATAAACACAGAAGGGGAAAATCAAATAAGTAGGAGCCCCTAAAATAATTACAAAATTTAGCCTCAGGTTGCTCAATTTAACATTTGATAGAGAATAATGGAATCCAAAGAGTGAGACAAGGACTACAACAATGTGTTGCAGTGTTGCTGTGGCACGTACTGAGAAGCTTTTCCTCTGGAGATGGAGTTGTCACTGCTCTACAGGATTTAGGCATACAGCTGCGTGCCAACTGTGTGTGCACTAGGAAAACAGTCTTGGTGATATTAAGTTACAGGCTGGAGGAAAGTGTGCTATTGTGATGCATTATTACTCTTGTAAAATAAGGTTTGCAGAGAATGGGGGAGGTAGAAAGGCTTCTGTCCCAACACAGCCATTGGCATTGGTGGCTGAAGAGTTGGTGAGTATAAAAACCTTCTGCTTAGTCACTGTAACGAGTTTAGTTTTTAAAGGACATCAAGGGTTCTGCCAGACCTAGATGGGATGGAGCAGACATACAGGTAATGTCTGCTCCGTCATCCACCTGATTGCAGGAAACTTTAGGGGATGTCAACAATTTCACTGTTCAGTTCTTTATGCCCCCTACTACCACATGGAGTAAATGTCATACAGTCAAGTTCTCTTGCCTTTGTAAAATTTCCAGTGAACCTTGCTCTATAAGCCATCCCACTTCCAATATGGTTTGAAAACCCAGATCCAGATTTGCTGAATTTGCCGTCTTATTGGCACTCTCTGCCTCATCATAGCATCATAATTCCTCAGCTAGGGGACCTCGATGGCAAGGAGGAGTTAGAAAGAAAACATAAGTGGGAGAAAAATGTGTTTATTTTTCTAAAGTCTTTTTTACCATAATTATACAGGAAAATGTCGAAGTGCCTATATGAGGTTTTTTTGAATCAGACTTGGTGAATTAATTGAAGATGAGGAGTCTTCCAAAATCTTCAAGAGGTTAATTTTACTGTCCTCTAGTGGAATGAAATAGAGGAGTGAGGTGGTATTTTTCCACTCACAGTTTTTTCATTTTGTTGAAACAGGGAAGTTGATCACTGGTCAGCATCATACCTAAACTATGCAAGCGCAGTTTGTTAACATGAGGTACAAATGCAGCAATCTGACAGTGCTGAACTATTGATGGCCATTAAACCTCAAGGAAAACAAATTAGGAAATCCTGGCAGAGACACAAAACTCTACACAAAGTTGTAGCTGGTAAGAATGCGTGTGTGCTAATAGGGCAGTCACCACATTGTGGATAAAGAGCTTTGCATCGCTTTGAGCTGCAGCCAAAGCTTTTATGTACAGAAACTGCTGTGAGGTGATCTGTAACACGGAATAAGAGCAGTGAGCAAAAATTGTGATTTTTTTCTTTCCAACTTCAGAGCAAAATATGAATGGAATGGCACTTTCACCTCTCTTGCAGACTCAAGCTCTGTCAATTTTTTCCCCATGTTAATGAGTCATGTGAACAGATTTTACAGATTTAGCACTGTGTGCTTTATTTAGAGTGTGGTCTGTGTCTGGGTGCCAGGGACTTACATGAAGCTCTGTGGTTGTACACAAACTTTTTAATCTTTGGTCTTCATGTCCCAAATTATTCCACTGACATTAGAGAGCCTTTTGCTCTGTTAGCAATAGGAAAGCGTTTCAGAGAAAGTGGCCCATTCTGAGGGTGATAAAGTATATGCTGCCTAATGCTTCATGCAAAGTGTGGAAAGTCTGGAAACTTTACGTTTGGAAGTACAGGAAAAAAATATCCCTGACTGTTTCACAGAAGCCAGAGGTATAAATCTCGGAAGGAGAAGGGACAGCACGGCTTTGTGCTACTTCACTCTCTTTGAAACCATTTTATTTTAAAGAATGAGATTCTAACTGTTTGCTTTCTTATCTAATGTAAAAAGGACCCTCTAAAGATTAATACTGAGTTTTCTGACTCACGTTAACTTTAAAGGTGAATTTTTAATTTATAAAGAAAACCAAAACTTTCGCGTTCTCGAGGTCCGTTTGGCGGCAGGACTCGGGATTTCTTGTCCCCTAGCTACCCAAATCCAACTCTTTTCCCGACAAGACACCAGCAGGCGAAAAATGGCCCCTCCCACGGCCTCACAGATGTAAAACAAGGACGATTTCGTGACAGATAAAGTAGAAAAACACTGTTCTATTTCACCCGAAGAAACACAAGACGGAGCGCGGAGCTCAGGGCAGGGCAGGGCGGGGCGGGGCGGGGCGGGC
>VZRS01009799.1:0-56419 GCA_013398055.1 Ifrita kowaldi
TTGGGGCTGTTCCTCCCCAGGTGACACTTCCCCTTGTTCAGCCTCATCAGGTTTCTCTCTGCCCAACCCTCCAGGTGATCAAGGTCCCACGGAATGGCAGCAGAGCTCTCAGGTGGATCAGCCACTCTCCCCATTTTAGTGTCACCAGCAAACTTGCTGAGCGTGCATTTGATGACATCCTCCAGGCCACTGATAAACAAATTCAGTGAGATTGGAGCCTTGGGAATACCACTGACTGCAGGCCTCCAGCTGCTTTCTGGTCCACTGATCAGGACCCACTAAGCTCTGCCATTGTCAGTTCTTGATTCACCCCAGGATTCATTCATCTAACCCCCATTTCCTGAGCTTATCTGCAAGGATGTTGTGAGAGACAATATGTATGATGTCCCCTCTCAGTCATTTCTTCTTAAGGCCCAGCTCCCTCCTTCTACTTTAAGAAAGATGCTCCAAGTCCTTTTGTCACCCTCTGCTGGACCTGCTCCACGACCTCCATGTCTCTGCTGTAATGAGGAGCCCAGAACTGGAGAAAGCATTCCAGATGTAGCCTCCGTAAGACTGAGTAGAGGGGCAGGATCACCTTCCTTGCTTGTCCTTGACATGCTTGGCCACATTTAATTCCAGATGCACCTTGACCTTCCGTGTCTCATTTCTACTTACTCTGACAACCTCTCTATCTTCATTCCAAGTGGCCTGACACTGTTTCCGTCTCCTGTGTATTTCCTGCTTATGCCTGGGTAATGACAGTTCTTCATTTGTTCATGCAAGTCTGTTACCCACTTTGCCTGACTTCTTGCTCATTGGGATGTGTTGTTCTTGAGCCTGGAGGAACTTACCCTTGAGTATCAGCCAACCCTCTTGCACCCCTCTTCTCTGCAGGAGCTGTTCCCGTGGGATTCTTCCAAGAAGATCCCCAAAGAGGCTAAAGTTAGCTCTCCTAAGTCCATGGTTGCCATTTTACTTGCTGCTCTGCTTCCTCCTCCCCTGATGCTGAAGTCCACATTCTCATGGTCACTATAGCCAAGGCTGCCCCCAACCTTCACATCCCCAACAAGGCCTTCCCTGTTAGTGTGAGGCCAAGCAGCACAACATTCCTTGTAGGATCCTCCACTACCTATGAAAGGAAGTTGTCATCACTGCTTTTCAAGAACCTCCTGGGCTGTTTGTGTTTCATGATGCTGGTTCTGCAGCAGATGTCAGGGTAGTTAAAGTCCTCCACAAGAACCAGAGTCTGTGACTCTGAGGCTGCTTTGTGCTGCCTGTAGAAGGTGTCATCCACCTTCTCCTCCTGCTTGGGTGGCCTGTAGCAAACACCCACAAGTGTCATCCCTAGTGGTCTGCCCTTTTATCCTGACCCTAAGGTCTCGACTCACTCATCGTCCACCCCAAGACAGAGATTGATACATCCAAGGGCTGCCTCAAGAGAGGGCAATCCCACCACTTCACCTTCTTGGTCTGCCTCTCCTAAATAGCATTTCCTTTATTTCCTGACAGTGTTACAGTCATGTGAGCTATCCCACCCCATCTCTAATTGCAATGAGGTCAGAGTCCTTTGCACACAGATCTCTGGTTCCTCCTGTTTGTTCCCCATTTCGTGTGCATTGGTGTACGGGCACTTCATAGTAGTATTTGATTGTCCCAACGTCTTTGGATGCTTGTACTCTCTGGAGGTATCCCCTCTTAAGCCTCCTTTTGCTGCTTGGGTGGTCACTGTAGTTCTCCTCTTCCCACACTTTTTCTTTGTTGAGCTTGGCCCTGTCCCTGCCCCACTTCAAATCTAGTTTAAAGCTCTTTCAGTGAATACTGCTAAGTCTCTTTTTCCCCTTTGAGGCAGGAGGATCTCATTTGTTGTCAGCAGACCCAGTGTCATATAAACTGACCCATGATCAAAACCCCACAAATTCTGATGGTAACACCGCTCTTGAAGCCAGGAGTTCCTCTGTGGGATTTTCCTGGGTTTTGCCCCATCATTCTTTGCAACTGGCAGGAAAGAAGAGAGCACGATTTGTGCTCCAGATCCCTTGACCAGTTATCTCAAGGCCCTGAGGTTCCTCCTGATCATTCACAGCCTTTTTATTGGGACTTCGTTGCTACCCACCTGGTAAACAGGTGGGCAGTCATCAGTTGGCTGTACCACTGGGAAATTTCTTGGTGATATCTCTTACCTGGGCTGCAGAGAGGCAACACACTTCCATATAGGTTAATTCCAGTCAGCATATTGGGCTCTCCATTTCTCTGAAAAGGGAGTCACCTATTACTGCTACCTTTCTTTTTTTCTTAATTGAGGAGGTCGTGATGTAGGGGTAGGCTGCCCTGTCCTAGACAGTCGTCCAGCCCAGATAGACTTTCATCCACATCCTCATTGCCGTGGTTCTGAGATTCCAAGGCCCCATACCTATTGTATAAGGGCACCTGGGAAGGTGAAATACTTTGGGCAGGGATTCACCTGCCCGCCCCAAGGAGAAACCTGTTTCCACTCACCTTTGTCTCTAAGACCCCCTGCTGCCTGGTGGTGAGAGGGTGGGGGGTCCATTGCTTCATGTGAAGTGGACAGTGGGTGCATTTGAGGTGTAGTAGAGGGCGGCTCCACCACTCAGTCTCTTCCTCAGACTCCCTAATACTTCTTAGTCTTTCTACTTTGTCTCTCAGCTCTGGCGTTAGGCTTTCTAGGTCACCCACCTGATTATACCTCACACAGCTGTTGTCTCTGCTGCCCTGAGAGCAGTGCCAGGCTCCATCATTCCCTGCAGCCTAGACTCTTGCATGGTTTCATGAGCACCCCATCTGGGTTGCCCCATCCTTTCTGTGTGCACAGAGGAAGTAAATTTTGTCCAAACAAACACTTGAGCTCTGTCACAGAGGGTGAAGATCACCAACTGAGGGAAGGGCTTGAGATGGCGGTGCCTCAGTGCCCTTCCTTCTTGCCCTGCCTGTGCAAACAGTGTCATGGTACCCTGGCTCATGTCTCATGCCCTGTTTGCCCTCTCTGTTTGTCATCTTCCTGCTTGCTTGCCCTCACTTGGGACAGCTTTAGTACATGTGGGGGTGGGCCCTGTCCCTTCTGCTGCCATCTATGCTCACTCAGCGCTCCAAAAGAAAAACCTTTTAAAGTCTCCGTGTCATTATATTTCTAGTTTTCAGTTCTGTATCCATGCCAGAGTAAGGAAGAAGTAGGATAAAATAGTTTTGCTAATAGCACTTGATTTTTTGTTAAGGTTTCTTGGAATTGATGAAGCTGTGCAACCCAGTGAGGTGCCCCTCAAAGCTCAAACACCAAAGGAAACCAGCTTGCCAATGTTTAGGAGGAAAAGTCCTTGTCTCTTTCAAGAACTGTGCTTTTAAGCTTTAAAGAAAACTTTAGAAACAGTGTTTGGTATAACAAAAGTAATTATTAGCCAGTAAAAGAAAGAAGGTATATTTTCTTGCAAAACTTACCTTTCTGAAGTCAGAGGTTGTCTTATTTGTTTTGGCATATTACCATGTCACAAAAAGCCTGAATAAAGCACTTTAATTAGCAAGACCACTGAATGCTGGTATTGCTGCTCAACAGCCCTATAGGGATCACAGTTTGTGTACTTAGATATTGGCCTTTCACCTGTGATGGCCAGAAACCATAGGTTGTTTTCTAAATTTGGCTTACCTTTTCAGTTCCTTCCAGTCATGCTACCAGGGTTTTTATCTATAAAAATCAAACACTGTAAATAATGCAGTAGCACTGAAAGTATTGTCCATGTTCATACTTTATTTTAGCATAGTAAAGTGACATATGTGGCCTGTAAATTGCATTTTGAAATTAAATCTTGTAGTGGCCTACTCTATTTTTGTATCGCTTGAAGTATTTTAATAGCATTACAAATACTTTCCCTTTCAAAAAAATTATAAAATATTTATTTGGTCAAAGACATTTTGAACTGACTAGGGTACATCTCTACAGAAGCATGGAATCTTCTATTTTCATTCTAGCGATACCTATGTATTTTTTTTTTTCCCTTTTGTGCTTGCAGAATAGAGGAGGGAAAAGAAACTAGGCTGCTCTGCTCACCACTTATTTGGGACCTGTACCAAATAGAACACAGGAGAATGTGGCTAGATGATACCATTTATCTTCTTTTTAGACCAGTGCTAACAGGAATGTCACTCCATGTTCAACAAATTGTCTGTAGCTCTAAGAGAGGTATCTGAAACTTAGCACAATCCTCTGTTTTCTTCATCGTATTGACTTGTTATTCCAGCAATGTTTGCCTTTTTGTGACCATGTATTGTAGCTGAAGCACAAACATTTAGCTTGAGCTTGTGCCTTCTTTGTGAACAGTGCCTAAAATTTATTATCTCCCTATACCAGTGGAGCCTGTTTAAATGTAGTCACTGTTTCAATCACAGCAGGGTCTCATGCATCAAGAACCCAGTTTAAGTCTCTGAGGTCACTTAGATCTCCCATCATAGTGTCTTGATTCCAACACTGCAGTCTGCATCCTCTAACTGTAGTCCTGGCATTTCCTGACTTGTTAGCATCTTCATTTCTCTATACCACTTTGCTATTTAAAATCTCCCTCTTTCCCTGTTTCAGGGTATATAGAAGACAAACAAATATTCTGCAACTTAAAAAAGTCTGTAATGGCACTAGGTGAAATAAAAATGTCTGTATTACACTGTTCTTTTGAAAACTCAATTCTGTATGAGGCCTAATTAATCTGTGAATATATAAGTAGGGGGTTGATTACAAAGTAATTAAGAGATCACCTTTACTTCCCCTTTTCCAGCTGCTGCCAATCTGTCTACATTTATGTTCCAGAGCTTTTCTTATTTTTTTCCTCTCCCTTATACTGACTTATTTCTGCTCTGTAGAACAATGCTTTTCCTGAAATTGGAGCATGTAATTGCTTACTCTTAAGTCAACTCGTAAAACTGCATTGTGGACAACGAGGTGCAGGCTATTGGAGTAGTAAGGATTATCACCAGCAACCAGGAATCCATTTGTAACTGAAGATTGTGCAAACTTTACTCATACTGTTTGTTTTCATGTATCTGGTTCTGCAACTGTTTATTAGGAGAGATACTTTAATCATCGTGACTAATAATGTTTGTTCCTTTAATGTGTTACTAGCATGTGGAGAAAAAAGAATTTTCTTTTAGCTTTTGTCTAGGTAAAAATGATTTTGTTATGTAAAAGAACTTGTTGTTAATATTTCTTCTGGTTTTGTTTGTCTGTTTTTTTTTCCTCTTATCCCAGGAATACCAAGAAACAGCAGAGAAAAATATGGAAAAAATTTATGTCCTTGAAAAAAGTCAAGAGAAATTGGCTCTTGAAAGCATTTCTGTGAAAAACATGTTAACACAGTTTCAGAAGGAGCATTCTTCACTCCTGGCAGCCTGTGCACTATTGGCAGGTGCCCTGTGTCCTCTGTATGGCCGATTGTGTGCTATGTCTTCGCAAAGAGACCTTCTCCAGGATCAGGCCAATATTTATGAATTAGTGAACCAGAAGATTAGGAGCCTAGTTCATGCTCTCTCTGATGATAAGGAAAACAATCAAGATGAAGCAAAACTAAAGAAAAGAAAATCCCAAGGCCTGATTTATGTATTCCGAAGAGCTGTGATTGCAGTTCTGGCAGCCAACAGACTTAAAGTTTTAGCAGAGTCTTCTAGTTCCCTCTTCACCTGGACAAATGGCTTAAGAGAAGGCATTGGAATTACAGTTTGTGTAGGAGATTACAAAGGCAAGCGTAATCTGTCAAGTAAGATAATTTTCTTTCTTCTTTGATAAATGTTGTGTCAAATGACATGGTTAGTGAATAACATATAGTAATATTATTTTTAATGAAGTGTACATAAAAATTTAGTGACATTTTAACAAATGTAATTTCTGAATTTGTAATTTTTAGATTACTTGGTAAATGTAATTTCCCCTAAAAGGAAATGCTTAGTCTGTTCAGCAATGCAAGTAAAGTTGCAACTACACACATGAACTTCCATTGTTTGATATCCTCAATACTTGCATTGTAGATTTCAGAACTAGGTGCTACTGCATCTGCTCTATGTGATAAATTTATTGAAATATTCCTACATTATTTACCATCAACATATTTTTTGAAAAGGTATATTCTCTTCTTCTATTAATAACTTGTAGTACTTACTTCCTACTGAAAAAAGCAAAAAAGTTTCTTACTGATTCAGTTAAAATAGTAGTGTAAGATTTCTAGATTTCCTTTAGCAGTTATGTAGTCTTCTTGTCCCTTTCTGTTACCAAACCAGCTCATGCTTCCCCCTACATGTCAAAATGGTGTAAAAAATGCTCTCCAAACTAGAAGATTCATCTATTTTTCTGGATTAGTGCTTGTGGAAGCATATTTAATACAGTCTGAGTTATCCCGAAAGTAGTCTGTGGCTTTATGTACTTTTAGCTTTAGTCAGTTTCTGAAAAAGAAAGTAGATAAAGCCTTATCTAAGTTTTTCTGTTATATTGGTTTCACAGGTTGTGAAGAGGAAGAGCTTGACTGTGTGGAAGCACTCAGCTGGTTTGCTAGTTCCAAACTCCTTGCTGCAATAATCAGTTCCGTCACTGAATTGCAGGATGTTGTTAACAAACCAGGTAATTTGAAAAGTATATTCTTGTAGTTGGAAATTAAAAAAATAATCAGGGTGGTTACATCAGCTCCATTTTTAGGATTTATCTAAGCTATTCTGGATCAAATCTCCTGAGAGATTTATTGATGAAACAGATTGGATTTTCTTGTATTGATGATATGATACTTTATCTTTTTGGTATATAGAGTGACAGGAACAGAAGTCTAGAGAGTGCTTTTAGAAAACATATATACCATTTTGCCTGTTTGGTTGTGAGATATTAAAAATAATCTACACCACACCAATAGATATTTGGCTGGTTCTAGATATAACTTGTTTTTAAAAGCTTCCAATGAAGCAACTTTTACAAGGTTCGCAGTTATCTTGTTCCACTGGTCTAATATTCAAAAAGTGTTTCCCTGGAGCTCAACCTAATATTTTTCCATAGAGAAAATCGATGTCATTTTGTTTTGTTTAATCTGTGTATTTCTTAAGTGCAGGCTCTAAAACTGGCACAGATTCAACTTGGGACATCACAGCTGCTAACTGAAAGGAAATAATTTCCTATTGTGTTTTATATGATATGAGTTTAGAATTTCCAAATCTGGAAAACAATTGAATTTCATGGATACTATTTTTGTATGTTTTTCTTGCTATCTTACAGTTTTTGAGAGAGAAATAAAATGCTCTCAGTTACACAATGTATAGCAGTCCTTATTTTATGTCTCTATAGTGTTCCCTCTCTAAGTTTATGCTTAATTAGGTTTGTGTCTAGATATCCCAATTTTCTCAGTCTCTGCTTGTATAGAATTCTACTATGCCTATGGATAATGGCAGTGTCAGTCTCTGGAAATGTCACCTCATGATTCCCAGCTGTTAGCTGTTTTCCTTAATTTATTTGCAGTGAGAACTTATGTAAGGTTTTGCTTGGTTCATCTGCACTGCTGCCATCCTTAGTTCTTTAGTAACTTTTAATGCTAAAAAGCCAACACTTCTGTCACAGACTAAAGCATATTTAAGAAGGGATACTTTATATGAATAAATGGAAGTAGCAGGACAGGGATAAGATGATTCGTTTCCCAGAAGCTTAAACAGCAAACTGGTACCAGAAGACATTGAAACGAAAGTTTGTTGATTCAGTTTCAGGTGCTGTCTTCTTTGGTCATCCTGTTTTCAGTAACTTAAATTTACATCCTTACAAAGCAAAGTTTGAACTGTATTTCAGAATATTTACAGGGTTTATACTGCAAGTGTTCCTGTGTACAGAGTATTGTGTAGGAACAGCAAACTGAAGAATTGACAGAAACTCATCAGCAGCATGGATGTGCTGAAGTGACTAGTTAGAATACCCTAAATGTCATGGTATTTCGCCAGTTTGAAGTATATGAGAATTCTGGTGGTCTCTATTTACTAGATATCTCTGCACTCAACACAGGCTTTATTTTGAGAATTAGGAAAAAACCATGCTGGGAATGTTATGGCCACAGTCAGTTTGGTGATTCCTTCATATCTTATCTCTATTTTAAGTAATTTTCACAGAATCTCAAGGTCTAACTGCTCATGTATTACTTGGAGTTCTGTTGCTCATGAGATCAAGTCTCCTAAGAACCTTTGGTTCAAAAAATAGTAATAAATAATTTAGAGTTTGACATGAAATTTCCAGAAGTATTGAAGTAATTAGGCTCTCAAGGAATATATTTGAAAGCTTCCACACTTAGAAAATTATATTATGTTTTATAAGTAATATTTTAAATAGGACTTAAACCTTCAAACTGACTTCAATGTTGAATTTAAAAAAAAAAAATTAAATAGGCAATCTCTTCATAGCTTTAAATAATGGCAGTTCCAGATCAGACTACATATCACAGGACAGAGTGCATATCACAAGAAGGTGCTATCTAGATTGTCAAGATGGAATGATTCAGTGTCCTAGAAGTTATGTTTATAGATGGCTAGGTTCTGGGGAACCATTTGAGGCAGATAAAAAAATCAAATCCAGATCACTCAGTTGACACTGGAACACCTGGGTTTGCATGCTCTGGTGATTGGAGGCACATTTCTTGGAGGCATCTTTCTTGATCTTTTAAATAAGTGATTTTGTTTTGACACTGATGATCATTTCACTTCATAGTGTCAGTTTGGTTCTCATTCTAGCATGTCTTGGAATGATCTCGTTGCTTCAGTTTCAATGCAAGTTCATTACAGTGTTGGAGGTTTTGGTTTGCTTTGGTTTTTTTGTAAGTTTAGTTTTTTAGGTTTGTTTGATCAGAATCTGTACTGTGATAAACCAGAGAAGGTAATAGCCAATGTTTTCAATACAAATATCACCGTTACATATACACTGCTTTTAAAGTTTGACATGAACATTTTAGTCTTGCTTTAGTCTAGCACTGAGTTAATCCTGCTGACTTGGTGTTCAATTTCACCAAAAGAGAGTAAACATTAATTGTTTTTTCATCTTTCAGTGAAGTAAGATTTGACACTTTTTTTTTCATGTATTTATGTAAGACTTAATTGCTCTTTGTCATATATCTGTATTTGTGTTAATAATTTCTTAGACACATCATAATGTACATAATTTAATGCTTTTATTATAATTTTTTCATCCTTCATGGCAGGTACTTAAGATGTATATAAACAGTCTATTCTCTTATAAATTATTATAGATGCAGCTCCTTATGGAATTTATTTATGTTTTCATTTCATCTTTAAAAGCAATCAGTAACTTACTTCAAAATATTTCTGTGTATTTATTCAAAGCTACTCTTCATAAAAACAATTGAGGACATGACTATTTATCCCTATCCCAAGAAAATGCCTTATGTTGTGGATGCTGAACTGTACTGGTTAAGGGGAGTGCTTGTTGTGAAGTGGAATGATACTTTCAAAATGCTACAACACAATTGTCTGAATTATTATTTTAAATTTATTTTAAGTACAGTTAAACATTAGATTCATGGGAAAGGGGTGCCATGCTAGGTACTGCACATATGGAGAAACACTATTTTCTGACAGGCAAACAATCTCATAAACTGAGATAGCAAGTGGAAATACTGGGAAAAGTGAAAGAACAGTAGCTCATTGAGGGTATCCTTTTTTTGATATATACCAAAAATCATGGCAAAGGACAATTTTTGAGAAGGTTTTCGTATCGTCTTACACGGAAAGCCATAAAAGTGTTCTAGTTTAAATTTTAGATAAATTTAACTAAACATTCAACTAGTGAATGTATTATGATGGGAGACGAGAGAGGGTCTTTGAAGCTGAAAGACTAATATGACAGGATAATCTGTGATAAGAGTTAAATTGATGAAGGTAGAGTTTTCTTTTATGTGATCAGTAATAGGGAACCAGCATAAGGAAAAGAGAGGATCAATCCTAGGCCAAAGTAGACAGAGCATTGCAATAGCAGTTTTTTCTGGGTATGAAAAGAATAATTTTTTTTATTGCAAAGGACATTTAATTAGTTGAAGTGCAAGATAAAAATGCCTCATATGATTTTTAACTTTAAAGATGCTATCTTAGTAATGAAGAAGACGCACATCTGCTAGTTGCTGAGGTTATGGAAAGCATGTACTCAAAAATGATACTTCAGTTAAGCACTGGAATCATTGGAGTGGTGCTATTCCAAAACCAAGCAGAAAAATGGCTTTGAAAATAAAATATTTGATTTTATCATGTGCATTTTTGGTATTGCTTACAGATAAATCTCAACCTCACGTGTAAAGGATCTTCTTTACAATGAAAATTGTAATAAAAAAATACCAATAATCATGTTCTGTTTGCTGTGTACCTCTGGCTTTTTCCTTCACAGTCTATAAACAGAAATTCTTTAACTTAAGCCAGGTTTATTTTTTTCTGTTTATACTCTAAGTAAATATTTTAGTTCATTGCAGCAACAGGAGATCTGCTGTACTACTGAACGTAAATAAGCTCTTCCATGCTTGTCATCTTACACTGATAGTATCATAAGACAAGTAATGACAGATTAAGACCTGCCTAGCAGAGGGAAAACTAAATTACAAGACTTTTATTAAGGCATAAATAAACCTATTAACTGTTATCTGGAATACCAATTAGTGGAAGGAGCACTGACAATTTTATTTATCAACATTAAACACAATTATTAATTACAGACCTGACGAATCTAGCAGTAAGCAGGACATGTTGGGTGTGCTGGGGCCTTAAGTCCATTATATGAGAAGGATGATTACCAAAATCCTGTGGGGAAATAAGTAATTGTAGCTGTAAAATTTTAATTGCCTTGGAATAAGGTAAATTATATTCTCTTGTCTCAGAATATAAATAGTATGGCATTAAGGTACCAAGGCTCACTAATTTTGAACAGCAAATGATTTAGACATCTGTAGAGGGGAGGGAAGAGAAATCAGGAAACCCTCAGAAATTTGCATTGTAAATATTGCAATAAAGTGATTTACCATGTGCTATCACTTCTGACTTACTTGACCTGACTTCCATGTGCTTGCATCCGTCTTGCATGTTTTCTGAATTACAAAATTAGAACACTAAAGAAAGTCTTAAGAAAGTATGGTATTGGAGAACATGATAACTGGACAAATAGTCTTTCACAAACAAATCCTATTCTTTAGAACCTTATCCTACCCTCCCATTCATAAATAGATTGGAGTAAAATTTTCACTGCTAAATGCACAATTTGTGCTAAAGTTTCTCTCTGAGATATTCCTTTGAACTCAGTCTTCCAGTCTTAAATGGAAAATTTCTATTGAGTATCTTAAAGATGTTATTTGTTGTGTTTTTTTTCACTGAAAGAAACTGAAACTAATAACCTACTTGATGTTTCTTTTCTGTGTTTTGGTTTGGTTGTTGTTGTTGTTGCTGTGGGGGTTTTTTCATTTGTTTGATTGTTTGTTTGGGGTTTTCTTTATCTTTGTTTTTGTTTTTTTAAAGGTACAAAGTCTTGGCTTTCTGGAAAGTTACTTTTAAGTGCAGCCAGGAATTCGTTTTCAAAACTTATGGACAAGCTGAATGTTATAATGGAGACGGTTCCATTAGACCACAGCAAGTACGTTACTTATCTGGAGAAAGACTCCTTGGTACAGAGCCTGGCTCATGGACTTCATAAAATAAATGCCCGGGCCCTGGAAGCTGGATTGTGTGACAGAGTATCCAGTATGGTATGTATAAGTATAGTCCTACTCCATGTAAGCAGTAGGTTCATGGCCTAAGTGTTAGGATGAAGCTCTCTTGATAGTATGATTAATTTTGTTTCAGATTGTTTATAAGACTGTTACATTGAAGTCAAGTATGTAGGCATCAAAAGTTGATTCCTAACACCCAGAAGCATTAGGGCGTGAGTTTTTTTTTTCTTTTATGTCAAAGAATTTTAAGAAGAGATTTGATGTATCCAAAAAAAGGGTTTTTTAAAGTTCCGTCAAAATTGTATTTGCTTTCTAAGAGCTAGCTTACTTTTGGCTTCAAGTAAATGTTACGGGGTTGGTTTTTTGTTGTGTGTTTTTTGGTGTTTTTTTTTCTGCTTTCTCCTGCTTTGTGTTCTTTCTTTCCGTAAAGATAGCCTTCTTCCCTTTAATCAGAGGGAAAGGAGAAATCTTCCAAAATAATTGGTCTTTCATTGTGGGCCTTACATGAAAATGGTACCTCCTTGAAAACAGAATTTTAAGTAACCCTCAAGAGTAGGTGAAACAGATTCACTTTGTTGCACTCGTGCATCTTAGAGATGACGGGCAAAATTAGAGTTTTGTCTAATATTACATATATATATATATTACATTTGACTCTTTTATTGCTAAAATAGTACATGTTAAAGTACAAATTTGTGTCTGATTACTAACAGAAAAACGTAGAATCCTTGCAGAAGCAGATATTTGAATTTACACAAAGACTTCATACAGCAGAAGTGGAACGCCGCTCACTGCGCCTACAACTTGCGGAATTCAAATCGAATTTCAGTGAGATGAAAAAAGAAGCAGACAAAGCCCAGAGCCTGCAAGAGCAATTAAATATGCTTAAGCAAGTAAGTATATTTGATTTTGAGGTGACTGCTTATAAGACACATTTTTGTGTGTTCTTTTGAAAAATGAGTATAAAATCATTCTAATAATAAAAGAATTTTCCCAAAAATTTGCATTATGAGTGTCACTAAACTAGAAGTCAGATGTGTTTAGAAATATTTCCCTTCCACAAGAGTTACTTTTTGATTTGTAGAATGAGGTATTCTTGTTTGGTCTTCAGCAATCAGGTTTTCTTCTGTATGTTGAATATGTTGATGTGATTTATATACGCAAAAAGCATTTATAGATTTCACTTCAGCAGAGTAAAGTCAGCTTCAATGAGGCTATTGAGTAAGTATGTTCATCAGAGCTTCAAAAAGTGTAAACTCTGTGTGGATATTGCTGAATATTACGATCCTGCATTTACTGTATCTTTGACACTGGGCTGTGTCTTGAGCTAGTCAGTGCAAATTTTACTGTGGCTGTTTCCCTGAAGGACTAAGTTTATGGAAGGAGAAAAAAAGGCCCTCTTCTACATTCCTGCTAGCATATATGCACCAAATTCCTCTGACTACTAGCTTTCACTGATCGATCTACTTAAACACAATGTATTCACTAACCTGTAAATAGCATTGTCTGATAGGAACAAGAAGACACAACAAAAAGGCTCTTTAACCTCTTGAAACCACAGTATCATGACTAATGGACATGGTGTTTAAGGGATTGATGCCATTTGGTGGGTTCTCAGTTTGACCCCTGTCATACGTACAGAACTGTGCCTTCAGTCCTTGGAGGGGAAGAAACTTGTCTTGCTTTAGCATGCTGGAGTTTCACTAAGCACCTTTCCTACTATGCTTATTTCTTGTAGGTTGCATTCAGAATTGAATGGATGTTTTAACTATTTGAGATAGTGAATGGTTAAGGATTCTTATACATGCTCTACAGGCACACAGTACAACTAAAACAGTTGTGTCCCAGAAAAAGCAGTATTTTCTGTAGCTGTGACCAGCATCGGTACTGGAGCCTAGTTGGTAGACCTGTCAGTGTGTCCCAATCAAGACACATCCAAGCAGAGAATATTTAACAGATGGTGTCACATCCATTCTCTTTCTTCATGCTAGCTGGTAAAATATTAGTGGTTTTTTACTCAAACAGAAAAAATTATATCTAATCATTTTCAGTTTTGCTCATACTGGGTTTTATTTGCTTACACTTCTGGGAAAACTGGAAGAAATTATCACAGTTTAGATTGCCATTCAAATGTAGACAATTATTTTACTTGAATAACTATTTTGTCTTTCTAGAATATTTTTTGAAAGGGAGAAAGAGTTCAAGAAGACATTTAACAAGATATGCAC
Source organism: Ifrita kowaldi (assembly GCA_013398055.1). NCBI lineage: Eukaryota > Metazoa > Chordata > Aves > Passeriformes > Cinclosomatidae > Ifrita > Ifrita kowaldi. Next base: position 13,910 of record VZRS01009799.1, read on the forward strand.
TAAAATGTGGGACATTGATCTGCATATTTCCTTGTAAATATTGGTTCTTTGCAACCTAGGATGCTAATTTGATTAGAATAGCAAATGCATGCTGTTTACAGTAGCCTGAATACTGTTTTGAAACAGTACTGTGAATAAAGTTGTCTGGCCATTTTATTGCTTGGTGGTCTGTCTTTGAGTCAAAAAACCTAAATAATAAATAAAAATAACCTTTAGCATGCTTTTCTTTTAGAATTTAATATGTTTGCAAGTGGAAATTGGAAAGTCAAGCATGTAAACAGGTAAGTATAGTTACATAATCAAACACAATTTATTTCTTTTATCAGAAATTGATCACCCATGAGAGGTTTGAAAGTGTATGTGAAGAATTAAATAATGCATTACGTCGAGAGCATCAGGCACAACTGCTTTTGAATGAACAAGCACAACAACTACAGGAGTTAAATAATAAACTAGAATTGCAATCCAGTGAAGAAGCAGATAAAACCCAAGTCTTAAGTGAATCTGTACAGGTAAGACAGTTATTGTTCTGAATTAGGCACCTGAAATTTACTTTTTGGTGAATAAGCCAAATGTCGCAGTTCTTGTGCAAATAAAATGTAAATGCACACATTTCCATTGAAATTCTAGGGTACTCAGAAATACTTCCAAGGTATGACATCATTTTTCTGCTCTTGGAACTAGGTGGTGTATAGTAATATATGTGAAGTATCTGAAATTAATAGGAGACATAAGTGACAGCAGTTCCAGCTATCCCAAGGTGTTTGCAATTTACTGAAAAAATAAATGAAGAAGCACAGGGATACTTTGATTTTTGATAGAGGTCACAATAGTATTTTAAAACCTGGATTGTCTGTTTCCTGAATATAATCCTAGGATGGAGAATACATTTGTCAGTTACGAATATGCAAGGTGACGATAGAGAGAAATCCTTTTTCATCAGAAGTTAGAATCTTCTGTAGACATAATGAGTAATAAGGGAAAAGATGATGTTATCAGAATCTCTGATAAGAAACGAAGGAACAGAGAGAGTATTAGAGGTTTGAAACCAGGTGGATATCTAACATGGGAAGAGAGAAAACTTTGTGATGGCAAGCCAATAATGGGTGGTGACCTGAGCTCTGCAGCTTTTATTTATTTTCTATCCAAAGCAAGCTTTGCTGCTTGTGTCCGCTCTTCAGCCCTACTGCTATCTTTCCATCTCCCTGGAAGAATTCACAGAAGAGTACTCCCCCAGTATTCTGTGAATTGACAACTGAGTAAAAGAGACTGCTTCACCGGTATTTTGAGAAATAGAAGCACTTGTGATTCTGAGAGACGAAGTGTCAAGCAGGAGGAGAACCAAAATTATTCAAGCTACAAAACTAGTAGAAATGTCATAAATATTGAAAATATAACAATGAAAGTAGATGTCAAGGAGGATGAGTTGCAGCAGAGTTGAGAGTTGAAGTGATGTATAGGAGAGAATGCTGAAGGATGTTGTTAAATTCATTAAGTAGGGTTTTCACTAGTGGTATTATTTACTAAAAATGCCTTACCCTCACTAAGGGTAAAAGACAGTGACATTTCCGATTTACCTGTTGGGTTTTGTGGGTTTTTTTTTCTCCCTCACAATTCCCTACTTGTGGGTGTTTCATCTCAATGGAAGAATAAACTTGTTTAGTGTTTTCAGTCAGGTTGCTTGTTAATGCTATTGCTATTTTCTTTCTGATATAACTGCAGTGTATATATAAGCTGTTAGTCTTGTGTTTGATTTCTTTGAGAAATGCTTGATTTAAGATTTTTAAATGTCTATTACGAAGAAAGGAAGGACTAGAACACAGATCCTATTTGAAGTCTTCATTTGTGTCTACTTTTTATACATTAATACATGTTTTTTCACCATGTTTTACTTTATCTAAAACACACCTTTTCATTTATTCAGAGAAAATGAAGAAAAAGGTCAATTGTAGGCAATTAAAATATATGAGAAAGTTTTAAACAAATATGTTACATAGATTATTGGATACTGAATTAGATTTTGAAGATTCTGGTTTTTATTAATTGAAGACTAGATAAATTTTTTTTGACACAGTCGTGATCCTAAAATGCATCCTAATTCTGCAGTCCTTTAACAGTTATTCGCTACTGGAACAACTTCATTTAGTGTAAAATGCTTGGTTATTGCTGAAAGCTTTAAAGATACAATGCAATGTAATAATGTAGATGATAGGATGGAGGCAAAGAACATTGACAAAATAAACCTTAGGGCTGAAGTTTACTACGTATAGACACACTGATTCGGTTTATTACTTTTTAAGTCTCAATCCTTTCCATGGAGGAATTTTAAACCAAATTTAAGTTGTAGACTTGTTGCCATGTACTCTTCCTCAGCTTAGAAGATTAATTGATATCTCTCTATTTCTTTTTGATGTTTACTACAAGAGGTGGCACAAAATTGCATTTTGGTTGTAAGAGCATGTATCTGTGACTGTATCAAAAAAGGAGACAAGAACAGTTGTGGTAACATGTCAACTCATGTTAATGATCTAGTGGTCCTTGATTATTTTTTTTTTTAGTCATGCAGATACAATTTTATAATGTATGCATCCTAAATCATCATTTCACCTTCACTTTTTGTCCTTGTTTTTTACAGTTCTGAACCTGTGTTGAATAGGTACTTTCAAAATTCAAGTGACAGTCTAATGTAATCTACTTTGATACTAAGGAGTAAAAAGTACTTTTTAAATTCTGAGCTCTATATGTTTTGGTTTTTAAAATTCAAGAAAAAGTCTCTTCTCTCCCACAGTTTCCCACAATCCAACCTTGTTCATGCCTTCATTCACAATAGGAAGAAATGGTCTTTGCCTTTGCCCTGGCATTTTAAATGACAGTCCCTTTTTTAGCTACTTGGGTTTTGTGACTTAAAATGTTTGAGGTTTTTTGTGGGGGTTTATGTAGCTCTCATTTTGCTTGACAGTGAAACAATCTAATCTTTGTAATAATCTACATTGCCTTCATAAAACAGTGTTCTTACAGTTGTATAAGTTTTTGAGTGCTTAAATAATACAGAAAAAAAAAATTACCATTGCACTGTAGAAAGTAAAATAGAAAAAAATATGCCTCCGTCTGCATCTTAAGATACAAAATAATATCACTGGTACAGACTGAGTGTATATAAAAATTTGGTGAATATGGTGGTATACAACTGAGGTCAGGTAGAGTAGAGTATCATGGAGTAAAAAAAAAACTTGCTTTGACTTCTTTATTCATAATTTTTAAACAGGTAAGAAGAAGAAAATTAAAATATTAGATGCTTTCACTTTTGATAGCTTATTTTTAAACTTACAGTTCAACAGCAATCAGTAAGGAGATATTTTGGTATTCACGTACTTTCATAAAGTAGGCTTATTAAAGGAGTAATACTTAATTTCTTAGCTTTATCAGTTCAGATTTTAATCCTGTATATTTTTATCTTCTTAATGGCATATACCATGGAGACATCCAAAGTAGCCAATTACATTCAAGGTCAGCTGGAACTAAGCAACTCTTTAATACCACTTCTTTTTATTAGATGAGGTGAATCATTTGCTCTCATTCCTCATTCTTTGAGGAGATACTTTTACACAAAAAGTGTAAAATACACAGGTATCAATAACAGAGAAATTTTTAATTCCTGATACCAACTGGTCTTAATCAAGTAACGTATTTTTTTTCCTATTGACATACACAGTCTATATATTTACTTCCTTTTAGGTATGTTACTGCCTGTAATAAAAATAATTTATTTTTAAGGTTCTATTTATGGAACAAGTTCTATAAATTGTTAATTAATAGCTCCAGTGCAATAGATGTTAAATCATTTAACTTGATACTGATATGCTTCAACATAGACTTTAATACTTGTTTTAGAGGAAGGTACCCTAAATTTTGGGTTTGTTTAATCTGCTGAGTTTAGTGAAACTGCCATTAATTTATGGCAAAATAAGTGAGGAAAAAAAAATCTCATCCAAATGCTTTGATAACACTCACAAAAGATGTTTTCTGGTGGGAAGATTTGGAGTGTTTATATTCAGTACCTATGTCATTCCAATCATATATACATACTCTGTCCAGAGTATCCCTCACTAAACAGGCATATCTGAATTAATTAGATTCAGATGAAGATTGGGATTTCTGTGTTTGTTAGAAGTGGATGGTTTCCTTCAGCAGGCTCTCAGTTTCTGGGTGAATTTGAGGAGAAGGTAGTGCACAATTTTCTGCTTTTCATTGCTTTTCCTCTTCATACATTTATAGCCATATATTTTCCCTGAAAGACCATTTCAAATATTTATATAATTTCTTAAACTAATACCGTTGCACTTACTTTATAAATCAGTTTTACAGTTATTTCTGAAAATTTCTGTGGTATTCTAACTTAGGGAAGGTTAAACAACTTCACTTACATGAGAAAGACCAAGTGATTTTCATGCTTCTCAAAAAGATTGCAGTAAGAATAGAAATAGGATTTGAGATTTTTTTTTACCTCTGACGTCTTAAGTCAAAAAGATTGTTGGGATTTGGATGCACTGAGGGATACTGTTGATTCTGAAAACTTGTTTTTCATTTTCTTAAGAAACTGCATTTCTGTGCGTTGCCTGATTAAATGTAAGGCTGTTCTTTAAAGAAAGCAGTATAGATGATTACCACTAGCATCTAACTTAACAGAGAATTTCTATTAATGAAGTTTAGCATGTTAAAGAGAAGCAAGCTCCCTTCTGAATAGGTTAGAAACTAAAATTCATAATTCATTAAATATAGGGGGTTGTTGGTTTTTTTTTAGTTTCCACACTGTCTATGTTCTGAACACCTAAATAACTTATAAAGTAGGTAAGAATGGATTAGTATTGTCATCTGCTTTGTTCTTAGTCGAAAGAGGTTATGTGTCTTCTTACTACAATAAATTACAGGTTAAAGAGATTTGTCAGGTATTTCAATTTGTGTTAACACTATTTGTAAAATTAGTAGGCCTGCGCATTTGGCTCTGTTGCATAATTTCCACTACTGCTAACTTCTTAGTCTTCGAAGATTTAGGTTAACTAGAAACTTGTCATTGAGCTGGTCCTTTGTGCTTTTTTGTTTGTAGGTTGCAATACATTGTGTGTGAAATTTAGGTTTATGGGAAGGGATAGTCTCCTTCTAGCAGCTGCTGTCTTTACATAATAGGAAGACATAGCACACAGTTGTGGGCTGGAGCTGAGAGCTTTTTTTTCTCAAAAGGAAAGAGAACACAATTGAAATAAAGGCTGCATTCTGTTATTACTGAATCTGTATTTCAGATCTCTAAACTTAAACTTCACTTTAAATTTCATGCTTCTGTGGTTTGTCCAGGGAGTTAGTTTCATAGAATCACAGAGTATCCTGAGGTGGAAGAGACCCACAGTGACCATCAAAGTCCAGCTCCTGGCCCTGCATGGGACCATTCCCAAGTCACACCATGTGACTTGAGAGCATTGTCTAAATTCTTCTTGGACTCTGTCAGGCTGGTGCTGTGACCACTGCCCTGGGGAGCCTGTTCCAGTGCCCAGCCACCATCTGGGTGAAAACTTTCTTCTAGACAGGTCATTAAGTCTGTGTATTGCCTTTGTTCTGTGCCTAGAACATTCATCGGTATTAGCATTAGTCTGGAGGTACTGAAGTCAGTACATGGCTTTTAGATTTGTTTTTGTGCTGTAGTCATCAATGATGCAGCCAAGCAGCTGTCAACCCAGTTGTTGAAGGTCTGCCTTAACTTTTCTGAGTCAAGTTTTCTGGAAAATATGTAATGACCAGAATGGGAGGAACAATAAAGTTAAAATTTGTGGTTATGAACTCATTATATGTTTGCATAAACATGAAGGTCAATGCAACAATGCAAAATATTGTAGTGTAAGTCACGCAAACATAATTTAATTAGAAGCTGTTATTTTGAAAGGATATCAGCATTACTGTTGTGTTACTGTTTCATTTCTCTGCATTTCCTCTTTTGTCCAGTGTTACAAGTTGAATGTCAGTAACAGTTAATTTTTGAGCAATGTTAAGGTTTTACATTGGAATTTGAACATGTATTCATACCGGGTGAACTTTTTTTTTCTAAATTATGCTACTACACAGTATTTTATTGGTTGGTATTAAGAATATTATTCAGGTATATTATTGACTATCTTTATATAGCAAGAAAATAATAGAATGATATCCAAATTGCTGCTACTTTACTTTGGAAGAAGAATGAAAGTCATTGGCACTTTATTGCATAAGTAATTGGCAGTTTATTACATTTATGTTCAACCTAATCAGATGTAAACTTTATTTATCTAATAAATAAGAAAAAGCATCCCTAAGTAAGAAAATTTCGTATTTTATTTTTAACTTGCTGAAGAGTTTAAGATAAATCTGAGGAAAATGCTCTCACCATTAAAACAATTTGTATAAAACTTAGACTATGAGATAGAACACTGGAATAAGTCATGATTATGTAACATCACTTTAGCTAATCTTTGAAAGCTAATTACAGCTAAGAGTTAAGTTCCGGGTAAGAATAGTTTTACCCTTCTCCAAAAAATTGTGGAATAAGTTTGTTCATGCTGGTCTGATTCAGTAGTCTCATTTCAACAGGCACTTCGAGTCATGCACTTAGGTGCCCTTCAGGTGGTTTGTGGAAGAAGGCAAGTAACCAAGACAGGTCGACTGGTGCATGGGAATAATGAAATTGTGGAAACAAAGACTCCACAAATCTGGACTGCAAGTTACTTCTCGACAGATGGCTGAGACCTTGCGTTTTTCGGTCCAATATATGACTGACTGGTGCACGGTGAAATCCAGAGTGCTTTAGTATTAATAGTGTAGTAATATTTCCTATTTCAGAGAATACTTTTTGTCCTGAGACTGATCGGTGCACTATAGTACTAAAAAAACAGATAAATCTGACATTCTGTCAAAGTTTAGATAGAGAGAAAAGATAGTTTAAACAAAGTGATTGCATGAACCAACACATTTTTAGTCTTTTAAAAGTAGCTTCCGATATTTTCTGGGTAGTCCATTTGTAGGAACTATTTGCCTCCCTTGGGGGAATGAGAGAATAAATGGAACAATATGAGGATCTAAAAGCTTAATGGTTTTATTTCTGCATTGTAATTATACTAATAAATACCTCTGTCCATGACCTTAGAATTTATAGTGCAGTGAGAAAGATTTATTGACAAGTAATTTGGAAGAAAAATGGGATTATTGTGTAATTACAGTGTGTGGTTATTAAGCATATGTACTTACATACCATTTATCCCTGTTATTTCAAGACCTTCACCTATCTTTCAGTTTTCACTCAAAAATACTGAAAGGCTTCTTGGTAAATCCAGTGCCTGGGAGATCTTTGTTATATTATTGGATCAACTACAAAGTAACTGTGTTACCTTGAGATGTGCAGAGGGGATCAATAGATCTTTAAAACAGCATGTGATTTTTTAAAGAAAGTGTTCTAAACCCTATTTTTCCTGGTAGTGTAGATATCAATGTGTAAGACTTTTTACTATACACATTCTGTATCTTCTTGATATAGAAGTCCTTTATACATAGATTTGCTTTTTGCTGCTGTTTATCTAGGGTATCTCCAGGGCCTCACTGTTTTTAACCTTAGTCGTGTTTTCCCATGTTCTCCCTTTCTCTTTTTGTGAAACTAATTCTGCAAATATCTTTATATCATCTTGTGAAACCATAAGTAAAATCTTTCAAATAACTACTGAAATATAGTTAGACTGTTGGAATATAATTATGTATCTAACTGGCATAAGAATAAAACAAGAGATGCATTCCTTTGTACCTGTGTTCCCTTGGCTGCATACTATGACAGCAGCCGTGCCTATCCTTCATATAATTTGATCTTTTAATTTAATTTGACACTCCATTAGGTATTCAATGATTTTCAAGGGGAAGGTTTTTCAAAATTTGTACCAATTACAGCTTCCAAAATCTGTACCTATGCTGTCCTCTTTTAATCATGAAGAACATGGAAGTTCTTCAAGATTATAGCAGGGCAACAAATTCAAAACAGAAATTATTTTTTATGCTGCCTAATTTTTTGTGATGTCTTTTACAATGTGTATTTATGAAAAATTCAGTGAGGTTCATATTGCTACAGCTTTTTACTTCTCTGTTATAAAAATTTAAAAATGTTTCCAAATCTTTCTAGTTAAAGTAAAACCACCTTAATTGTGTTTATTTTGGGGGTTTTGTTTGTTAGTGTTTCATTTTGTTTTGTCTATGGACTTTACAATAAGAAATTAAGTGATTTTAGAATTATGAATTAAGGGTTCTCAATTCTAAGTAGCACTCCCAAGATATCATTTGTAAATACTACTTCACTGTTATACAGGAACATTTTTCAGGTGTGAGAATGAAGAAATAAGTGTTCTTAAAAAAAGTTAATAATAATTTACTAAAATAATTGTTTGTATGGTATCACCTAGTGACAGGCATATTTATTACTGTAATTTCAGTAGGTGAGTAAAGAGGTAACTTCCCAAGTTTTGTGCCATCATGGTGCCATTTTGTCTCATAGTTAGAAAATATACCAGAAGAGAAAAATATAAATAATAATTCAGTTCTACAGTTGCAGTGATTTATCACTGTCACTGTTTAACTTGCCTGTTTCAGGGTCTGTATTTGCCATGCTCAGGGAAACTTATTCCTTGTTTAAGCTTTTGTGTTCTTGTTTGGCACTTGGTATGACTCAAAGCATATCCAGAAGGAAGTGAGACATCCAATCAATATATCTTTATAGCACTTTGATCTCTTACTGAATATTGGGATGTAATATATCTTTGCTGCTTTTTCAAAAGAATGATTTAAAAGTTGCCTTTTGTGTAAGCTAAATTTTGTTTTACTGTATCTGTTCTTTTCTGCTAAGGTGACTACTCTCCAGTTTTTAATAAAGGGAAGGATAGGGGTGACCTGTATAGAAGAATAGACCTTTTAATATAAAATCTGGTATTTATCAATTCTTTCTTATTGTTTTGAGATTTAAAAAGTAAAAGGGATTAAGAGAATCAAGTATGCTTGTTTTCTCCCTGCAGGATGTGGCTGGCCTGATATTCAAATAAAACATTCATGCACTAAATGATATTTGGGGCTCTGTGAAAACACACGTACCTTGCATGTATGGTTTGGTCAGAACTCTTCTGCAGGGAAATGCAGTATTTGAATGTAGACTATATAAAGTGATAAATCTCATGAAGCCCACATTAATGTTAGTGCCATGCTAGAAAAAGACATTTGTCTAGTTAATTAAAGAAAATCAAAAACTCTTTATGAAGCAAGATCAAACCTTTGTGTGGCACGGATTGACATTCTTGGCATTGCCCCTAAATCCTCAATGTGACGGCTCACATTAATGCACTTGTGTCTGGTAGAATTGTGCAACACACTCTTCCAAGAAAGGGCTGCAGAATAACCGGCAGCAGTAAAAAACTTAGCTGGGGCCACCAGTATATTGAGGTCATTGACTGTATAGTTTTGTACTCAGAACTGAACCTTAAGTTCAGTTTAGAAATGTCCTTGAAACTGTTCTGAGGACTTCTAGTACTGCCATTTTTTGAACCAATGTCTGAAGAGAAGACGGAGACATGGTACCATAATATTTGTTTCTCAAATTTAGTTCTCAAGCAGAATGCTGTGTCATTTAACCTGACTCTGAGGACTTTTTGTCTGTGTCCAGATGCTCCCTAACTTCAGATTGTATTCCTTTTTAAATAAACAACGGGAATGAAATTGTGGTTATTTACTTTGTAAGAAACATTTTGTTGTCATTGTTAATATTTTATTGCTATTACTTCTTCCTTGTCTCAGGGGGTTTTCTGATCCCGCTCGAGCACCAGCGTGCCACAGCCTTCCTAGAGAGTGTCCTGCCAAAGAACAGCTCTTCTAGGGGCTGAGGCAAACCTCCCTGGACAGCGAGGGATTTCAGCAAGTGTAGCGATTCCTCAGCTACCAGTGATTTCAGCTCTTGTGATTCAGCTCTTTGTGAAATACCCCGAAGCTAACACGGGGACAGAGAGACAGGGAGACCTGTATGGCAGTTCCACAGAGAAAGGTAGCTTTATTGTCCATCAGCCTCTGTGAAGGGAAGGCCAGCGACAGACGCTCCCCTGGCTTTCAGGGCAGACCCGGGCTCTTTTTATGGGAAAGGCAGGGGGAGGGTAGAAACCAGTTAGCCAACTGGGTACAAGGTATTACCATAACGAAGCAAGGCATGCTGGGTGTGTCACCATAACCACAAAGTGAGTTACTCAACTCAGAGTCCTTATGGCCGCAAGCATCGCTTATCCAGGGGAGCACAGAGGGTTGCTGGGCTGAAAGCTCATAGCCCTCCACACTTCCTGAATTGTTTTAATTGAGTGTTACCATTTGGAAATATTCTAAGCAAATTTCTGATACAGATCTAAGGAAAGACTAATTCTTGAGAACTTAAAGTAGTCTCTTCCAGAGCTTAGAAATGTCGCTGGTAATGCAAGATCATTAAGACCAGTAGGACATGATCAGAGACAGATGGTTTGACACCATGACAGATAAGAGAGGCTATAACAAAATGCAGGAAATGGGTGCAATATGTTGTGTCGTCATAGATAAACAACTAAATATTTTTATGTATGTACATGTGATAGAGTAGCACTTTTTAAGTGAAGTCTAAGTGCTGATCAGGTTTCTGTCTTGCATAGTGTGTGCTAATCTGCACAATTAGATAATGTGTAGCAAAATTAAACAAGAGAATTGCAGAGAGCAGAGCTACAGAGCAGCATCAGAGTTTGCTTGTAATGTTAGTGCCTCACTTACAGGTACATGACAGTTATGAAAGGCATCTTTTGCAATGTAAACCAGGTGCAAACCATCCTTTTGAAACCTTGGAACTGTACCAACTATAAGGCTGAGGGTCTACCAGGGTAAAAAGTGTAACAGTGAAAAAACCTAAGGTTATCCTTTTTCTGTGGTACTTAAGTATCTGATTTAAAGGCATGACACTGCCAAAGCACAGAAAATCTGCTACTTATGCAGGGCTGGGTCTTTTCTAGTCTGTGGCTGCAAAGGACTAAGTGTTGTGGTGGGAGAGAAATTTACATTTCCAAGGAGAAAAAAGAAGCATTAGTCCGGAGGTAGCATGTCGGAAATTGAATAAGGAGTGAAGAATGATCATGTACTCATGTGACCATGCACGTGATTCAAAAATTTATTCTCACTTAACTTCAAGGATTATTTTTAAAACTCATAGTGATAAAGGCTGAGTTTTTCTAAATTTGTATTTGTTCAATTAAGTGATGTAATCCTTCTCTGCAGCTTTCCAGTAATACTAACATAATTCACTTAGCTTAGAAGATGATTAAAATTTCTAAATTACAGTGTGCATAAATTTTATCACGTACTTTATAATTTTCCAAATCACAGTTTAAAAGTAGGTCTCAATTATTCTCTGTTTGGATTAGTGTATGTCTGAAAGGCCCGGTGCATCTTGTTATTCAGAAGGGTGTCCCTCAGCAGTCCATGGGGATCTAGGCTATGTGTGGGCAGTTTATATTTTGTAATTACTTCAGCTTAAAAGTTTTATTTAGTTTTACTTTGAAGCTGAATGAGCATATAATATATCCTCTGGAAGAGATTTTATTATGTGGAATTATTCAGAAAAAGCTAATGTGTTTAAATTACGAAGCTCTTTTAATTCACAAAAACTTTAAAACATATACAACTCAATGACTTCACAAAGCATTTTCAGTCATACTTTGCTTAAACATCTTGAGCTAATGCGGTTGAAAAATAGATTCCTTTCCTGTTGATCAGAAGAGATTTTCTGTTGAGAAATGTTTGCGCTATAGCAAAGAGATGTTAAATGTAGCTGTAAGTCTTTGAGGCGCTGTAATCCAGCCTGAATCACTGCAGGTGAGATGTTTGAGGTACCTAAACCTGCTTGGATGTCTAAGGGCTATGTTTCTGTCAATAAATGAACTGTTGTCTACACGTACATAGGTAATGAATGTAATTTGCTTTCATGACATGAGTGCCTCAAATTTGAAGTGACTTTTATAAGAAAGATATGTTGCAAAATGAAATGTGTGCATTTCCCCTATCCCATCTATTGAATGACTCTCAAATAAAATTTCATTTAAGTGTTTCTTAATACTCATGCTCTAGATCTTGTACAGTAACTGTATATCACAATTGTTTTTAGAGCTACATGTACTGTAATTTAACTCATAATTGTCTTTAGATGTTTGCTTGACGTTTTTGATACTGATTTGGATAAAGCATAGTCTGTACTCCAATATTATGAGGGTTTTCCATATAAAAAAATCACAAGCAATTGTATTTGACATTGTGTTAGAAATGTGAAAATGTATCTGCAAGTATCTCTTTATTCACAAGTATTTTGTTGGCTATTTTTTACAGTGATTGTGCTGGTTGGTATTTGTTTTGCTTAGTAGACCCACTCATGCTATGTGACCTCATTACACAAGGCACTTACAAAGACATGAAGAACATTTTGCACCTTGTTAGCTACACTGAGATCTCTAAACTATTTTCAAGTGCTTCCACGCTATATCACAATACATCAGAGAAGAGTCATACAGTATGTTCTTTCTCTCAATGCCAGCATATGAAAAGATTGCTGTTGTCAGGATGAAGGTCCAGTAGCAAAGAGGTTGAAAAAATCACTGTTTTCTTCTGCAATGCAGATACAGCTCATTCAAGTGTCCTTTTGAGCAGTCATATTTCTTTTCCTAGCGAAATTTGAAGGACGTAGGAAAGCATTTGTTTTTGAAGGGATGTCATGGGTGGTCAGCCTCAGTTCTGCTTTGCAAGAGCAGATCAGCCACATGGAGTTCATTTCAAACTGTTTTAAGACACTACTGCAGACACTGGGAAAAACACAGTGAATCCAGATATAGCATCTTGATAGTTTCTATTTGGGAAATGTAAATCCATCTTATTTCTTGACATAGGTCCCAATGTACTTCTTAGATATGTTTGAGTTTTTTTAAGTATTGATGAGAAGTCTCAGTTATGATTTTTTTTTGGTCACAGAACTTTTTTCCCTAAGATTTTTAATCCCTTCTTTTGATAGAAGAAGCTTTATTTTTATTTCTTCTTGATAAATAAAAAATATTTTCAAAAAACATCCTGTGGAATTTCAGCTGTATAGTTTGAGCTGATGTATTTGGTTTGCATTGCAGTGGTGCACACTAAAAATATGGTAAACATTAAATATTAATGTAACTTGTTGTACCATTTGGATTTGAACCATTTGAAACTGTAGACTTCTCTAGGTTACTTGTAGACCTCTGAGGGGCTCTCAGAGATCATTATGTTTGCCAACAAGGATAATGGGAAATGTGTTTAAACTGGTGAAGGAATGGCTGCTGGCTAAACTTTCTGTACTTTTTTTCATTGTGAAATTTTATTAGTTGTGTGTGTAGGACAGCTCTGAGAATGTATTTTTAAAAAGTAATATTTTGCATCTTAATAGAGAATATACATACAAAATTTCATGTGAAAGAGAAAATTTTAAATTTCACAAATTAGTTCATTATACATATACTGCAGAGTATTTGGATATTTTGTACTGCTGTGTTGTGTCTGTGTAATTTAAATCTAATTTACTAAGCAGTTTGATGTAGCTTTAGTTGATCTTGGAAAATACAGTCTCAGTATAAATGTGTCACACATGCTTTGCATGAATTTAAACTGTATGGCTGTCATTGTTCATCTAGAGTGAATGTTATCTTTTATCATCTGTTATCTTTTGAATAGAGTGCCTTTTTATGCGTAAAGAATGACAATATAAACTTTGATTTCTTTTTGTAATGGGTTTTGAATAAAAAGATTCCTCACTGCAAAAGCTAAATTTGTTAAAGGACACTTATGGAAGGAGCAAACCAACAGGAGCAAACCAATGAGATTTTTCTTCAGTGCTATCACTTGCTTGCTGTTCTCTCTAACAAATGTTTCTCATGCTTAATTTGTGAGGGAAAACAAGTCTAAATCTAAATGCCTCTAAAGGAAACTCCTTCTAATGATTCTGATGAAAACTCAACTGATCTATGAGATTTTGGTGGACTGGAGAGGAAGAAGCACAGTGATGTCTGAATTAGCACCCAAATGCCTAAAAACCTGAGAAAGACAGATAACTGGCATTTTATGGAATGTTCATAAATTGGAGTTTAGCTTCTAAGTTGTTTCAGAATCACTTGTACTTGAAAGTGAAAGCTCAGCATCTTCACAGAACTATGTGCAAACATACTAGGTTTTTAAAACCTTCATTCTTCTTATCATAGTTAGCCTCAACTTTCTAACAGTTGTAATTGTCCACAGAAAACATTTCAAGATAAATGCATTATCAGGTTTTGAAATTTTCTTATTTTTGTAAATACTAAGACCTGGGGGGCAAAATAAGGGCTATATTGTGGATTAAGTGAAATATCTCAAGGCTGTGCTTTTCTGATAACTGAACCTGAAGTGACCTTTCTCAGACACAATTACAGAGCTGTATGTTTTTCCTTTAATTTCATCAGGGGTTTAATTAGTATACAAATAAAACTTCCCTTATCTTCCTTTCTACCTAATTGGCTTGTCTTTGCTTATATATGAAGAATGTGAAAATGGGCTGTAATTAGGGTGACCGTGTTAACCTTTTTTTCTCAAATGTACTGTTGCCTAAAGGCCTCAAAGCCTAAAACCAGTGCTTTGGATTATTGCTTTGCAATCACTATGGCTCTCCCATAGGTTTTCTCATGAGCAGAAGGGCTTTGGGTGCTGCAGGTTCCCACTGCTTAACGGGATCTTCATTCTTCTCCCCACTAAATGTTTATTGATTATCTCGCTGCTCCACACTCAGCCTCCAACAACTTAATATCAGGTGACAGTCAGGAGAGTTCTCCAAGTAATTAGAGTGGAGCATTGAGGGAACAATTAGGAGCAGAGTTATTAAACTTGATTTATCCTATTCTCTCCTGAACACTTTCTTGGATATCAGAACATCACACTTTCACAATCTACCCTAGCTGAGAAATTAGTGGCTAACCTGCTGCTTATCATTGTTGCCTTGCTGCCTTGAGGCACACCCTCTTGGTTTCAGTCACTCAGCTGGAAATATTAGAGTCCATAAAGTTTATCAAGGGTTTTAATTAGATCAATCTGAAGAAGCAAAAAAAGAGGCTTACCAGCCATTATTTTATAATACACCACACTGCATTTGAACATTTCCAAGGCTTGACTTTAACCCACAGTAGCAAGAAGCTTCAAGTAATTGCCAAAACTGCTTTTGGAGTGCTAAAATCAGTTTCCATTTTGCTTAGATATTGCAATATTGTTACTAGATAAAGTCTGAATCCTTTGGAGATTTCTGTAAATAATGGGGTTCTTTTTGAATATAATGGAGCAGCTCTTCAGTGAGCTACTTGATTTAACACATTCAATTCTATATTGCTTCAGATACATTTCTATATTGCTTCATCACCAGCCAGTGTGGATTGCTGGCCATGCCCTTAAGAAAGTTAGGCCCTGCTATTGCCTCATTAATAGGCATGTGTTTGCAATGAGTAACCCAGATTAGTTAGCAGCTCTCAGAAGATGTTGACTGGTGGGTCTTTTCACTGTTTGTGGTCAGTAATGAAAGCTTTATATGGGAGCAGACAACACTTCAACCCCTGCAGAAGGATATCTATAAGAAAAATGAAATAAATAGGCATAATGTTCCCATTATCCTGTCTTTCTCTGCTCTTTTAGAGTGCTAGGATCTTGGAGCTAAAATGGGTTCAATAGCATCTACATCAAAAATTTCTTGCATCAAAATACTAGCAGAAACTACTTAAAACTAGGTTTTTCAATCAGGTGGGAAACTGGGTTGGACCAAACACTGGTAACAGAGACCTTGTTCTGTGTTCAGATATATTCTGTTTGTCAAAGGTGGGAATATGGGCGAGGGGGTGACTTGACTTGGTTTTCAGAACTCTTTCCTCTATGTTGAAAGCAAACAGTAAACACAATAATTAGAAGAAGATAATGCTCTTTGTTTTTGAATTAGAGATGGATCCCTTTATCCATGCTAATCCACATTTGGGTTCTTAGAAATAACATTTCTGAAAATCTGATAATTCACAAATTCATCTGTTCAGACAGGGCTTTGATAGCTGCCAGTGGCTTTAGGGTAGAATTTTTGAAAGCAGGACTTCTGGTTTTGAATATCCTTGTGCAGTGGATGAGTGATATCTGTGTGTTTGTCTTTTCTTAGGGGAAATATATCAATTGCTTATTGAAAATAATGGTATAAGAGTCAGAATAGAGTTATTCAACCTGCAGTCATTTGAGCAAGAACAACATTAACGTTTCTGGGTTTAGAGTTTCTTAAATGAACTTCAATTTTTTTTTTTTTCTTACAGTTGTGGTTAATTTCAACCTAGGTTTTGTAAATTCCTGAACAAGACTTCAAGCTGTACCTTCAAAATACACCACCATCGAAGTAACTGGTTGCCTTTTCTCTTTAGGAATGTTAGAAGAAAACTTATGCCTGTCCACAGATTACAGTTTATTTTGCAGGACTATGCAGTCCTATGATGTACATTGCTATTTTATAGAAACTTTCCCTATTGTAAAGCTTTTTGAAGTGCCTCTTACCCTTAGATAGGTCTGAAACTTCTTCAGATTAGTTGAGTTTTCAGTGCCCTCCAAATATTTATCAGCGTTTTGTATATACTGTTCTTCATACTCATCCACAGCATAGTACATATCCATGTTCCACAGACCAGGACAAGTACTCATGAGTACAAATTATGCAGAGCATTCTAAGAATTTAAGCAGAAAACATACCCATATGTTTTTGAAAAAAAGGTGTGCAAGAGCTCAGTCTTGCAACTATGCAGCCTTCTCTTCTATATTGTTTTAGAATATATCAGGAAATATGCTATTTGTGAAAGAATGTTTATAACCACCTATTATAATTTCTTTCTAGAAAGGCAATTAACGGCTGTAAGTAAAATGTAACATTTAACAAATCATGAAATCAAATTATTAATACTCTAGTCTGTAAATGTATTGATTTATCCCAGCAGAAAGGAGAAGCAACCAGCCAGGTTCTGTATTAATTAGTCCTGTGTGCTATTTTTCATCTATTGGATTAATCTGAATTGATTAAAGCATGTTGTGTTAATTGTAAGCCAGAGAGGAATGTTAAAAAAATATACATACTATTTTGCATATTGGAAAACTAATGTTAAAATAGTGAAAGCATGATAAAATAGTGATCTATGCTTAGCAGGAAGTGCAGCAAAATTGTACTTAATGCACTAGCAGAGAATATAAGTTTATTTATTTTACTGAAATTTCTGAACAGTGCAGAATATTTAAATAGATGCTTCTTTGTTTATTTCCTTTCTTTGTGAATTCCTTTCTTTAATGTTTATTTTAAATTAAGTTTTGACAATATTCTGGGCTCTTTAAAGCTGTACTCTTGATTATTTCATTCATGTTTAGATCTGGTATTTGTAAATATAGTCCCTGCTTGATCCAAAAATCATTTTCTTTCATAAATATAGTTGTACACAGTCAGTGTACTAAAAACTGGGAGGTTCTGAGTCACTAATGTTTTTGCTAGAGAATTCATAAAACCTTAGTATGCAATGGTCCAAATGTACTTCACAGTCAGTCTGTTTTCCACCTTGTTTAATAGCCTATGGCATAAACTGAAGTTAATTATTTGGGCTGACAAGTAACTCTGCTTTCTGTCTGCTTGCAGAGTCTCTCCGAGGCAACGATGGAGCTGAGAAGAAGAGATCGATTTCTGCGTCAGCAAAATAGACTTCTTACCCAGCTGGAGCAGGACAAGCGTCGACTGAGCGAGAGCATCCGTGATGCAGAGAGTGCCCTCTGCACGGCAGCGAAGTGAGCACTGGGACCTTGGGGAGATCACTTAAAACAGACAAAAGATCAATTCTTACTTTCATGCACAGGGTTTTAGCCTTCGCTAATGTAATGCTGGAAAACAAAAGTACATCTACCTCTCTTTGAAATTCAGTGATAGTCTTCGAAAAAGAAAACTGTTAGTTCAAGATACTATGTGTTACGTTTTCTGTAGTTATCCCATAATAGTGCTACAAATTCTTGGTCCTGAAACAGCGTAAGAATTTTGTCTGCCAATTATCTTACTGATTTGACAACATCTCTTTGGTAGATCCTTCACATTCTGCTTACTTAGAAAATGGTTGTTTGTTCTAAAGGGGCTGAAACCCGTTTTGGACCTAGTCTTATCTGTGGAATAGTATAGATATTTCTGCTGATTTCAGAAAGTTTTGGATTTAGACGTAAATCCTGTGCCTTTTTGTACTGTAACTGGAAGAGTGGAAGGAAATGTTCAGGGACCATTTTTGAAAATATTGGTAGTCAAAAGCTGTTCCATTGACTTGAATGAGATTATTACTAACCTCTTAGAGTTATATAGTCAGATAAATCATAAATCCTTTCAGACTTTTTAATATATTTCTGTTACAGTAGTATGCACTTTGAATATTACTGGTTCATGGCCAAGATTTTAAAAAAGTTTAATTTAAAATTAAAATTTCTCATTATACCTGGGGTATATTTGACCTCTGAAGAACAATAGCTTAGAAGCTTTAAGGGGTATATGCACCAGCAAAATAATGTAATTAATATAGTTATCAGTGATATATTTAACAAGCTAATTAAATTGACAAATATTATTTGGTATAAGTGTATCAAAGCAGATTATGACCTGAAGAAGGATTTGTTCTCAAAAGCTTTCCCCTTTTCACCCTTCCCCAGGCTATATTATGCTCTCCAGTAAGGATCATTCCCTATGGCCATTCTTATATTTAGAAAAGGTTTTTCTATTGTGAAAATTCCCAAACCAGTCATTGTTCTACCAACTCTTCATAACAAGTGCATCTTTTTTTTCCTTTGGAACATCTAAGCAAAGTAAATAGACTTTGGTCTTATCCGGAAAATCTTATTTTAATATCTATTCCATGACCTAGGTGATTGTAAGCAATGCATGGGTATCTTTCAGTTTCTTTCCTAAATTTTTATAGAGCTTTAAAAGACAGTAAGATGTCTAGCTAGTTCTGAGAATGGCTGTCTTGATTTTCTTCTGGTGGTGGCCAGCAGTTCTTTCCACTTTCCTCCTGAGTAAAAAGCAATATTAATAAAAGTGTCTGAAACAGTGAACCTGACAAAAATTCAGTAGGCTTTTGGTAATTTCTCTCTGTTGTGGTTTAACTCCAGCCAGCAACCAAGTATCCTGTCAATCTAGTCCAAAGAAAGGCAGGATCCTGAAAAAAGTGAAGTCTGTGTGGCCTTATTAGGCGTGTAAAAGCCAATTCTACTCTTCTGGCCACCTTCCTGTATTTTCTTTTAAAATGATATGAATCAAGAAATCAGAAAGCAGCAGTGATTCCATGGGGAAGAATGATTTTGACTGGAGAAAAAGAGGCTGAGGGAAGACCTTATTGCTCTCTAAGCAACCTGAAAGGAGGTTGTAGTGAAGTGGGGCTTGGTCTGTTCTCGCAAGTAAAAAGTGATAGGACAAGAGGAAATGGCCTCAGGTTGTGCCAAGAGAGGTTTATATTGGATATTAGGAAAAAAGTCTTCCCTGAAAGGATTGCCAAGCATTGGAACAGGCTGCCCAGCGAAGTTGTGGAGTCTGGAGGTATTTCAAAGATGTGTAGATGTGGCCCTTGGGGGCACAGTTTGGTGGTGGGCTTGGCAGTGCTGGGGTAATGGTGGGACTCAGTGATCTTAAGGGTCTTTTCCAACCTAAATTATACTGATTCTGTGAATTCTGGTTTAGGCATTGTAAAAGCTCAGACCAAATATACACATAGCTGGCAAAATAAAAGACAGTCCTGGAATATTAAGGTGTGTTATTAGGTGTAATTTCTTCTGATCCTTATCTCACAGAGGGTAATAGAAGCAAACTAAACCACTACACTGCTTTTCTGGCATGGATTCCATTTGACTTCCTATGCTGTTTTGTTGGCCATGCTGTCCTTTCTCCTTAGTCATATGATATTATGCAACTTCAGTTCTATTTCTGTCAATCATGAGTTGAGGCCAAGGTTTTTCATGACAGCATAGCTGATGAAAGCTGTCTTTCTTACTGAAGCCCTAATCTACAAAAGGGCATTAGAGAATTGTTTTCTTCTCCAAATCTCCCTATTGTAAGGATAGGATCCTTAGCTGGACTTTTTTTTGGAAATGTATGAGAATGCATTCTCTTCCTGCTAGAAGACTCCATTCAACATGCCCTTTATATCTAAAACTCTTCAAGAACACAATAGTTGTTCATTAATATGCCCATAATTACAGCTAGTTTAATTGGTACCCCACAACAAGAGCAAATTTCATATAGAAACATGCCAAATAGTGGTACATTAACTATTTTTTAAAGTTTGCATTGGGGATATGAAAAGGAGAGACAAAACCATAATACTTTGAGTTACCAACAATTATTTGAAAAGACATGATAGTTAAAAAGTAGCAGAAAATTAATTTCTAAATCAGTTGAGTTTCAGTTCTATGATCTACCTCTTTTTTTCTCTTGTAATAGAGACAACGAATTGATCATTAGTCATATGAAAGCTGTGGAAGACACTCTTCATAAGGTAAGAATTTAAAGTGATTCCTCTGATTTGTATTTCTAAACATATCAAAGTTTTACCACTGCTTTTGCTCAGGGAAGGAGAGGAGTAGAAATTCTAAAGTGTCTTCCTTTCATTAGAGTTTGTTTCCACTTTCAACTTCTTTTATCCTAAAAAACTATTCATTTTTAGTGAAATAAAATACAATTTTATAGTACACAAACTTCTTATTTTTAATATAAAACTTACTACAAAATCCACTTTCCTTCCCTCAGTCACTGAGAGCACTATTTCTGGTTACCAATGAAGACTTTTGAACATTCAAACAGCTGACAATTTCTGTGGAGTTAAATCTGTACCATGTAAGCCAGAGGTCATTCGGTGATGTTACGTACATGGTGGCCATTGTACATGATACTTTAGTCTTTGATACATGAAAAAAAATAAGGAAAAGACAGTAAGTTGTAACCTGCAGTCAGAAGCTTTCATGATTTTTTTTTAGGACATTTTTTAAATTGAGTAATAATCTTAGGTAGTCTCTGTGACTTGCACTATTTTGCCCTGGTATAGCATCATTTGAAAGTCCAACAAAGCTTTATATATTAATTATTTAGGCGGAAGGACTGTTTTTAACTGTAGCTCTAGTTGTTGATTGTTGTATAACTGTTTTTAGTCTAGAGCAACACAGAGCAAAATAAGTGGTTTTATTACCTTGGAGTGTTAATTTCCCTTATCACATCTTGAATTCACAGCAACATGGGAATCTATTCTTCATTTTGGTTTCTGTGTTCACCAAAACTAATTTAATTTTCAGATACTTTTTTCAAGTCTTTCTTTCCTTTAATGTTCAAGAAAGTGACAGAACCTAAACCGGTGTATTTTAGCTGCAGCAAACTGTGCTGGTAGAGACTGTCTTGCTTTTCGCTCACACGTTTTTCATACTGGCTTCTCTTAAGCTTAAAAACTCGTGTCAGGCAGAAAATGTTGTGTTTTTGCAGTAAGAGGTAATGTCCCTGGCATTCAGAATTTGTTGTTCTGGATTGCAAGGTTGCATTTTGGTTTTGAAAACAATGCCATTACGTGCACAAGGATTGAAGTGTTTGGGAAAAGGCTATAGAGGAGGTCACATGCTTAGTAATGATTAACCTGATGCAGTGAATTGATTGAGAAACAGCCACCTATTTTTTGAAAATTTTAGTTACCATATTGCTTCTTAATTCTTGGTGTACATAGTTGTTAGGCCCACATAGCATATTGGTGAGTAGCAAAATAATTTATCCTTTCTGGTTTGTCAACCTAAAGAATGAGGAAAACATAAGAATTAGAAATGTCGGGATGCTCCTTTCAGCAGGAACTAAAAAAAATTGATTGCAAATCATTCATAATTTGATGTACCATTTCTCCTAGAAGAATGAAGGGAAATTATTCATTTTGTTTGGGAAGTATCTGAAATGTAAACCCTACATCATAATGGTAACTAATTACCTAGCATTAGTGAACATGGCTTATGTGTAAACTACACGGTTTACACTGTTATTTTTAAAGGGTTTCTCAGTAAGCAATCAGAACACGAAGAAGTGGATTAAGTACTAGTAAAGGAACCATAAGCCTATCTTACGCCACTAGAAATTATGGGAATTACTTTTGTTTTAAGAAAAGAAATGAAAAGAAAATGGGTAAAGTTCAGAATCATCTGAAGTTGGACTAGTACTACTATTAACTACAGTTATACTTATGGGAGTTTGAAATTGAAGGTTTTGATATTTCTGTGTTGACGTATTCATGAGCAAATATCCACAAAATTCCACTGCATCACTTCAAAATCTGTATTATTAATGCATAATGCTAAATTTTTACCTATGGATCTCAGAGGGATTTTACAGACATCCTTAGTAATCTTAGTTAGACTCAGGATAAGACAGTATACTCTGGTCCATTAAAGTGGCCTCATTCCTGTCTGTACTGTATCCCTACAAGAATTCCAGAAATCAGCAATGTAGGTACTAGATCATCTGCCTTTAGGTATACCGGGGTGTGACATTCAGCAAACAAAGTAAGAGAAATCAGAGCAGAGGGAGACAATCTCGGTGCATGCTTCTAACATACCACTAGACCAGGGATCATTTACACCACTTCCTGCCCCGCACTGTGACGGGATGGAACATCTAGTATCATACATTTGGCTTTGCCAAAAAGTGCTTGGGCAAGCTGGTGCCCAGAATGATTCTTTCAAGACCATTGCAGAACTACCTTTTTAATCTTCATGAATATTTATGAAGCATAACTGTTGAAGAACTTGAGCACTGGATATGCTAAGAGTGAAAATATTTTTAGCAACTAGTTCTGTGTCCTTCATAAATTACAAGATGTTCTGTCAAAGGTTATTTTTTGTCTTATCCTGGGTCTTGTCACATTAGCAATCTTCATCCTACTCCTGGAGCTGAATTATTTCCACAAAAGTTCCTGATAAAATAAGAGAACTTTCTTCATCTTATACCATCTAAATATTATGGACAAATACCTAAATGCAAAGTGGATGTTTTAACACATTAAAAAAACCAAAATAGAATATCACCAAGGGCAAACAGAGACCTCAAGAGGATTATGGTTTATTTCAGTTTTATTCTCAAAATACTGAAGATGACAAAAAGGTAATAGCAAAATGATAGCAACAGAAATAAATAAAATTTTACTGAAAGTGTTCTGAAAGGAAATTCCATCTGCTAGAAGTTCAAACATAAAGAGTTTTCTTGAAAAGTCTTCTTATAAAAAGAAAAATCATTTAAGAACATGTTTTATTTTAAAACCCATGGGCAATCCTTTTTTTATGTACGAAAAATAAGTTATTTCTTGAAACACTTCACCCTCAAGAAGTTGAGCTTATTTTTGTTATAAATAGACCCTTGTTATGCTTGCTGATAAACTGTATTCCATTATTAATTTCTTCTTCACTTCTAAATATTCTGGTTGCATAAACAGTGTAAGAGACATTAGATCTATTAATTTTCTATAACTAGATTCTTTAACATGTGTAGTTAGTCATCTATTAGTTATGGTAATAATGCCAAGGTTGTGGGTTCAGTCCCTGTATGGGCCATTCATTTAAGAGTGGACTTGATGATTTTTGTGAGTCCCTTCTGACTCAGAATATTCTGTGATTCTGCTATCCTGTAATCCCGTCAGAGGAAGAAATCATTTTACATTATCTCTGCTAAAATCTTCAGCCTTTCCCTTATATTGCTCCTCAGTTTGAGTGCTTGTAGTGGGTTAGCCTTGGCCAGCAGCCAGATGCCCACCCAGATGCTCTCTCACTCCCCTCAACAGGACAGGGGGACAAAACAGGATGAGAAAACTCATGTGTTGAGATCTAGATAGAGACATTGCATAGTAGTTGTTATCACAGGTAAAACAGTTGACCTAAGGAAATTATTTTAATTTATTTTTTGAAGTAGATTTGGAGAGTTAGAAACATTACCCTGCCTTTTAATCTCAGCTTCACTTGTGACTCCTCTGCTCATGCCGTGAAGCACAGGGGCTTGCAGTCAGTCCACAGCAACTCCTCTCTGGTGCTCCCACCTCCTCATGCTGTTTCCCTGTGTGACTGTGGGTTCTCCATGTGGGCTGCCGTCCTTCAAGAATATCTGCTTCAGTGTGGACTCTCCATGGACTTCGATTCCTTCAGGAACTATCCACCTGCTCTGGCATGGGATCCTTCATGGGATATGGTGTGGACGTGCTCCAGCACAGTGCTCTCTCTGGGCTACAGGGAAATACCTAATCCAGTGCCTCAAGCATTTCTTCCACACTTCTTCTCTGACTTTGATATTCAGCCTTTTTCTTCCTTCCTTCTCTCCCTGTGTGGTGGGTTTTTTCCATTCTTAAATTCATTTTCACAGAGGTGCTACCAGCAGGGCTGTGGGGCTTAGCTGTGACCTGTGGTGGGTCTGGAACCAGAGGTGTCTGAAACCAACTTTGTCCTGCACTCATCTGTCCTCACAGAGGCTGCGGTTGGTACACTACTATAGCTGCCTCCTTTTCAGCCTGCCTAAATCCCTGTTCTCTACATTTAGCCTCTGCTACATGCCACCATGCAGAAATCATTCCAGTGAGCCAGCCTTCACAGTGACAGAAACTTGTTTTTTTCTTGTTGTACTCTTAACTATTAAAATCTTGACAAGCTTAGTCTGTCATAGTTTTCAACCTGTCTTGGCTGCTTAGCATTGGGCTGTTTTAGCAGGTTAATAAAGTACAATGTACGCACTGTTTTTCTCAATACCAGTTAGCAACCTACTCCTGATGCTTTGGGACAGGTCAGGGATCAAAGCAGCTATCAAGTGTGCTCCTTTCCTTCTGGCACTTGGTCAGAAAAATTACTCTTTGTCCACTTCTTTAGTGCACTGCTAGCAGAACAATTTCCTTGCAGACCTGTCAGTAGTCATGCCTTGAAATCCTTCCACTCTTGTGTTTCACTGCCTCACTGCCACCCCTGTTGTCTCCTTCTCTCTCCCTAAACTATAAGATCTGGGTCCCATGGTTCTATCAGTTGAAAAAAAAATATGAACACTGTATCATCCATCCTATTATATGTTTTTAAAAAATACAAAGACAGAATTGTCTTCCTTTATCTAATTTAATGGTTTGAGCTTTTATAATACAGCACAAAGCAGTTGGAGATGGGGTGAGGCCACTGAATACGTGAGAGTTAGTAAGGTTTTAGCAGTAGATTGTTATTTCTGATGTGGTCCATAACAATCAAATGCATTTCCTTATGATGACAGTTTTATGGCCTGCAAGGAATTAATTTACAATAGGTTTAAGTCTATATACAAGTGACTACATCAGTAAAAACACTCATTGTAAGTGGCAATAATTGTTAGTTGCAGCAAGGAGACCACAAATTGATCAGGTCCTGGAAGAGGAGAACAGTTATGAGTCTTAAGTTAGCTGCCTTAGTCAGACTCCAGTAGATATGACCTGACACATTCAGGTACACTGTTTAGCCACATTTCTCTCAGTTAACTGGGATCTGCAGTCCATCATATTATTTAGTTATCTCAGTAATGATTTAAAAACCTTTGTTTTAGAGATCTCAACTTAATTTTTTTTGCTTAGTGTAATGAAACTCCCAAGATGGTTTTTCTGTGTGTTAGACAAATTAATATTAAGGGTGAAGCCAACTTGTGTGTGTGCTCAAAGTCTGTGCATCACTGTGGTCCTGGGTTGTTCTCAACTGGCCCTATCACAAGCCTGTTGAAACAGTAACTACGTGTACATGCAAAAAAATCACAAAGAAAACCCAATTAGTTTGTTAAAATTCTAAATAACTCCTGTAAGAAATTTATAGTAGGAAACCAGCTATTACTTGTCTGTGGTAAGAAAAAAATGCAGTAAAAATATTACTTTTTCTTCTCCTCCATCTCAAATGAGTGCTTCTTAATTTCAGTGTTTGATGAATGACTTTTGTTTCCCCTCCTAGTAATCTGACTTTCTTGATCCGTGTTCCTAAAGATCAGTTGTGCAGGACATACAGGTGTTAGCACAGCTGGCTTGCTGATGACAACTCTGTCCATATAGCTGTCTAGTGTGTCATCACTCATATTGTTCAGTGTCATTCTGACCTAGCCAAGCTAAAAATGGTACTCCAGCTCAAGAGGGATTTAAAAACCTTCACAAAGTAAAGATAAGACATTGCCGAATGTCATATCCTTGTGTTTAACTGTTTTCAGTTTCAACATATCAAAATAACTAATTTCAGGGTGCATTTGTCTTTGTCTTTTGGTTTTCTTTGGTGGTTTTTGGTGGTTTTTTTTGGGGGGGGGTTTGTTTTGTTTTCATTGGTTGAGTTGGGGTTTTTTTTAGTTTGCTTTGGTTTTTTTTAAAGGCTGAATATTTGTGTATAGTTTGCCTTCAGTAAGGAGAAACCCTTGTTTGGAGAACTGTGGAATTACTGGATACATTAACTGTTATTTTCTCCAGACATAGGTTTGTTCTCAGCCCAAGGTCACTGAAATATTTTCATAGGGGATGTATTGTAGTACCCATCTTGCAGCTACAGAGAAACGTAGGTGCCATGGTCAATATTTGCAAAAATCCAACTTGCATCAAATTAATATCTTATTCAACAGACCATGTACTGTGTGTATGTGGTAATATGAGAAAGCATGAATTAATCTTAGAGGTAATTCTGGGATGGTACTCAGCTCTGAAAATTAATTTCCATAATCTTGACTAGTCTTGAAGGGGAAAAAAAAAAGCCAAAAAAAAAAAAGCCAAGCACACCCAAAACATCAGTTTTATGAGATATGTCTCCTTACACAAATACTGTTATGCAGTAATTAATGTTCTCTTAGAAACCACCTGTGAAATGGCTTGTTTTGTAATTAAATACAGATTTGTATGGCAGTAATCAGAAAGGATAGTCACTGAATCTGTATGGTAATACAGAAATTTTCAGCAGTTATTCTATTGAGGTAAATATTTGGTATAACTAATTGCAATAATGTATGGCTACGTACAGTAAGGTATGTCAAAATGCTGTTTAAACCTCCACTATCAACTGAAGTCAGACCCTTGGATTTGAGGATGTACTTCTTCTTTTGATGAATGAGCGTGCAATGATGGGATGGCTTTTAATGACTGCTCAAACCTAACTGTGATGGCCATATAACAAGTATCCTTTCAACTGTACCATGTATCTCTTTTTTCTTTCCCTCCTATAAGACATGCTTGTCTAAACAAAATATGTTCTGATTTGGTGTAGTTTGATTTTTTATCCTTCTTGGGCAAAAGAAAAAAAGGTTTAATGGGGCATTTTTGCAGTTCAATTGACTAATTTGGTTCCAAATATCATTCTTCACCTCATTTTCTCTCTAATTGTGGCTATAGTTTTCCAGTTTTTAGGTGTTAGATTTAAAGTGCCTTCACTTTAAGATATGTAGTCTTGTCACATGCAGTTTCTTTACTTCTGGAGTGATCCTTGATCACTGAAACATCCTGTTGGAAAATACTCTATCTGAAATTTTATAGGCCCTTATTCAATAAGATGAATATACACTTTTTGTAGTAATTTCCTTACTTTCAGAGCAGACTCAGACTCTGGTGTTAAGAGCAACCAATATTAAGAGATTGACACTTTGTTCTGACAGGGTGCTGTGGGATGTACTTCTTTGGATATTACTTGTGCCAAATTCTGCAGCAAATAATTTGGGGTCTGTATTCCCTTAAATGGATAACATTTAGGTTGATCATGGTTTTCTACAGAGCCCACAGTATATGAATGTATCATGAGGAAAATAATCTGTATCGGCAACTTACCTGAAGAACTACTGTTATCAAGACTATTCAGTATTATTGTTGCTGCAACTTCCTTCCTGTATATTCACTTGTATTTTTAATACAGAGTAAGAAAACATTAACAATTCATACTAAACATTAAAAAAAAGATAGGAAGTGTTCATAAAGGTTTAATTCTATCCAACAATGTATATAATTTTTTATTAGTCTTCTTAGTTCTATGATCATTTGTATAACACTATAACAAAGACTTGCCCATTGAAATCAGTTACTGTGTAACTTACTTATGTTAAAATGCTTCCCATGGCAAAGGACCGTGTCCGGCAGATGTGTGTGTTCTTAACTTGTGTAATATGGCCCCCACTCTACAGCCTGCCCTGGAGGTACAGACACTATGCAGCTAGATCAGACACATACTTGCAAGACTGTGGTTAAGACTAAGATATGGTTTGCATTCAAACTGCCTTCTTCTTTCAAAAAGTTGTAAACTCATTTTCGCCTATTGCATGTCACATGCAGAACACATAGCAGTGTGGTAGACATCGTTTTGCTTGTACTCTTTCAGAATGGTTTCTGTATTTGCAGCTTCTGTTAAACCAGCAATATGGTCATCTCAAAGACAAGCAGGTTAAATCACTGTTTTCCATTCGCTTATCACCAAATCATTGTAGGTCTTGTTCTGCTCTTTAAATTGCAGATGATGTGCAATTAAAAAAGTAGGAGGAAATAAAAGTAAAATAAGCCCCAAAACAAGTGTTTTTTAAATGTAGAGTTGGTGAACTTTGAACTTATAAAATGTTCTCATATATAACTTACATTGTGAAGTTTATATCCATAAATAATTTTATTTTCTTTTCATCATAAGAAAGCATTGAATGAGGAACAAAATAGAAACTAAAATCTCGGGTTTGTTGCACCAGTCAGATAGCAACTGGGAAAAGACATTAGGCAGGGCTGAGCACATTCTTCTACCATTTACAACTTTCTAGCATTTAGTACCATGTCTCTGTTGGCATAACTGCATGTACCACATCAAACTATGCATAGAAAACCCGAAGTGAGCACCACAGTTGGCTGTAGATAAAACTATTGTTATCTTGAGCAGCAGAAAATTTTAAAGTTCATTTTTGGGCATGTAGAATTAGCCCATCAAATTCTACAGCTTGGTTCGGTCAATAATGTAACTTCAATTTATTATTCAGTTTCAGCTTTGATCTGAATTAATGAGTACTTTATTGATTTTAAATTGAGTGGCTATAGTGTTGTCTTCTTTGTTGCTCTCTTAATTAATTAAAAAGTTAAACACTGTCATAAGTCACTCTTCTCCTTTATTTTAAAATGCTGTGAGTATTGTAGTAGAGTTGTGCGGATCCGTTTGTGATTTTGCCTGTTTTCAGATAGTATTTATATATGTCTAAACTGAAAAATCTAATGATCATATTTAGAAGCATGCTGTCACAGTACTTAACTATACTGTGTATAAAATCACTCTTGCAACTTTTCACAGTCTCAGCTAAAATTATGTTTACCAAAATCAGAAATGGCCAGAACCTTCACTAGCATTGGATAAATATAAATTTATATAATTTTTCTCTATATTAATTTTAGAGTACAGGGAAGTGAAACTGGTTTTAGACATTTTTAATCATTGCAATAAGCCTGATTAGCTGATTAAGTGTTTTAGATTTTCACATTGAGCTCTCTAGCCTAGGGAGACCTTTCAGACTATATGGTCCTGCTTTAGATTTCATATGGAGAAAAAAAATGTCATTAAGTACAAAAAAGCTCTGAAAATCGCATTTTAAAGCTTAACTGCATAGGATGCTTCTTCTGACTGTTGAGCTTCCAGAAAAACCCTCTTTTAAAAAAGAAATTAAATTACCCGTTTTATCTTTGCATTTTGGTTCTGTAATGTGAGTTTGTATGTGCGTATTGTTTTTACTTGAGAATGAGGAAATAAATACAGTTTTCCAACTCCTGTCGTTTTGTTTCTGGATCTTAGAAAGCTAATAGATGGAAGTTATTAAATTAGTTCTTTACTAAGATTTCATACAGATCTGGTCTCTCCAACATGATTGCATGCAGGCATGGCCATTATAGCTTTCCAGTCCTTGAATAGGTAGGCAACTTGGAATGTTTTTCACTTCTAGTGAAACAATACAGTGATATTTGTACAGTATACACCCAGTCTTTTGTTCTTACAATTTTTCCTGAACCCTCATGAGTATTTTTCAAAGGAAAAGTCTGCCTTAATTTTCAGTTTCTCAGTATGCATACTGATAATGAGATGTACTGTCTACAGTCTAAGTATTTACAAACAAAAAAAAATGTTTGGTTTGTTTTTTTAATTGTGAATCCTCATATCAAAATCATACTCTTTAAGAAGCTAATGCATACTTTTCTGATGCAGTGATATTAATGGCATTTGTTTACCACAATGCAGCCATTTAAAAAATGTGGTTTATATTTTATTGTTTAGTGAGTGTCAGACCCCAATAGTGAGAGTTTGAAACTAATAGGGTTAAAAGGACTTCTCCTGTCTGTATTGTGTGTATATATTATACCTACATTGCTTATACATTGTTTTTTTCCCGCTAGTATTAGCAATCTGCTTTTGTACTTTGACATAGGGATTTCCCTTGTGAATTTTGTCACAGAAAAAAGAGAATCATCAATATCGCAGTTAAACTTGACTTTCAAAGCTAATAGTATCTCATTTGGGGGCTGAAATTTAATAAATTTTCTTTGATTCTGTTTGAGTTTTTAAACATCAAACAATGAATTGGCCAGGGTGCAGTAAAATATTTAGATCTATTGACTACGGTTCAGAAGGGTAGAAGGCAAAACACTGGTGGTTTGATGTTGATAAATTCTTAGTACCTTAATCCACATTAATGTTTTCTTTTATCTGTGTGCATACTGGCAGCAAAGACACTGAAAAGTTGGTGTATATATAAGCTATAAGAATGTAAATCCAGTGTGTACACGCGCGCGCGTGTGTGTGCGCGCGCGTGTGTGTGTGTTTAAAGCAACGTATTTTGTTATATTCAGCAAGGTTAACATCTGACCAGAATTACACATGCTGACAGAACACTCTAGAGAGCATGTTTGTTCCATAGGACTGTGTATCCTGAACCTAGTGCACTATGTGTGCAAAAAATGTGTAGAGGACCTTTCCTGTTATAAAAATTGCATCATAGTGCATATGTTTGGCAGCCACAGGTATTGACAGGAATTCTTTAGGTCAACTTGGGAAATGTAGGGCTCCCTATTCTCACAGAACAGAGGAACAAATAAAATAAAATCTTTTCTTCTTTGTATCAGTCGATTTGCACATGCTTCTTTCAGTCAGAGCAGATTTCAAAGGCTCTGCTATTATTTGAAATATGTTCACTCATAATCAACATTTTACAAGAATCTAATTTTGTAAGTGGTTACAGAAAAGTAATCTGGGATTTAAAATGAATAGATTTATGTTTCAATTCATGTTCGGTGCATTTTTGTGGGCAAGGCAGCCTCTAACAAAAACTGAAATTTATTAAAATACTACTTAGTAACTGGTATATCTATTGATTTATATGTATTTGGTATATACCCAGTATATGTTTTAGTATATATTCAGTATATGTTTTAGTATTAGACCGTGTATTAGGTCATTAAAATAGTAATTTTTTTTGCAGTACTCACTATTGCTACTCAACAGATGCAGTGTATGCCAAATGAATGGATTTAATCTATTCATTTGTACTAACATATATTCGTATGTGTGTCTATCCATCTGTGTTAGAATATAATCTGACTGCTGGGATCTCGCGGAGGCAAACGTTGTAATTTTTGTATTAAATAGAATGAAAAATGGGTGTGTGGCATCCTATGGTATGTGAACACAAGTGGCGTGCGTGTGGAAGTTGCGCGTTAAATACGTGTGATCAGTGCCGGTGCACGCTGGCGGACCCACGACATGTTGCGATAGGCAGCGCGGGGCCGCGTTTCCCGGAGCGTTTCCGAGGACAAAAGCGCGGGCGGCGCTGCGGCGCGCGGCCGGCAGGTGGCACTGCGACACCGACGGCGCGCCGGGCGGCTCGGGCTGCGCGCGGCCGGCTGGCTGCCCGACACCGCCCGGACATCGCCTGCCGGGGCTTTGTGCACAGCCCGGCCTGCCCGCTCCGAGCGGCACCCGCGCACGCTGCACCTAAGCCCGTTAGTACCACTTAGTGCGCTGTGCCTTACACCGAGCCCGCACAAAGATACCTAGTAACATTTCTTCCTTCCTCCCCCTCTTCCTCCCCCCTGTTAATGGGAAAGCTACAGGTTAGTTCATTTTGCTTTGTTTGTGGATAATTCATTTTATTCTGACTTTTAACTGAGTTGTTTCTAAATGAACCTTATTCTGGAGGACTGATACCATAGTAGACAGAACCCACATGGCAGCTTCTCATTGATGCGATCACATGAACTTTTTAATTTCACAGCTTATGTTTGTTTCAGTTAGAAGTACAATTACTGTTTCTTTTCTTATGAGGTTTTTACAGGCGACAGATCTGTGAAATGTATATGCCAGCTGAGCTACAGAGCCCTTAGTGTCTTTTCTTCTCATTTCAGACCAGGGGAAGATGCTTTTTCTTCTTAACATTCTCTCCCAGCACTCTGAATTAGAGATTTATTTGCAACGAAAAATCAATTAGTCCTAAATTTATTCATGGATTTCAGGTCCAGCGATCAATGCAAGTCCACTCAGTGGGCTCAAGGGGACCCAGTTCATCCCAGTTAATGTGTCTGAAGGGGAATTACCATTGATGCTGTTTTTTTCCCTTTAGGTCAGAGATCAGGCCTTGCTGCCGTGTACTGCAGCAGCCACGAATGACTTCACCCTGGAGCTACCCAAACTGCACCTGGAGACCTTTTCAGAGGAAGGGCTGAAGGGCAGGCCAGAGGCTGCAGCATTTCAGGTTAGAGTCTAAAATAATCCTGTTTCTTGTTTTCATTTTTTGCAACTGAGAACAAGAAGCTAGACTGCTCTGAATGTTTGGAGAACAAAATGCTTCAAAACTATTGCAGTCAACAGTTGAAAGAGAAATAATTTTCATATAAACTGTTAGATGTGGTATTTCAGAGATGATGTGAACTTTTAATTTTGCAGGTATAATGTTAAATACCTACAGGGATACGACCATGGAAAACCACAAATTCTATATTTGAAAATTAATATCACCCTATCCCATCCCCCTTTCCTCTGCTTAATTTAAGCAAGACAAATAGAAATTAAAAATGGGGGGAAAAAAGGACGAGATTTTTATGCTGCTACTTGGTCAGTACCAGATCTTTTCATATTTCAGTTTTAGAATTAACAATGATTTTTAGCACTCACAATTTAAAAGAAACTGCTATTTGGAATACTTTAGTATAGAAGCTATGTTGTTCATGTAGGCTTAAATACTTATATGTTTCAAAATACTAATTTCATTAGGAGGAAACTGGGGAAAAGAAGAGAAATTAACTGAAAATGTACATATTTTCAGCTCTGAAAATGGATTCTGTGCAATGCCTCCTTATCATTTTTAAGTTTGTTATGTCTTCTTCTATACAAACTATGCCTTAGTCTTTATAGCTGTGCAGAGTACATTTTTGTTAAAAGCAGAATATTTTGTTTTCCCAATGAGAGAACAAAAGGCAGAGTGAGTACATACTTCTTTCATTGTGTTCTTCTATCTGAATCAGAGAGAGTGAAGGTAGTCAAGTAAAGTGAAAGGATGTTAGACAATGCAAATATTGTATAATATGTATACTTTTCCGTAGTAACCTTTTTTAATTGATTGTAGATTTTTCTGTTCTAGACACAGTATATAATTGGAGGCGCAAGGTCACAAAACCAAACATTCAAGAAAGGCAGATTCTAAATTGGAAATTTCTCACTGTTGCCCTTTTGCATGCACGTCTTTCAATATGAAAAAGATTTAAATTATGTGTGTATTATCATGTTTCCATAATAAAGTAGTTATATGTAACGCTGTGAGATTCTCATGCACCTTAATAAGCACAGCTGTACACCTCTGGCAGAGGGTAGGTTGGAAATGCTTCCCCATACAGTGATGATCCCTTTTAAAGCTGCACAAAAAGCTCCACAGGTACATCTTTTTTCAAAGAAGCTGTCATGGAAATCACCAGCTCTTAAATACTACTTTTCTAATTCAGGAGCCTGTTTGGTGATATCTGTTTCTGTTCTTTTGTCTCATCCCTACTTCCATTCTTTTTTGACCTTCCAAGGATTGCAGAAGCATTTCCAATACAGCCTATTCTGTCTTTATTTCTAAGAAGATTACGAGAAACAGTAGTATAAAAAGTTGCATTTCACATTTGTGCAGAGTACTTACTTGTGCTATAGCTAACACATAGTAATGCATGCGCTGCACTTGTAGTGCAGTGATGTAAACCTACTTTTTGTTTACCTGACAGCTTCAGTTACACTTGGTTACTCTGTGCATACGCAAACAGCTCCAATGGTTCAGTTTGTATCTGTAACTGTAAAGTTCCTTTTCTTCTTCCCTTTCTCCTTTTTCCTTTCACTTCTTTTCCTTCCCTTCCCTTCCCTTCTCTCCCTCTCCCTCTCCCTCTCCCTATCCCTCTCCCATCTCTAGTTGCATAGTACTTTTTTGATAACTTTCTAAGCACACGCTAGAGATTTTCTTATAAAATTTTCCTTTCATATCTGGGAGTCAGCTAATTGATTTTAATTTAATGCAAAACTACATTAAGAGCAATCTGGTAATCCTGACCGAGGTAAACAGCGAGTAATCACTTTATGGACACTTCTCTTTAAAACCAGTGGAATTGTTTTCATGCATGTTCTCTAGACCTGCTATAGTTAGTCTGTGATAAGTACAACAAGGCCGTATTGTCTGCAAGTGTTAGACATCAGGAGTTTCTTCCCAAGTCTACATTTATTGGTATTTGATGGTATAGTTTTTAAATTGCATGAAAAATTAATTTCTTAAATTACACAGTGTGATAGGGATGAAGCTCTGGCTATCAGAACTGTTGAGTACTGACAGAAGATGACATTGTTCTATTTTTATTATTCGTGCATCCAGTTTGTAGTAGGTGGCTGAAATCAGTAATTAATTACATATTCATTGGCCTGAGTGTGTCACTTCTTCATCATATGGAAGTGGTATGCATCTTTTAAAGAATTGTATGCTTCAGCTTAGACCTTTAGGTAATGAAATGAAATACTTGGACACACCATTCTGTGTATCTTCTCCAAAGCCTGCACTTTATGAAATAGCTCCTAAATTGCAAGGTTATGTAGTAGGTTGAAATGTTAAGTTATTCAACATGAATATCCTTGTACTGAGCATCTTCTAAGCCCCATGCAAGTAGTGAAAGTATGACTTAATTTGTAGGCATTTGTTAAATTCTTGAGGAGTGCAGCAGAATTACTCTAGTAGTTTGAAAATGTCACTTCAATTGGATAGGTAATGGAAAAGGTGCAATATCTCTAAGGTTAAAATATGATTGCTATAGCTTTGAAACAGTCGCACCTGCTGTTTAATTGGTGTGAAGAATGTTAAGTCACAAAGTTGTGCTTTGCTACTTAAGTTTGCTACTTAAGTTGGAAAGTGGAACATTATAGTATTGTTTTCAAGCACCTTAAACACAATGAACACAGGATTTAAGGTGTGCTGTTCTGGCTATGCCCGAATGTTCCTACTGGAGACAAAAAGTGGAACCATATGTGAAGCCTCCTATGAATACAGGATACAGGGTTAAAAAGACAATGACATGGTATTGCCAATCCTAGTAGCCTTGCTTGGCAGATGACTATTTAAATTAACCAGTAAAGGTTATCAGCTCTTTATAAAATACAAAATTCAATTGTGTTACATCTTTAGAATGAGGATCAGGTTACTTAATAATCTTAACACTCTCTTCTGAAATAATTTTTTGGCTCACAGAAAAAGTGAGCATTCAGGACACTAATTCTGAATTGTCTCAAGTACTTTACATCAAATATGTAATTGATACTAATGCCAAACATTTTTACCTAAAGCCAATTCATAAAGCCCCCAAATAAATCAGATGAGACTTAAATGTTTATGTATAAATAATTAAGCACCAATATATTATCACTGTATGTTTCTTCTGTTTGGAGAGGTAGACACAGAAGGGTAGAAACTGGAATAAAAGAAACTTCTTTAAGCAAATTTAGGTACCTCAGACACATACGTTAATGTTATGTTTTAAAGGAATTGTAGTTGATTTATGCTAAAATGGCTTCTAAACATTCATCAGCATGATCCAACCTATCTGAAGACATGAGTCCAGCTACTAGCTGAACACACAAAAGGAATGAGAAAAGGATCTGGAAGTGCTGGTCAACAGCAGCTTAACACAGGCCAGCTGTGCCCAGATGGCCAAGAAGGCCAGTGGCATCATGGCCTGATCAGCAATACTGTGGCCCGCAGGACCAGGGCAGAGATTGTCCCCCTGTATTCAGCACTGGTGAGGTCACGCCTCAAATCGTGTGTCGAGTTGTTGCCCCTCCCTCACTCAGTACAGGACAGACATTGAGGTACTGAGCATGTCCACAGAGGGGCAGCAGAGCTGGTGAAGGGTCTGGAGCACAAATCCTGTGAGGAGCAGCTGAAGGAGCCGGGGTTGTTTAGCTTGGTGAAAAGGAGGCTCAGGGAATACATGTCCTAGTTTAAAGGACGGGTGTCTGCCAAGGGAGGCGGGAGCCTCCCTTGGAATGGAAAATGTGACCCCCTCCCCTCCAAATTATTATAACTTTGAAATCATGGGACTTTCAGGCAAGGATATGGAAAAAGGAACAACAATTCTCCACTAGTACGTATATGGATAACAAGGCAAACAAACAACAACAGCAGTGACACAGACAGAGCCAGGGACGCAGCCGCAGCCCTCTCTCGGCCGCAGGCCTCTCTCGGCCGCAGGCCCTTTCCCCCTCGGTGCAGTTCCGGTCGCAGCCAGCAGGGGCGGTGGTGGCTCCCGGCCGGGCAGGGCGGGTGCGCTGGTTCCCCTGTGCCGGCAGGGGGCGCTGTGGCGCGAGATCGGCCGTGTCCCTCACATGAGAAATGGCGGTGGGCTGGCAGGAGAGATGNCTCCCAGCCACATCCTTTGTCCCCCAAGTATCATTGTTACCATCGCTTAGGCAACAAGTGGGAGAAAATTCCCTGAGAGAAAGAAAAAAAAAAGAAAAATCCTAACCTCCAAGAACACCTCATTGCTCTCTACAGCTACCTAAAAGGAGGTTGTAGTCAGGTTGTAGTCAATCTCTTCTGCCAGGCAACTAGCAACAGGACAAGAGGACATAGGCTCAAACTGTGCCAGGGGAGTTTCATGTTGGACATCAGAAAGATGGAATGGACTTACCAGGAAGATGGTGGAGTCACCATCCCTGGAAGTGTTCAAGGAACAACTGTATGTGGCACTTAGTTCTATGATTTGTTGGTGTCGTGGTGTTTGGTCAAGGGTTGATGATCATGGAGCTCTTTTCCAACAGTAACGATTCTGTGATTCTCTCCTCCAGGTAGGTTTGAGATGGTTAAGTTTTCACTTTGTCTTGCCTGTCTCTGCCTCCCTCTGTTTTTGTCTCTCTCTCTGCCACACACTGTCATGCTCTGCTGCCTGTCCGTGCGTCCTCTCTGCCCACTCTCCGCTACACGTGTGCCCTCGTGGCTGTGCACTTGCTGCTGTGTGCACACCAACCATGCACACATGCTCTCTGGTGCTCTTGCTTTCCCTTCACTGTGTGCCTGCTCTCTCTGCCCTACACACTCTTGAGCTTTCCTTCAGTCAATCTCTGCCTGCTACTCTGTCTGGGTCTCGCTCTCTCTTCTGCTTCCTGTGCCTCTTTCCCACTCTGTCTTGCTTGCTCTGAATCAGTCTTTCTGTCCCCACTGTTCCTCTGCCTCTCCCTCCCACCTGCCCTGTCTTGCTCTCTCTGTCTTCAGCAGGTATCCATCTGTTCATGCAGGTTTCGGAAGTCCACATGGAATTTATATGTACCTCTTTGCCGTTTTTAGGTGTTTGGAGGTAATTTAAAATGAAAAGTGCAGTAATAAAATGAAGACTTATAGTGTTAGTAATAATATAGTCAAGTACTGATGTATCTTCAGTGTTAGCATATAATCATTATAAATTTACGAAGAAGTAGATTCTTAGCATTTATGCATTCATGCATGATTTAGTCATGCATTATCTAATTGTGCTGTAGGTCCACTTTTTCTAATTAATTGGACAAACATAAATGTAGTTTTAGGAGCTTCCTAATTTGTATTTATTTTCACTTGTATATTAATTTTAGATTTATGCTTGATAGATTAGAAGGTGAAAGATATGCATAATTCTGCTGATAATTTTCCTCAAAATAATAAACACTTAATCATTTCGGTGTTTGCTTGTCAATAAAAAAGTTCTTACCAAATTGAGGAAGCAAGTGATTTCAAAGGTAATATTATAATTCTGTCATTAGATTTTATCCTCTGCATAGGCTTGTCTTTCAAACATAAATCAGTTCTGGTATGAGAACTTAATGAGATGAACTAATCGTGGAGCAGCTGCTTAAAAATTGTATTATTAATATTTTAAATCTTGTATTTCTGTTTTAAAGCTTTTTTCTTTCATTAACATGGCTGTTAAAAGAAAACAAAACTTCTCTTGATACTTCAGATAAAAGAAATGTGTTTAGGGAGTCTTAAAGGTGCAATATGCACACTCTCATAGTGTTTTATTTTTACTTACACTGTTTCACCAGAGAAGGAGCTATCAATGGTG
Organism: Ifrita kowaldi; assembly: GCA_013398055.1. Classification (NCBI taxonomy): domain Eukaryota; kingdom Metazoa; phylum Chordata; class Aves; order Passeriformes; family Cinclosomatidae; genus Ifrita; species Ifrita kowaldi. The sequence continues at coordinate 52,618 of VZRS01009799.1, forward strand.
TTATAGAGGCCAGAATGCTGCCTCCTCTGGAATCAGATTGCTGTTTCTTGTCAGGTAAAACTGGATCTTCACTGTCTGGGTATTCAGCAGCTGCTATCAACAGCAGCTGGGCTGCCCTCCCGCCTCCAAAAGGACTATTTTCTTACCTAGTGTCAAAATGCGGTTCTTCTGGACTGACCACAAACCTGTCTAAAATATACTGTTTAAAGAGAAGAATGATTCTTTATTACTCTACTGCTACTTTACACTTTCACTTTGCGTTGAAATACTCATAAATAAGTAAATGTTTCAAAAGCATTAGAGTGGGGCAACACCTCTTGCAACCCGACCTTTTGCAAACTTTAATTTATCTAATATAAAGTAGGTATAGGACTTCAGCAATAATTGACAACTAAGTAAAGTCTGAATAACCAGACTGAGGAGTTGTAAAATGGAGAACTCTAATTTAACCTTCTTGAAAGTGTTCAGCTGGTGTCTGGAGTCATGTCTCCAGATAATGTTGTATCATGCTGCTAAATATTTAGAAGCCATTTTAGCATAATTCCACTATAATTACTTTAAAACATAAGATTAATGTATATTAGGAAAATATTGTTTAAAACTTTAAAAAATGAGACATCTTGTAAATGGCAGTGATGTTGGAAATTTGCTTTCTATAATTTGAATTTCACTGCTTCTCCTTTCCGCCACTTAACTACTCAACTTCCTTTCCTATTCACAGCATTTCTGTTAGCAGTCTTTTCCTCCCTCTCCTCTATGTGCTCTCCCTCCTTTCCTCATTTCCCTGCTCCTTATCATTAGCCTCTTTCCCTCACTTTCTCAGCCACCCTTGCACTTTTTAATTTCTTCACTTGCCTTTCTTCATGCTACTAAATTAGGACAGATTATATGAAGAACCTTCTCAGAGGGCATTGTAGTTAACTGGGACACTTGCACTGCAGCCGTGCTAAGTCTTGGCCTTATGGACCATAAATATCAAAGTCAGTGTCTGTAATCACCAATTAATCAATTACTGAAAGCTCTCTTTGTGCCTGTGACACTACTAACTCTTGTCCAGCCCCTTTCATAAGCACTATTAGTTTTGTAAAAACTTCTCAGCTAAGATGAGAATTGTCTTGATTATCTAAAACGCCAAAGTTAGTGTATAATTATTTAACCTTTCAGTAACCTTTCTCAATGGAAAGTTTTCTTTTTTGGGCCTATCAAGCAATCATGTAACTATACACCTTTGTCCACTTAGACTTTTTCATACATTTATATCTATTGCGTGTGGGCGATGTTTAAGGAATTGTCTGTGCTAATGATGCCTTTTCCTGGTCTTAAAATCAAGAGGCAAACATGGTTAGGAGGGAAAAAGGGATTTTACCTCAGTATTTATTTTAGGGATCCTTAGGTGCACTATGTCCAGGTCGAATGCACCTCAATGCACACCACAGTGCTCACCCCGAAATATCTGGTAAAACATTATAGATTTTACTAATTAGCATATCTATTAAAAATTCCCCAATGAGAGGCTTGAGTGAGCCCCCCTCCCCGAGGAACCTCCCCCTGGATCATTCTATCTTAGTTTACAGAATGTGTTCTGGAGAGGACCTTGGGATCTGGGGTATATTGCTCCCTAACTACGAAACCTCTAAAATGTTTAGTCTTCTAGCTTAACAAACAAGTCCAAGAATGTAGGCTAAAGCACTAAGAATACAGAAGTTGTAAAAGGTATAACAGGGGTAGAAAAGAAAAGACAAAAATCATCATGGCATCACTAATAGGCAAGGAAGCTCTTTAAGAACTGTGTAAAATGTGATCTTAATTCACTAAGTTTATTTAGTTTTGCTTCTGCTTGTAATCCTGGGATTTTTTTTTCTCCTGGTTACCATGTTGCTGTATCTTATAGCAGGAAGCATCTTTCTTGTTTGCCACTCACTATTCTTTCATGAGAAAAATTACTCTAGAGTCATGATGTCCAAAGCAGCCTCAGTGAGTAAGGGCAGACTCCTAATAGCTAATTGGAAAAATAAAGCATCATTTAATCACAGAGGATATCAAATATAGTTTTCACAGCACCTTGTTAGGCAAATGTTTTTACTTCAGAAATCCTATCTTTCAGAACTGCATGGGTTTATCTGTGTGCTGTATCTTCAGAAAAGGAGCAGTTTTAATAGATAACAACCGTGTAAATTTGTGACTGCATTTTTTTAGAGAGTGTGCAGTGTGTACCATTGTAACACAGAGAAGTCCATTAAGAAGTGTTAGATGTTTAATTGTTGGTAATCATATGGGTTACAAATTAAATTCATGAAGTGAATACCATGAAAGATTAGGAATTGTCTGGAGTCTTAAATTTTTTGTACTGGTTCTTTTAATTTCAAAAACTAAGAAAAAATGCTGAGGAAGTGAGTATAAACAACTGAAGTTAATAAGGCAGTAGAATTTATTACACAAATGTTTAAGTAGCAGAAACAGAATCAGACTATTTTCTATTCTTAATTGTATTTTTAAAAAATCCTTCTTCAAATGCTGAAACTTTGTTTAGTCTTTTTTTGCTTAACTGCTTAGTAGTCCATTATTATAAAACATATGTATCCTTGTTATTCTTATCAATTGCTTACAGAGTAAGAAAAAATAATTAAATATTGCATCATATTAGTACAAGGATTTTGTAATGGAATCAAGGGAGATATTTCTGCCCAGATACTGCATTTTGGTGGGCCTTGTAGTTAAAGACCTGGAAGAGGAAGGGTTGTCTACAACTTGAGCGAGTTTATTATGGCTTAGTGATTTGCTGATTGATTTCATTTGCTGTCAGTTAAAGCTCTCTTAATGTCAAGCTTTCTTTGCATAATGTCTTGAAATAAAGACTGATGAAGATTTTTCAGATTGATGGCGCTTACATAAACTGACCCTGATTTGCCCTTCTGCATGACAATATAAGTGACAGCAGTTAGACGAAAATATAGCAATGAATATGCAACTTAAGGACTAAGAAAAATACAGTAAACCTTTCAGAATATCAAACTAGGCATGAAAAACAGGCTGCTCTCTTATTTCCACACTTACCAGGTATTGAAGAAATAGACTGGGATAGCATCCCAAATGCTATTGAAATTCGAAGAGGATAAGTTTTGAAAGGATTAAAAGTTAAACTGTTTCATTTTACCAGATTCTAACAATTTGTCACTAATTAATTTTGGTGGGGGGTTTTGTTGGGTTTTTTTTGGTGGTGTTTTGTTGTTACTGGGTTTTTTGGATTTTTTTTTGGTGGAAAGGGTTATATAAATTTTGGCTTATAAATCCACACATGTTATTACCTGCAAATTTTATTTTTTCTATTGTTATTTTGCAGGAATCATAGCAAGCTATTTTGAAGCTGTCGTCTTGATTTTTCATTTACTGAATTGATTGCTTGTCTAGTGACGTGTTGCTAGTATCCTAGGATCACAAATTCCGACATTATATTGGACTGTGAAAAGGACAAATTCTTGGGATTCATAAAATCTTTGCTATAGGGGTTCCAGGACTAATATGCTTTAAGTAGGGCACTCAATACTTGTCCATTGCAGTACCCAATTTCATTTTAGTATTTTAGAGCTCTCCCTTCATTATGGTCTCTTCTCTCATTTTTGATCTCTCCCTGTTACATGCAAAAAGGTGGTAAGAAATTAGGGGGTGAGGAGAGAATGGAGAGAGCTGGAGGATGCTCTAATTAACGGAAATAGGATGAATGTGGAACTGTTGTTTAAACCTGAATAATAAGGATACACAGCCTGCATGTTGGCAAGTTTACCTGTTGGTATCCAAAGTGCAG
>VZRS01009801.1:0-19826 GCA_013398055.1 Ifrita kowaldi
CGGCTCGCCCCCGGGATCCCGCGGCCTCGGCTCTGCTCTGCCCCCGCGACACCGCGCCCCGGGCCATCCCCCGCGCCAGGGACACTGAACCCCAGCTCAGCTCCTCCTGGGAACCTGCGCCCCGGGTGATTTCGCATCCCGGGCTCTCCTCCGCCCTGGGGACCCCGTATCATGTGCTGCCCCTCCTGGGAACCTGCACTCTGGAGACCTCTCGTGCTGGGTGGTCCTCTCCATCCCCAGACTCTCCGCTGCCCCACGTCCTCAACACGCAGGGGACACGGCACACTGGGCTTCCTGTGCCCTCAGCTGCCCTACGCCGAGCCCCCGTGCCCGAGGTTTCCTCTCCAAGGACACGGCACCGTAGGCTCTGCCCTACACACCCAGCCGTGCTCTCGCTGCTGCGCAAGGGGTCAGTGGACACAGCCTTTTTGGGGGCCCCTTTGTCGCCTGTCTGCCCCTCCATTCCCACTGCTCGCAAGCCCCCGGTCCCTTCAGAACCCTGCCAGGCTGTGTTCGGCAGCGCCTTGTCCGGGAGGTTTTGCTTCTGTGTGAACCCACAGTTGCTTTTGCGCTGACCCGCGCAGGGCTCTGGAGGGACTCCCAGCCAGGTCCTAACGCTCCAGGGCAGGCAGCGATTCCCCGTCCCCGGGACTGCCCCCAGCCTGGACCAGCACCGCGGAGGAGGGGTCTCTGTGCCAGAGCAGCGGTGGGGAGCGCACAGGGCCTAATCCCTGCAGGTTGGGGATGTCGCTGGAGTGACCCGTCCCAAGACAAACCCTTCAGAGCGGCCCGTGAATGACCCCAGAGGGACATGGGGCAGGGTGCCGCGGGCCCTGGCTGTGCCGCCCGCTCCCCCCACGCCCTCCTTGCACCAGCATTTCCGAGCGAGACCAGAGCCGGAGCCGCCCTAAAACGCTGTGAGAGTTTGGGAGCAGCTGTGGAGCAGCTGCCGGGGCCAGCGCGGGGGCTGGGGCCGGGGCAGGCGCCCCACAAGCGGCTCAGATGGCTTTGGGGGTGGATGTGGTGGGACCCTGCTCAGGGATGTGGTGGGAGTTCCGAGCCTGCTGCCGCCAGGCTTTGTTCTCGGAGCAGCGAGGCTGCAGCCCCTCCCCAGGCTCCACCTCCGCAGCCCACCCGAGACCCTCCTTCCGCTGCCTGTGCACAAGCTCCTCACATGGTGCGCAGAGCTGGTGGGCAAGAGATGCCCTTGGCACAGCGCTGAGGCACCTTGGGTGGTGGAGGAGTCATCAGGAGGGCCCAGAGGCAACAGGGAACCAACCAGACGGAGCTAAGGCCCGCGTGAGCGCAGACCTTGCAGTGGCACCAGAGGACGCTTGGCTCTCCCCGGAGGAGAGGCCGGTTGGCTGTAGGACCCTGGCTCTGCCCTGGCCCTGCTCCACCGCTGAGCACCCCAGGGCTGAGCTGGCAGAACCTGTTCCCAGACCCTGCTAACCCCAGCAGGCTCCGTCCCGCACGACTGCCTGCCCCTGCCCCCTTCCTGCCCTTCACTCACGGGTTGCTGTCCCGCCAAGCCAGGGTTGGCTCGGGTGGGGCCGCAGCCACCTCACCTTCCCCTGTGGTTCCCCTGACCTTGGCTGCGCAGCTGGGACTCACAGGCGGGCACTCACCACAGCCCTGCTCCTGCCGGCCGTGCCAGGCAGGCACCAGCTGTTTCTGTCCCTTGTTGCACCCGTGTCCTGCTGTTCCCCAGTGCGACCATCGCATTGCTCCCATGTCCCCCAGCCTGAGCGCCTGGCCCAGCCCCAGCCTGCCTTTACCACTCGACTTTCCTCGCCCCATCTTTGACGGGCTTTTGCACTCCTGGAACTGGCAGTGAGAAGATGTGGCACTGCAGCCCAGATCTGGCTGATGCCAGGAGGCATTTGGCTTCCCACAGCCAGCTCCTGCCCCCGGCAGAACCTTCCAGTAGATGAGCAAGACAATTTTCCTTACAATTGCTCATCACGGTAAGAGCTGCAATTATTAATGACCGTTCCAGCTGTCAGAGTGGAGAGGGAGGAGAACAGCCACTTCCCCACACCCGCTGCCCTCCAGCCCGTTCCAGCCGGAGGTGCCGGCGTGGCCTCACGCCTGTCCCGAAGGACGGCAGCTGCATCGCGTGAGCAAACGCTTGGCTGCTCCACACTGGAGAACGCCCAGAGCTGGTGCATGTGGCCCACACGTGCCCCATGACTCCTCATCCCCTCCACAGGACTCGGGGGCAGGGCATAGAGACCAGAGGACACTGCCAGCTATGTAGGGACCCCCACTAAGGTGTGACCCCTTCCCCATCTCTCCTCGCTGCATTTTGCCCCCCAGATTAATTAGTGCCTCTGTTAGCAGTCCTGCCTGATACAAGAGGGATGACCCAGTCGACACAAGGGGTCAAGCCTGGGCTGATGCAGGCAGAGGAGAAGTCTGAGGCGAAGATTTTCCCTGGAAAGCTGGAAGGAGCTGAGTCAGGCCCCAGAGGGAGCAGGATGAGGGCAGAGTGTGACCTTCCCAGCCGGCCGCACCTCACTCTGCAAAACCGCAGGCCTGGAGACAGCCGGCACTTGCAGAGAAGTGTTTATTAAAGGCACTAAAAGCACCGTGGCTACATCAGTGCAGCCCGACCGGAGGGTGTGGGTTGGGGGGAGGCATCGATGGGCCCAGGATGGCAGTGGCAGAGAGCTCTTTGGTAGGAAGCTGTGCCCAAACCTTGCAGGAGCAGCCGTCCGGCTGGGCTGGCCATCAGCACACGCTGCCAGCCCATGGCTGGGCCACGCCAGGCTGGGGGTGCTGCCAGCCCCAGGGGAGCAGTGGGCCAGCAGGGTGGGGGGCACGAGGCACAGACGCCCCTGGAATGCAGCCGGGGCAGGAAACCACCGCGGCAGTTTGAGGGGTGGCTGGTGGGTTGTCATGGGCAGGGCCCCAGCAGGGGAGCAGGGCTGGGTCTCCAGCCCCCAAGCACACAGCAGGGAAGGTAGGGGAGAATGAAACAGGGGCTGGTCCTCACCCACTCAGGGATGTGTAAGGAGTATCCCTGCCCCAGCAGTGAGCTGCCAGGCAGCAAGGGAGCAGCCTGGCTGTAGCAGACCCCTTCCAATTCCAGCCTCAGCACGGTTGTGCCCACCATGCTGCATGGCTCAGGGGCAAGGAGATCCATGCAGCATCCCCTTCCCAGGGCTCCTAGGGCCAGTTGAGAAGCATATAATAAGCCACACAGCTATAAGGGGCTCTGGACCCAGCACTGTCTCCGGCTGGAGTTGAGCCAGGAGCTGCCAGGAAAGAGGCAGGAGCAAGGGAAAGGGCCAAGGGCCCAGCCTGGCTCCCTGGGGGCAGCAGGGCAGGGGGAGAGGAGCATGCAGGGCCAGGGGCACACGTGGGCACAGCTGAACTCCCACCCCTCACACGTGGGAGAAAGCGTGGCTCTTGCAGAGAGGCTTGTCCTTCTTGGAGTAGAACGTCTTCCCTTCCAGGTTGGTCTGGCAGATCTGGGGAGGAGAGTGAAGCTGGTCAGGCTGAGGGGCTGAGCCAGCCTCCGGATCCCCCACAGCCCAGCACTGGTGTTGCACAGGGATCAGGACCACTCCACATGGCCCTGGGGCACTGCCAGGGACCAGAAGGCTCAGAGCAGAGTCCCAAGCCCCCAGAATGAAGGCAAGTGAGAAAAACCTTGTGTCAGAAGGTCCCCTGTACTGCTGGTGTACCCAACCCAGAGCAGGAATGTTGGGGAGAGGCACAGGCCCCTGCAACAGTCAGGGAGGGAGGCACATTGCTCACCGCACAGACAAAGCAAGTGTCGTGCCAGCTGAACCCCAGCGCCTCCAGGAACCGGTCTCCAGCATCGATCTTGAAGTCACAGCCGCGGCACTTGGTGCCAAACATCTTCTCATAGTCTGCAAGGAAAGGCAGAGCCCAGCTCAGCACTCCCATGCATTATAGCCGCTCATCCCAGGGGAGCAGGGCTGCAGCTCAGCTGGGATCCCACAGGCACAGCCTGGGGACAACTTGCTGCCAGCCCCCATCCAAGTGGGATAATGCCCGGCACACCCAGGAGAGGTGCAGGATGGCCTGGCCATCACAGGGCTCCAGGGAGGAGGAGGAGAACCTCATCTCCCAGGATGCAGCACTTGCTTTGATGTATATCCTCCCTCATCGCCATGGCAACACAGGAGCGATGGCACTACCCTGCAGCTAGGGAGAACCAGGATGGAGGGCCCAGAGCTGTGGGACTGGGGTCTCTGTGTTCCCCACAGCCCAGGGGGAGCGCCGCAGAGCAGGGCAGCTCATCCCCCATCCCTGTGTGCAGCTGCTGAGTCCCAGTGGCACCTCAGGGTCACATGAGGTGACACATGGGGTCCCTGGGTCCTACCTCTCTCGCAGTAGGGCTGTCCCTCCTCCATGTAGAAGGCTCGGTTGCGGATGGGAGTTTTGCAGGCGTTGCAGGTGAAGCACTGCACGTGCCAGGTCATCTTCAGTGCGTGCATCACCTCCTGGAGGGGAGCCACTGTCAGCCAGGGGCAGGACCACCAAGGGCAGGAAAGGACAAGGAATCCCCTGAGATGTGACCAAGGTGGGAAGGGACAGAGCCAGGCACTTATAGCAGAGGGCAAGGACAGAAGATGGAGGGCAGGCTGAGGGATACTCACCCCAGTGATCTTCTTCTTGCACTTGGCGCAGCTGGGTGCGTAGCGCGTGTCATAGCACTTGGGGCAGAAGATGGAGCCTTTCTCCTCAAAGAAGCCGCCCTCATCCAGCACCTTCCTGCACTGGCAGCAGGTGAACTCCTCGGGGTGGTAATAATGTCCCAGGGCCACCAGGTACCGTCCCCTGTGGCAGGACAGGGCCACATCAGCCACGCTGGGGTCCAGGACGCCGTGGCGGTGCTGGTGGCCAGGGCTCACCTGATGACCTTGTTGCACTTGTAGCAGAGGGGGGTGCGGCCGGGCCCCTCGGGGGCTTGCTGGGCCGCCTGCACGATGGAACTGCGGTTCTGCATGGGGGTCGGCGTGGCCGGCTGGCTGTGCTTGCTCACCACCGTGCTCGTCTTGTCCGGGGCGTAGCGCTCGGCAAACGAGGGGTCCACAGCCCAAGGTGGGCGGCTGGTGGGGCCAGGAGTGGCACTGGGGGTCCTGGGGGCTACACACACACACACATAGGTCTTTAGGACAGCACTCATTGATCCCTGGGCAGTCCCTCCCCAAAAAGCCCAGAGGAGATGTTTTGCTCACCCAGTCCTGGCTCAGTCTTCATCGTTGCTCCTGGGGATGAGTCCGGCACGGAGACCTGGCTACAGAACAAGCAGTTAATCCAGCCAGCCCCGCTCGCCCCCACTGCCCAGGGGGTGCAGGCTGGGCTCCCCACCCCAACAAGCAGGAAGGAGCTGGCCAAGCGCCCATGCCCAGTGGCAGCTGGTTTAGTGATGAGGTACTGAGTCAAGGGTCTTCAGACCTGCCAAGGCACAGCACCCCCAGGGTCTCTGGTACCCACTGTGATGGTCTGGGGAGTGGCAGAAGGGAGAGTTCTGGGCTGCTCCAGACTGACCAGGGACCCCAGAGACCACACAGATCTTGGCTGCCTACTAACATGTGTAATCACCCCCAGTCTCATTGGGGTGCAGGGGAAGCTGGACTTGACCTGATGCAGGGAGCCCCAGGGTCCAGCTCAGCAGTGCTGGGGATGGGCAGGGCAAGCCAGGGCTAGACAGGCACAGCCCACCGAAAGAGGGGGAACAGGGAGAGAGGGAGAGCCAGCAGCTCTGTGCCTCTCAAGAGAAATGCAAAAAGAACATGGCAACAAACTCAGCTTTTATTTGTGTCAGAGCAAACTGGGCAGAGCTGGTACCCAAGGGCCATGGCACCAGGGCACGAGGTGTCACAGAGAGGTAAAGGCAAAAAATGGGGTGCTGTGCACCACCCCTGCCTGGCTGCACAGAACAAGGAACAACCCTGACAAGCTGATGACATCCATGAGCTCGGCCCAGCTGCCCCACAGCCCCACGCCAGGCTCACAGGGAACTGTGCCGCAGGTCCAGGTGCTGCCCAAACATCACAAGAAACCAGTGAGATTTTGCCAGTGCCATCAGCCACCCCCAGCCCACCGTTTCTGGGACATCACGGCGCAGCTTGGCATTCCCAGCTGAGGGGCAGCAATGCCCAAGGGGTTCTGCCCAGCACATGCAGCCCCCCAGCTTCTGCTGCCACACACTCCCCTTACCTGGGCTTCCTAACAAACACATCATCATGATCCTCCACTGAGCGCAGCAGGAGAGAAAGGAGGAAACAGTCAGTCCTCAGAGACCGAGACCCAGGCACAGCAGGAGGGGAAAGGGAAAAGAGGAAAACCAACCTCTCCTCCCGCCAGCCCTTGCCCCAAAACAAAGCCCTGCCCGGCCACAGGGCAGAGCAAGGCCCCAGACCGGCGGCACCACCACGAGACCACGCAGAGCCCCAGGCAGCTCCCACTGACTCAGCCACCCCACAGGCACCACATGAGGCCAAAACCAACACTCCAGTGCCACTCCAGATTCTGCTGGGCCCTGGCAGCCCAGGGAAAGTCCAGCACCCCCAGCCAGTGCCAGGCCCTGCAGGAACTCACTGCTGCTGTCTGTGCCCGTCAGCTGGGCCAGTTTGCGGAAGGTGCGGGACTGCGAGGTCCCAGTGCGGGGCTGCCAGTCCTCAGCGTCCTCTATCAGTCGCAGCTTCCCGGGGTTGCACCCAGGGGTGCTGGGGGGCTCCAGCGGCTGTGGGGGCTGTCTGTGAGTGACAGAGGGCAGGAGCTCAGCCAGCACCAAGCACAGACCCTGCTCTGGAACAGGGAAGCACTTCAAAAGGTGCCCTGGCACATGCCAACACCTCTGCCACACCATGGCACTCACCGCTGCTCCACTGTGCCCCAGCTGGACCCCCGGGCATCCCTGTGGCATCAGAAAAGAACGGCGGCACAGCAGTCAGTGGCTGATCCATGGCTCAGCCCATCTTTCCCGTATGCACCCACAGTCTCAGAGACACACGAGTGTCACGGAAATGCCGACAGCGTTCACTCCTGACCAGCCTTGCAGCCATTCCACGGCCTCACAAGACATCATGCCCCAGGTACAGTCCCTGCCCTGTGACTCCCAAAATGCCCAGCAAAGTGTTGTGTCACCAGCCACCCCTGCCCACTGTGTCCAGCACGCTGTGCTGCATCTTGGCCTCCCCAGCTCAGTGCCAGCAGTGCCCAGTGGGTCCTGCCTGTAATCCCAGCCTAAAGACACTTCATTTGGGGACAAACTGTCTGGCTGGTGGTGTCCAAGCAGGACCCTCCCAAGGTGGCAGTCAAAGCAGTGGCTGAGCACTGGCAGTGCCTGCTGTGGGGTGAGCACAGGGTGGGCTCTGCAGCTCCACCACCAGCTCAGCCCTGGGAGAGGGAGAAGACAAAGAGGTAGAGAAGAATCCACAACAGGGCAAAGAGTTTGCCCAGAGTCATGAGAAGCAGCAAGGCTGAGGGCAAATGAGCCAGCAGCACTCACCCAGCTCTGCCACACCAGGCTCACAGGACAATGTGCCCCAGGTGCAGGCGCTACCCAGCACCTCCCAACATCCCATAGCCAGGTTTTCCCAGTGCCATCAGCATCTTCCACTCCTTGTATGCCCAAAAGGTTAAGGTGCAGCTCAGCATCCCCAGCACAGAGCCAGCAGTGCCCAGACAGCTGCCTGGGACATGCAGCCTCAGCACATGCTCCCCTTACCTGGGCTTTTTAACAGTCTCATCCTCACCATCCTCCACTGAGCACACCAGGAGAGAAAGGGGGAGATGGTGTCAGTCTGTAGTGACTGATGCCCAGGAAAAGCAGGAAGGGAAAGGAGGAAAACTGACCCCCCCACCCACCATCCCCTTGCCCCATCACACAGCCCTGCTTGGCCATGGGGCAGAGCACAGCCCAGACCAGCAGCACCACCATGAGCCCACACACAGCCCCGGGCAGCTTCCATTGGCTCAGCTGCCCTCAAGGGGTGACTTGGGGCTAAAACCCAAACTGCTGGGTGCCACATCACCCCACTGCCTCTCCCAGCTTCTGGCTACCCCAGAACAGTTCACCACCCCCAGCCAGCACCAGGCCCTGCGGGAACTCACTGCCATCTGTGCCCGTCAGCTGGGCCAGTTTGCGGAAGGAGCGGGACTGGGAGGTCCCGGTGCGGGGCTGCCAGCCCTCAGCGTCCTCCAACATCCGCAACTTCCCAGGATCACACCCGGGGGTGCTGGGGGGCTCCAGAGGCTGCCTGTGAGTGACAGAGGGCAGGAGCTCAGCCAGCACCAAGCACAGACCCTGCCCAACACTGCAGCACAGGGCAGTGCTCCCAAAGGTGACCTGGCACATGGCAACACCTCTGCCAGATACTGGCACTCACCGCTGCTCCACTGTGCCCCAGCTGGACCCATGGGAATCCCTGTGACATTGGAAACAACAGCAGCACAACAGTCACTGTTTGGCCATATGCACCCAGAGCCCCACGGAGGCATGAGCCACGTGGAAGTGCCGACCAGCAGCCTTGCAGCTGCTCCACGGGCTGCACGGGCCGCAAAGCACCAAGACCAGTTGCTGCCCAGCACCTCCCAACATCTCCAGCAAGGCGTTGTGATTGTCACCAGCCAACCCTACCCAGGTGGGTTCTTGGGGCAGGACCCTTCTGAGGTGACAGTCAGAGCAGTGGCTGAGCGCTGGCAATGTCTGTTGTGCAGCTCTGAAAACAGCTCGAGTCTGGGAGAGGGGACAGAGAGGAAGGGAAGAACCCCCAACAGTGCAAAGAGCACCCCCAGAGTGACTGCAAGCAGTGAGGGTGAAGTGGCTGTGGGGGCTGAGCCTGGCGTGGGCACTTTGTGGCTCCTGCTGCTGCCCCTTACCTGGGCGTTGTAACAGGCTCATCCTCACCATCGTCCACTGAGCACACCAGGAGAGAAAGGGGGAGATGGAGTCAGTCTGCGGCAACTGAGGCGCAGGCACAGCAGGAAGGAAAGGGAAGGGAAAGAAAGGAAGGAAAAACACCCTCTCCTCCCACTGCCCCAACACACAGCCCTGCCCAGCCACAGGGCAGAGCACAGCTCCAGCCCAGAGGCACCACCATGAGCCCATACAGCTCTGGGAAGCTCCTGCTGGCTCGGCTGCCACAGAGGGCCCACATGGGGTCAAAACCAATGCCCTGCTGTAACAACACATCACGGCCTTTATCTGGTTCCAGTTGCCCCAGCAAAGCTGGGCACACCTGGGCAGTCAGGCAGTGCCAGGCCCTGCGGGAACTCACTGCTGTTTGCGCCCACCAGCCGGGCCAGTTTGCGGAAGGAGCGGGACTGGGAGGTCCAGCTGTGGGGCTTTGAGTCGTCAATGTCCTCTAACATCCGCAGCTTCACAGGGTCACACACAGTGTCACTGGGGGGCTCCAGCAGCTGTGGGCGCTGCCTGTGAGTAACAGAGGGCAGGAGCTCAGCACCAAGATCAGACCCTGCTCTGGAACAGGGAAGCACCCCCAAAGATGCCCTGGCACATGCCAACACCTCTGCCAGGTGCTGGCACTCAACGCTGTTGCCCCGTGCCCCAGCTGGACCCATGGGCATCCCTGTGGTATTGGAAAGAATGGTGGCATAGCAGTCAGTATGTGACCAGCCCATCCCTCCCCATACACATCCACAGACCCAGAGACACACGAGCCTTGTGGAAATGCCGACAGCGTTCACTCCTGACCAGCCTTGCAGCCATTCCACGGCCCCACAAGACATCGTGCCCCAGGCTGGTCTAGTCCCTACCCCACAACTCCTGACGCCCCCAGCAAGGTGCTGACAGTGACACCAGCCACCCCTGCCCACTGTGTCCAGCACGCTGTGCTGCATCTTGGCCTCCCCAGCTCAGTGCTGGCAGTGCCCAGCGGGTCCTGCCTGCACACCCAGCGTAAGGACACCTCATTTGGAGACAGCCTGTCTGGCAGGCGGGTGTCCGGGCAGGACCCTCCCAACGTGATGGTCAGACCAGTGGCTGAGCACTGGCAGTGCCTGTTGTGGGGTGAGTACAGGGCAGAGTCTGTAGGAAGAGGGAAAGGACAGGACAGAAGGGTGGAGGATAAGGAGAGGACAGAAGAAACAGCAACAGGGCAAAGAGCTTCCCTTGAGTGACTGCAAGCAGTGAGGGAGAACAAGCCCCGTGGGCTGAGCCCAAGGGTAGGCACCTTGTGGCTCCTGCTGCTGCCTCAGCACATGCTCCCCTTACCTGGGCTTTTTAACAGTCTCATCCTCACCATCCTCCACTGAGCACACCAGGAGAGAAAGGGGGAGATGGTGTCAGTCTGTAGTGACTGATGCCCAGGAAAAGCAGGAAGGGAAAGGAGGAAAACCAACCTCCCCACTCACTATCCCCTTGCCCCATTGCACAGCCCTGTCCAGCCACAGGGCAGAGCATGGCCCCAGGCCAGCAGCACCACCACGAGTCCACACACAGCCTCGGGCAGATCTCGCTGGCTCAGCTGGCCTCAGGGAGTTACTTGGGGCCAAAACCCCAAACTCCTGGGTGCCACATCACCCCACTGCCTCTCCCAGGCCCTGTGGGAACTCACTGCCATCTGTGCCCGTCAGCTGGGCCAGTTTGCGGAAGGAGCGGGACTGGGAGGTCCCGGTGCGGGGCTGCCAGTCCTCAGCATCCTCTAACATCCGCAACTTCCCAGGATCACACCCGGGGGTGCTGGGGGGCTCCAGAGGCTGCGGGGGCTGCCTGTGAGTGACAGAGGGCAGAAGCTTCAGCCAGCACCAAGCACAGACCCTGCTTCAGCACAGGGCAGTGCTGCCAAAGGTGCCCTCGCCAGATCCTGGCACTCACCACTGCTCCACTGTGCCCCAGCTGGACGCACGGGCATCCCTGTGATATTGGAAAAAAATGGTAGCACAACACTCAGTATTTGACCACGGCTCAGCCCATCCCTCATAAATGCACTCCAGAACCAGGAGAAGTCGGCGACACTCACCCAGCTCTGCCCTGCCATCCCACAGCCCCACGCCAGGCTCACGGCACATTGTCCAGCTGCTGCCTAGCACCTCCCAACACCCCCAGCAAGGTGTTGTCAGTGCATCAGCCTTCTCCAGACCCCTTTTCCTCAAGAAGCAATGGCAGAGCTGGGCCTCCCCAGCTTGGTGCCAGCAGTGCCCAGCAGGTCCCACCCGGCACAGGACGTCTTGTCTGGCCGGTGGGTGTCCAGGCAGGACCCTCCCGAGGTGATGGCCAGAGCAGTGGCTGAGCTCTGGTGGTGCCCACTGTGGGGTGAGCGCAGGGTGAGCTCTGCAGCTCCACCAACAGCTCGACTCTTGAAGAAGGAGAGAAGAAACAGCAACAGGGCAAAGAGCTTCCCTTGAGTGACTGCAAGCAGTGAGAGAGAACCAGGCGTGTGGGCTGAGCCTGGGGTGGGCACCTTGTGGCTCCTGCTGCTGCCTCAGCACATGCTCCCCTTACCTGGGCTTTTTAACAGTCTCATCCTCACCATCCTCCACTGAGCACACCAGGAGAGAAAGGGGGAGATGGAGTCAGTCTGTGGCAACGGAGGCCCAGAGACAGCAGAAAGCGAAAAGGAGCAGGAAAGAGAAAAGAACCTCTCCTCCCACTGCCCACCTGTCCCAACACACGGCCCTGCCTGGCCACGGGGCAGAGGCCCCAGCCCAGCGGCAACACCATGAGCCCAAACAGCCCCACATGAGCCATGCGGCTCAATTGCCCCATAGGGCCAAAACCAACACTCCAGTGCCACGAGGCACCAAAGCCTTTTTCCAATTCCAGTTGCCCTGGCAAATCTGGGCAGTCAGGCAGTGCCAGGCCCTGCGGGAACTCACTGCTGTCTGCGCCCACCAGCCGGGACAGTTTGCGGAAGGAGCGGGACTGGGAGGTCCAGCTGTGGGGCTTTGAGTCGTCAATGTCCTCTAACATCCGCAGCTTCACAGGGTCACACACAGGGGTGCTGGGGGACTGCAGCAGCTGCGGGGGCTGCCTGTGAGTGACAAAGTCATCTGTCAAATCTGACAGACCTCCTGGGGCTGTCCCCCACTTTCCCCAGCACAGAATCACAGCACACCAGTACCAGAGATGCCTTGTCTTACTCCCCAGCCCCCAACTCCTCCTCCACAAAGGCTGGGCCCGTGAAGGACTGACCCTGCAATGACCACCACCATTCCTGGCAATCTGAAACTGACCCCAAGGGCCAGAAGGAGAAAGGACAGAGCAAGAATAAGCCAAGGTCAAAAAAACACCATCAGGAAAACTGCACCACAGCTGTCTATGGCAGTGCCACCTGGCCCTGGGCACGGTACCCAGCACAGCCCATCAGCCCTCGCGCAGCTGAGCCACATCTTGGGGAACAGGGAATGGATCACACACAAGGACACTCCAGGGCCCCAGCAGCTGGTAGAGACAAGCAGCGCTGGCCCTCTACACTGGGGTTTACAGTTTGGTGCCAGGAGTGACCCACCCACATGGGCAGAGCAGTGCCTGCTGCCCATCCCCAGGCTGGCCCTGTCCCAGAGGATGGGGCACTGGCAGGGAAGAGGCATGCAGGGAGGATAGAGAGAGCAGGTAAAAGGCTTACTGACTTGTCAAGGCTCAGCACCTGTAGGGAGAGGGAAAGAGAAAGGGAGGAGAGAAAGAAAGAAAAAGGAAGGTGAAATTAGACCTGCAGCACCCAAGAAGTTTCCAGAGCTCACCTATGGCCTGCATTAGTCCCCCTATCCCTGAGTCTCGCACCCAGCTCACCCAGGGCTGAGAGCACACTGGGACACAGGGGCAGATGCCAATGGACCAGACTGTGCTCCCTCAGCCCCCAGATCAGGCCTGGATGCCCAGGGCAGTCAGTGCCACATCCCATCCCATTGCCCAGCTCCTGGGAACCACAGCAGCTCTGGCAGGAGGAACAGGGACCAGCAGCTGCCGGGCACATGCAGCCGAGCAGAGCCGGGGGAGAACAGTGTGGCAAGTGTGGCAGGGCTGGAGGCCATCACTCTGCCCAGCCCATTCCTGCAGCCAGGGGACCAGCAGGACGTCCCCAGGCAGGCACTGGCTGGTGGTCACAGACAGCCACTGTTTCCCAGCCACTGCAGATGCCAGCCAGTGTCCTGCCACAGCCACCGTGTCAAGCCTGGCAGGAGTCCCCACAGGCTGACACGTCCCTGAGCGAGGGACTGGCACAAGCATGGCTGTGTGTCCCTGTGTGCGACAGTTCTCTTGTGCCACCTCGGCACCAGCCACCGGGGACCACGGCACAGGCACTGTCACCCGCTCCCACCCAAGGTGCCTGGCATGCAAGGCGCAGCAGGGCTGGGCAGCAGGCTCCCCCCAGTCCTCAGGGAGCAGGATGGACAGCAACATACCCGTTGTGCTGGGGGGTGCAGGCGGGCGCCAGGGGCGCGTACGTCACAGGTTTCGTCACCAGCCCGGGCCGTGGGTTCGGAGGTGAGCCGGCCCCGAAGGGCCGAGCTGTTTTGTTGAGGGCGGTGCTGGGAGCGAAGTTATATTTCAGGGGTTCAGAGCAGGGGAGTGAGTCCTGAGCGAGACAAAACACACAGACACAGGCTCACACGTCAAGCAGCATGCAAGGGGCAGCCCTGGGCCAGGCAGCGCAGCAGGCAGCCAGGTAGGAAAGCTGGACAGCACGTGCACCTTGGAGACCGGGCTCTGCCAGGCTGGCACTCGCTCCATTGGGCGCTTGGCCCAGTGACAGCAGGTCACAAACCCAGCCTGAGGGTCATTTGAAGATTAGTAGGTGCCCCGGACACTCGCTGCTGCCCGTGGCAGGGCGGTGCATGCACGCACGCCGATCGCAACTGTCCCATGGCACAAAGCTGAACACATGCAGGTGGCTTCTGCCCAGGAGCCACGAGTCACCAGCCCCAGCCCTGCCTCCCTGTGCCAGGGCACTCCCCAGCACTAGCAAACACGGTGCTGCACCTGCCCAGCCTCCTCCCCTGTGCTGGCCCCTCTGCATCCGTGCCCACACCCAGCACCAGCAGGGGCACAGACAATCTGGGCCCAGGCCCCTACTGAGCAGATCCCACTGCCTCTGATCCTCCGCGGTGCCAGAGGTCAGAGCTGCTCCTCCAGCTGGGTTTTATAGACCTCCAAACACACCTTGGCCCCCTAAAAGCCCCTGGAGCAAAGTCCATTTGTTTGACTACATTGAGACTCCCTTCCCCTGACACGAGGCTGAGCTGCCGCTGCAGCACCGAGAGCAACACGTACCTTCTGCGGCTTCCCCAGCTGGTTCTGGGCTCTGCAAGAGAGGAGACAGATGGACAGGTGCTGGAGCTGGCCCAGACACCACCAGCACGCTGATACCCCAGGCATGCAGCACCCAACCGAGGGGAACCATGGCCAGCTGGCACTGCTATGTAGCTTGCAGTCAGGTTAAGCCTTATCCAGGCAAGCAGAGCCCTTGGACACAGCCAGGGGCTTCCAGGCTCTAAGTAAGGAGCAGTGATGCTGGGAGATGATGATGCCAGGAGGTGGCACTGGGCAGAGTGCCCTGATTATGCTCTAGTCAGACCAGAACCCCATGTTTGTGGGCCCCACGATTCCTACCTGCTCAGGGTGAGGCAGAGCCTGTCCCCGCAGGCACGGATCCTGTTCTGGGCCTCGATGTGTGTCATGGCACTGGTGCTTTCCCCGTCGATGTACAGCACCCAGTCACCCACTCCCACGCCGGCCTGGGCTGCCTTCCCACCCGGAGTCAGCTGCAGGACAGACAGAGTTAGGGAGAGCTGGAACAGCCAAGTGGTGATGTAGGAGCAGAGGGACATCCTCATGAGGGCAGGGGCCTGCAGAGGCCCAGGACGCCCAGCCTAGCACAGGACACCACACAGCCCAGAACCAGGGGAAGGTGGGCACCCCAGAATTCTCCCCATTTCCCAGTGCATGAGCCCAGAGCAGCCTCTTCCCCCTGGCAGCAGCAGAATGCAAAGCACTACTCCAGGGCACTGCCCAGCCCCTGCCCTCTGGCACGGCTGGGGACCCTGCCAGCACCCCAGGGCCTCATCACCGTGACGCCAAACACAGAGGCAGTGCTGCCTCGGCCTCGGCAAGAAGCCCAGCCACCCCTTGGACTCATCCCTGTGGTCCCGGGGCAGGAAGAGAGCACAGTGAGTCAGGGCCCGTTGGGCAGCCCACATCTCACTGCAAACCACAGGCACGTCCAGCCCTTCTCCTGGGGTGGGGAGGGACAGGGGAGGCACCCCTTAGGCACTCCCCCCAGCCGCCCCAGCTCCCGTCCAGTTCCCAGCAGGCGCAGACATTACCTCATTCCCGCAGAGGAGCAGGAGCCCTCCCGGGCCAGGGAGACACCCGCCCCCACCCACGTCGCCCCGCTGGGACAGCCGGGAGCACAGCCACGAGTTCCCCTTCCCGGCCACAGTGCCAGGGATGTGCCTTGCCCCTGCTATGGCTCCATGGCACGGCTGTACATCAACCCCATGCTGGGAAGTGGAGGCTGCCCTCCCCTCCCACCAGGGATGCACAGCCAGAGGCGAGCAGGGCTCGGAGCACCGCACACAGCTCCCAGGCACTGACAGACAGACAGACAGACGTGGGCAGGCTGCAGCCATTCCTGCTCCTCCAGCATGGAAGAACTCGAGGCGCTTGGACCCAGACCAAGTATTTCCTCAAGTCCTGTTCGACATGAACATAAAAGGAGTGAGCCAGATTCCCAGCACTGTCAGAGGGCTGAAAAATCCCTGCCACAGAGTCCCAGCCCCTCCTTGCAGAACCCGGCTCGTCCCAGAGCCACACGTCCCTTCTGCAGGCCAGCACTACCCATCCACGCAAGGCCAAACACCACATATGGGCTGGATGTGGCCCAGTCCCACCGGCATCCCACTGCTATTCCCAGCGGGACAAGGGTACCGCCCCCGGTGTCCCTACACCACCCTCCCGTTCCTCCTGCCCGGCACGGGAGGGTGCCCTCAGCAGCAGTGGTGCCCCCGGCTCCTGGCCATGCTGCTGCAAGCCCCAGCTTGCTGCCCTGGAGGGCTGGGGAAGGCTGCGTGGGTTTGGAGGCAGGAGCAGGAGCTGGGAGAGGTTTTCACACGACTGCCCAGGAAGGGGAGAGCACGTCAGGCTACGTCATGAAGCCTCACCCAGCCTGGTCAGCACTTCCCGGCCCCCTCCGTGCCAACATGCAGGAAACCCCTCTGACAGGTGCCAGCTCAGCCAGGAGCCATGGCAGTGCCAGCCCTCCTACTTCCTACCCAGGCCCGATAACCAGGGCTTCCTTCCTCCCCTCTCCACCCAGTCTTTTGTTCCCTGCACCTCTATCACCACATCCAGAGAGGTGCTCACCTACTGCCCTGTCCAGGGGCCTCCAGCACAGAGCCTCCCTCAGCACATCCCTCAGTGCCTTCCCACCAGTAGCACCAAAGTGTCTCTCCTCTTCCCCAGCTGGCAGATGCCAGGATGAGCCACACAGCACCCAGCTGTCCAGACTGCAGCCCTTATTCTGACTCCAGCGCAGGGGCCATGGTTTACAGCCTGTCTAGCCAAGCTGTCAGCACCCTAGCAGAGCCCCTTGCCACAGGAGGTACATGTCAGAGGGCCATGGTGGCACCTCTTTTGTGTGATGAGTGAGCTAAAACAGCCTCACTGCTCACCGAGGAGTGTCACAGCACTGGACACAGCTGAAAGTCAAGCCAATGGACACACCAGCACTGCCCTGTGCTGCCCACTCCTGCAGAGCAGGGCCCCAATGCAGCCCACAAAGCTGGGGCAGGATGCTTCCTTCCAGTCCACTGTGGCAGGGGCAGCTCACGGGAAGCAGTGGCCAAGGACGTCAGCATGCTCTGGGCAGGAGCTCTGGGGCTGGGGATGCCTCTGGAGTGCAGAGCAGCACAGGCTCATCCCTTCCCATCAGATCACACCACCCTGCCATGCAGCCCAGACTCACCAGAGAGCCCCCCAAAGCTGACTGCATCCCCTGGGAATGTCCTCGCTGCTCCTGCCCTGCCCAGGACGGCAGCACTGCCTGAGCCTCACCAAGCACTGCTTCACAAGGCCCCTGCCCCGGGCTCTGGGAGGCTCCTCCATCCGACCAGACCCTTTGTTAAGAACTGGCTCGCAGCCAACAGAAACATTTTTTAGAGAATAAACTCGCTGAAGCCGTCTCTGCGTGCTCAGCAGAGATCAGCAGGCCCCGGGGCAGCGGCACCAGCGACTCCAGGCTCACATGGTGCCCTGAGGGCCCGTGCTCCGTGCTGGGATGCTGTGGAGATCTGTGCCCTCTGGGACAGGCGTGCAGTGCCCGGTTCGTGCCGGGGGCAGGTCCCCACGCAGCACTTGGTGCCACGGGCAAAGCTGTCCTTCGAGAAGCAGCCTCCGTGCCAGCTGCCCGAGCGCCAGCAGCACAGGCGATGCGGTCACATTCCAAGGCTTATAAGGCAATTGCGTGGCCAGAGCTGTGGCCAGCACCCGCCTGGGGACGGGGACCTGCACACACCCAGGGTCAGAGCCGGGAGCACCGCAACGGGAGAGGCTCAAACCAGCAGCCTCGGGCACAAACAGCTGTGGCACAATGGCTCTCACTGGAGAAATGGGAGAGTTTTGTGGAGGGAGTCATGTCCCTGTATTTCAGGGAAATAGTGAGAAAGCAGTGCAGCTTTCTCCTCTCCATGCCCATTTCAGGAGTGACCTCAGGCATCGAGTTGGGAGCTGTGCTGTGGAAAGGGGGGCAGAAGGGCACTGGCTAGGTCCTGGGATGCCAAGCCCAGTGCTGGGGTGCAGACCAGGAAGCCAGTCCCACATCTCCTAGAGCAGATCTCCTCCCCCTGTGGTGGGCATACTCCGGAAGGGGCCTTCCCTGCCCCCCTCTGCAGAGGCTGAGCAGAATTTCACGTTTCTGCTGCAGCTCTCTGCCCGGAACACCCCCGTGCTGGGCTGCAGCTGATAAGGGACCAAGGAGGCTACGTGGAGCCAGACAGGGCAGGATGCAGCATTCCCGGGGCCCCAGCTCATCTACATCCCCCATACGGCTCTGCCTCAGCCACTGCGGCCTCCCTCCCACAGAGGCAGGAGG
Source organism: Ifrita kowaldi (assembly GCA_013398055.1). Lineage (NCBI taxonomy): Eukaryota > Metazoa > Chordata > Aves > Passeriformes > Cinclosomatidae > Ifrita > Ifrita kowaldi. The sequence goes on from VZRS01009801.1 coordinate 18,039, forward strand.
AAGGATGGGTGTCACCAGCCTTGGTTTCTCTTACCCTGGAGATGGAGAGCGGCATGCTGAAATCCTTCCCTCCCTGCAGCCTGAAGCCCCAGGGTGCCGGCCCATTCAGCATCACCTTGTAGGACTCCATGTCGCCCATCTCTGCAAGGGAAGAGGGTGTGATCCTGGTGTTAGGGTACGTGGGAACAATGCAGGGAGAGCAGGCGAGGAGAGGGCTCTGCGCCTGGCAGGGCAGGACAGAAGGCAGGTCACGTTTCCAGCTGTAACTCCACCCTGACCATCCTACACTGTGGTTAGAGACGCACCCCAAATCCATCAGCATCTCCTCCAGCAACGTCAGAGCTGAGGGGCCCAGGCTAACACTGACTAGTGCCAGGGAGCCAGGCACAGCCCTGCTGCCACCCACAGTGGAGTGTCTGTGGGCTCTGCTCTCCTCCCAAACCTGGGATGTGCTCTCCCTTGCAGCACCCCAGGAACTCCTGCTGCGGAGAGCCAAGGCAGTTCAGATCGCAGAGAAGCAACAGCAGGTACAGAAGGATATGAACCAGAAGCATTTTTGCTGGATGAATTAGCAGCAGCAGCACAGGAGCTGCGTGATGCCACCCGAGGCGCCTGGCAGAGCAGCCGGGCTGGCGCTCCGGCAGCCGGCCGAGCAGATGCTCCCTGGGAGCGAGCCCATCTCCGGGGCTTCAGCAGGAGGGAATCTCGGTGCTCCCCTGCCTGACAGCTGTCAGCCGGCCAAGGCTCCGGGCAGATGGGCCAGCACCAGCCTCTTGCCACCTTTTACCTGGAAGAAGCCGCCAGACCCCCACGAACGGCCCCAGGACCTTCCTCCCGAGTGCGGAGAGGGCCGGCTGCGGGACTCCCCACGCCTCGCACGGGCCGGCTGCAGGGCCGGGGGCCAGCGTGCCCCCGCTCTCCCCGGGCCGGTGCGGGCTATATAAGGCGTGTAAGACGACACCAGCCCGCTCCCCGCTCGGGAGGGCCGGGGGAAGAGCTGCGTGTCAGGCATTCCCGGCGCCCGGCAGCCGCGCAAGCCCCAGCGAGGCGCCGGGACGGGGCGGCTCGGATCGGGCGGATACTCCCCACCTCTCCCCGGCGGGACGGGGCCCGGCTGCACCGGGGGTCTCCAGCGTGCACAGGCTGGGCAGCCCCTTCCTATTGCTGGGAAGCCCCACCCTGCCCCGCGGGGGGCCCCAAGACCCCTCCCCATCCCACACCGCCGCCCCTCCCGGGGGTCGAGCACGCCGGCTCTGCCCCACACGGGCCCGACCCCGACCACCCGCCTTCACCTGGAGCCAGGCCTCAGCATTCCAAACCTCACGCCCCCATCCCTCCCGGCAGAGGATACAGCCCCCCAACACGGCCCGGCTCCCCGCACTCACCCGCGGCCAGCGGGGCCCGACAAAGCGGGCGGGAGGGGAGCGGAGTGGTGCGATGCGGTACCGCGCGACCGGACGCGGNGCGCGACCGGACGCGGGACTCGAACCCGGGCACCGCCCCCGCCCGGCCAGGCCCCACCTTATATAGGATCAGAAGAGGGCGGAGCCAGCGGGCGCTTCGGCCAATCACCGTGCGCGCCTCTGCCTGCCGGGGCGGGCACGGCGGCGCCCCCTAGCGGGGAGGCGCGAGCTGCCCCCTCCCGCCCCCCCACTCCCCACAGCAGCGGCGGAGCCGAGTCCGGGAAGGGCCTTTATTAACCGAACGGCTCCAGCCACATCAAGCCCAGTCCCGCGCTCCGGGGCTCTCCCGGCTCAGCAGCCGCACCAGCTTGGCTCGAAGGGTGCT
>VZRS01009802.1:0-188982 GCA_013398055.1 Ifrita kowaldi
CGGGGCCGGGGCCGGGGCCGGGTTCAGGTTCAGCGGAGCGGAAGGAGCGGGCTGGCGGTGGTGCCCTGTCTCCCCTCTGGCTGCTTGTTTCACGTAGGAAACATCAAGGTGGGAAGAGGCCGTCAACATCATCCTGTCCAACCGTCCACCCGGCACTACCGCTGTAACCACTGAAACACATCACCCAGCGCCAGATCCAGACGCCTCTTAACACCTCCAGGGATGGTGACTCCATCACCTCCCTGGGCAACTTATTCCAGTGCCTGACCACTCTAACAGTGAAAAACTTTATCTAATATTTAATCTGAGTAACCCTGTTTCAGCTTAAGGCCATCTGGTGCCCTCGCTGCAGGCATGGCAGAAGAGACCGGCCCCCACCTCACCACAACCTCCTGTCAGGGAGCTGTACAGAGTGATGAAGTCCCCTCTGAGACTCCCCCTGAGATTTCCTTGTTTTCGTAGGGCCTTAGACTCATTCGTTCGCTTTAATTGGTTGACATCTGCCGTCTTCATGGAGGAAAAAGTACGATTTTCTGCTCATTTTCCTCCTTTATTTTCCCCCGCTGTAATAAAGCGCACTCCACTAACGTCTCCGTGTCTGCCTTGTTTTGCATGTCTGCTGTGGATGGGTGAGCTGTGACACATCGGAGCTGGAGTGACCACATCATCTGTCCCACGGTCCAGCACCTGCCTGAACCTTCTCCCACGGGCAGGCGTCAGAAGCAGAGCTTTTATCCTGGAGAGGCTCCCCTGAAGAAACCATGATGTAAAGTGTACCAGCGACAGAGAAATCCCAGAACAAGCTCGAAGAGGTTTTCATAAGTCAATTACCATAATTACCCCCATTTGCCTTATTTAGAGTGTGAACTTCTCTAGCGTCAATTTTCAGTCTTTCCTTCTTCATTACGATTCTTTGCCTGTTGTCAAATCTTGTTCATCATATAGATAATTAAATATGCTAAGTGCCTTAGGGCTTCTCTTCACCTAAGAATCCAGACTGTTCAGTAGAGGAGTTTAGCAGTCGTCCAGCACCTAGGAAGGAGATCTGCTCCCACCTACAGTCTTTTTCCGCTGTCCTCAGCCAGTCCCAACAGCTGTCGAGCTCTTCTGAGGGAAAGCTTAAATCATTGCCCCAGCAGAAATCAAATCCACCAAAAAACGTGGATGTTTTTCTGCTGGTTAGTGAGCCATACTAGCACTAAAAGGATCTTTCAAGCACAAGCATGAGCGAGAGCAAGGGAAAGCATGGCTAGAAACAGGAGAAAGGAGGAAGAGGAAGGAGAAATGGGATTGAGAGGAAAGGTTGTTTTGCTTCATTCTGGCAGTGACAGGCTGTTTCATCATTTGAGTTGTTTGCGTAATCATAACCTTAGTTAAGCTAAACAGAATTTTTGTTGCAATATATTTTCCAGTTCTTGATTCTCTCTAATCTCCCATCTCTCCAATTCTCCCATCTTTGATGAGCCCCACAGGGACTGGGGTAGCAGCCCCAGCAGTGCTGAGTACAGAGAAACAGCAACTCTCTGGCTGCTCACGGGGCTCCTGTTTCTATATCCAACAATCAGCCAGACTGGAACCTTCCTGCGTGCTACCACCTGAACCATTGGCTACTGAGTCATGCAACTATGGGTCATTAAACATATATGAAGTGAAATCTTGGGCTTAGGGTATAAGTTCCCAAAAATCCTGTGTTACATGGCTTCTGGGCCAGGAGGAAGGGAGGGAATCTAATTCTGGTTTAATAATGACAGATTATTACTGCTTTAGAAGTGCTAAATTTTCTATGTAGCCAAAGGAGATTTTAACATAAGGGAAAGTTTTAAAACTGCGTGCTCAGTCAAGTGCGTAACTCATCATCCTGAAATGAGCTCGGTGCAGTGAAGCCCTGGACCCACCCAGTAGAATGAAGGGCACTGTTCATGTAGCATGGAAATTGGAGGTGTGTGGTTGACAGTTTTCCAGGTCGTGCAATTCTGCTGGGTGCCAGTGCTGCCAGCTAAAGGGTGGTGTTTTCTTTTGGTTTGATGTTGAATGCTCCTCTCATTGCAAAGACCTTTCTTCTCTCCAGAAAGCTAGGTTGTTATTTGCTGTTTTCTGCATTACTTTATCTCTTTGTGGTCTCTCAAGACAGCCTGCTGTTACCCAGTGAGCAGTCTTTTTTGGTGGACATCAGACCTGCACTGTCAATGCACCTTCCCCGATTTTACCCACAAGACTGTAATGGGTATTCATTTTCTTTATGGATGATGTCCTAGCCCAAACATTTGGTTCCATATTATCTATTGCTTGTTGGGCATCCTGTGTGTGCACTATTACAGATATGTAATCTAAGAACCAGCAGAAGTCCAAGTTATGGGTGGTAGCTCTGGCACCACGTTCACCTGTGGGACATCCACCTCAGTATCAAAAGTGAATCTTATCATCTATCAATCCTCATCTCCCAATATATCATGAAACATGATTTCAGTAAAGGTTTTGAAGAACTATATAAGGCTGCTGCTTCTTCTTGCTTAGAAACAACTGTTGGACGGGGAAAGGTTATGCATTTTGTACTGGAAAGCTTTCTCAAAATTGTTCATTTAAGTACAGGAACAAAACATAGTAAACCAGAGAGAAAATTGCTGAAAAATGGGTATGTCTAATCTGTGCAACTAGTGCAGTTTGGCATGTCTCAGGGTCCTCATCCTTCAAACATACAGACCAAAGACAATTCCAGCTACTGGTCTAGTTTTGCTTCCTTCCCAGGGAAACCAAATCTTGGAAAGGGGTGGTACATGCCTCAGTCACTCTGTGGCATGAACTGAGCACCTGGGACAAGGCAGATACTTCTGTGCCCCGGAGTTTGGAGGGAAGCAGAAGAAGGGCCGGGTCATATCTTTCTAAGAACTCCACTGAGACTGGGGAGCTCTAAGGAGTCAGAGGTGAATTGCCCAAATAAATGGCTCTAGATTAGTTCCTGAGGTATGTGCACCTATTGTTTGAAAGAAGTGGAACAAATGGCCAAGTTATTAGACTTTGCATGTTGAAATTAGAATACCCATGGGCGAGTGTGATAATTTTCCACTGTCAGTGTACTCTTTGTGGGTTTTTTACTGGTCTAGTGCCAACTTTCAAAGAATAATAGAAACCACCTACTGATCAGTATCAGTCTCAGCTGTTGCAAAAATCTCAATAAAATAATACATAATTATTACTGCAAAATTCACATTTCTCCTTCGAAGCTGAAAACAGGTTGTACTTTTGTTTGTAAGGAAGCTCTCCACCCATTCCACAATGAGATATTATTAGTGGTCACTCAAAACATGTACAAATTGTGTGAGATAGCATCCTGGAAACAGAAATTCTGAAAACAGAATAATTGCATTAAGGTGGTTCCATACCTGGGGTAGTTATGAAGGAGTTAATCTGTCCTGCTCTAAGCCAGGTGCAAGGAGTGTCCAGACATGTCGTTTGTATTTCTAGAACAAACTCGCCCCAAACCAGCTTAAATAACTGTGGGACTGCGTTGCACTGAGCTGTGCCTCTAGACTTCAGGTACAAGAATTTTTGTACTTTTCTGAATGGAAACAAGAATTTCAGCATAAACCTCTGTTATGCAGAAGAGATTACATTACAGGAGCTTTTCCTCAGTAAGGTACTTAGCATTAGAAACTGCTGGGTCACTTTGTCCCTCCTTCCCTGTTCATATTTTTTTGATCTTGCCTTTTAAGGGCATTGTAACATATTACTTTCACTGTCCCCTCCTCAGCCCACTGGGTGGATGGCACTCAGTGAGTGATTTTCCACTGTTCAGTTGGCAGTTTCATGCCTGATTTCCTGTCTACTATTCAAACTCCCCTCTAAAGATGGAAATACTAATGTTGTCAGCATCCTTTCTAAGTAATACACTAACGTCTGAGTGCTGTGCAAACAGTTGCTTGTTTATTTACTTTCCTAATTCCTGGGATACAGACAAGGAATTCAGGCACTCAGGTTGAATATGCTCGTAATGCATTATTCTGAGCCTCAATTCTACAAACTCGTGTCTTGTGTTTGTGGGAATACAGGAGATATTTTGTTAGAGCCCCACCTTCCTGACTTCACTCACAGTTGCGTGCGCCCAACACTTCTGCAGATTAGACCTACAGCCTCTATGGGGCAAACAGAAAAAAGCAAAACACAGGAACTGCTTGTGCAGAGCCTGGAGAGAGGAGTTATTTGTCATTGTGGGATAGCTCTGGGGCACAGGTGAGAGCAGCATCCAGCTCCACAGCCTGACAGTCCAGGGCGTGAGCAATAAGATGTCATTCATTAGACACCTTCCAGCCTTTGCAACAGATGAAGAAGAGGTCCAGCAAACAACAGGCTCCTTCATGAGCCAGTCCTAGGAGACAGGAGACAAGAAAGAGAGCCAAGGAAAGGGTGGATTGGAGCTCTACACAGGCAGGCAGGAGGAGTGATTGTGTTTTTCCTGTGCCTAATCCACAAGTGGGATTTTGCTGGAAAGGACTGAAACAACCTGAACAGTTATTTCCTTCCTCTGCCGAACATGTTTCAGGGTTTAAAAATCTATATTCTCTGTTTTCATATTGTGAAGACTAGGTAGGCATAGTGGAAATAAGGTGTATATTCCACAGTAGCTGTAATTTTTTCTGTTTGACTGTTTCCCCAGGGATTCAAGGTCTTTTCCTTTCTCCTGGGATCTCTAAATTAACATTTTATACATTCATGTTAGATGCATTCTGTTTCAGGCCAAGGCTGTGGTCTAATTTAGGTGATGTTCCATGGTCTAGATGAAGCATGACGCCAGACAAAAGGACAGAGCACTCTGCCCTCAAAAGAATGGAATCACAGAATCGCAGAAGGCTTTGGGTAGGAAGGGACCTTAAAGATCATATCATTCCAAACTCCTGCCATAGGCAGGGACAGTTCCACTAGACCAGGTTTCTCATAGCCCCATTCAGCCTGTCCTGGGCACGAGTGCTTGTGGCAAGTACAGCACGAGGAATCATGAGCTCTGATGCCTCAGTGGGAGCCTGGCTCTTTGTCTTAAAATGCCAGCAAGGATAAATTTGAGCAGACATCAGCCTCTGGGATGGGGTGATGGGACAGAGATGGGCACTTCTCTTGCTCTGCTCTGGCTACTGGGGCTGCAACCTCTGGCAAAAGAGGCAAAGGAGAGCTGAGGCCAAGAGCAGCTGCTCCAGCAAGGCTCACTAGTGGCACCTGTTGGAGAGTTTTTATGATACTCTCGAGGTGAATTAAACACATCCTTGTGGTTAAATACAAAAGAAGAAGTTAATGAACAGTGCATTGGGCAGAGTCCCATCACAATATGTGGTTCTGTAAGGGATCTGCAAAGATGCATCACGAACAGATGTACACATGTCCTTAAGTACACATCACCAAATCCAAGAGTATTTGCATGGGGCACCTCAGCCTGTGGATCCACCCCTCACCCAGCTCTGCTGCCCACAGTTTGCCCCTGAGCTTGGAACCCTGAGCCCTCTTATTCCAGGATGGCTGCAAGACAAAGCTCAGACTGTTTCTTATCTCATCACCAAGGGAAACTTCACTCCCTTGGAAGGAGTCTGTTCTGTCTCTGGCATTCCTGCTTCCGGCCAGTTTAACCCCTCCTTGCCCTCCATGCCAGATCATTCCTCAGTCACAAATTACCACTGCTGAACAGTTATAATTAGAATTTCCCTTTTATTTCTCTCACCACTGGAAGTCTTTCGACCGAGCCAAAAATTTTGGGGGAGACTGTCATGAGAACTTGAATTGCTGTGAGCAATCAGGAGATGGCTCATCCAAAGGCATGTGTTGCTGTTGGCACAGTGCCCTTACTTTTCTGGGGAACTATCTCCACGCTGACTCAGCAAGTCAGATGCTTCCTGTAGCTCCAGGAGTGGTTTTTGGCAGTCTGCCAATGCATTTCTGACCACACCAAACCTGTTTAGCTTATGAGACCAGTCTTGAGCTATATTAACTACTGGAGCACCAATGTTTGTTTGTTTCTTCAAAAAAGCAATAAATTGTCCCCATTTGTACACTAACCATCTGCTCAAACGCTTCTTTTACCTTGTGTTTTGTCTTTATCTTCCTGTTCTCTGCAACATCTACCTGTCACCCCTCTTCCATCAGCTTTTTCTTCCTATGTTACCATGTTCTTTTTGTGGTTTTTTTGTTTTAATTTTTGTCTTCCTACCTGTAGTTTGTTTTTTCAACTGCAAAGCAAAGCTGTAAGGGTTAGATCTCTGATCTTTGCCTATTTAACTCAAAAATAATATAAAAACATATAGAAAGAAATAGATAAAATGCAATATTACAGCAATTCTGGTAGTGGAAAATTAATATTACTTGTTAAACAGGAACATATATTTTTTTTTCAAATTAGCCATCTGCATTCAGTTGCAATTCAGTTTTCTCAGGCCAGAAGGCTCATTCACAGGTAAAACCAGTGGACAGTTTATTTAGTCCCATATTCATCTCTTTTTAATCTAATCTGGACAGTTGAACAGCCTTACACTTTGAAGTTGGTTTCATATTATGTCTGTTACACCACCATGCCTTATTTTTCCTTTCTTTTGCACAATGAAGACATTGTTCACTGCCACAGTTCCCTTTCTCCAAAAAGAAAAAAAAAAAAAGAAAAAGAAAAAGAAAAAGAAAAAGAAAAAGAAAAAGAAAAAGAAAAAGAAAAAGAAAAAGAAAAAGAAAAAGAAAATGAAGAAAGCTTTGAGAAAGCTTTGGCTCATAGAAGTATGATCATGAAGAGGAATGTATCACAGAAAAGAACTGGAGTGATGACTGGCAGATTTCTACTGCAATATAGAAAGGTACTCACTCTTCAATCTTGGCTTGTATAATCTAATAAATATTGTATAATAAAAAGTAAAATATAGATACAGGAAAAAGAAATCTTTAAGTAAATCTTGAAGTAGAAGTAGTAGTAGAAGGACATGTATTTTCACCTGGAAGAGTAAAATGTGGCTCAGTTGCATAGCTGTGTGGCCCACACTTCTACTTCTTTGCATTTTGCACAGTCCAGTGAAGCTTAGATTTCCATTAAAAAACGTATTTATATACAACCATTCTTGGCAAAATTTTCCATACCTAGGCAACAGGCTTGCATAAGTCCACCAGGGATGCTCTCAGAGAATGATAGAATGATTCTTGTGTTCATGTGTAGATCCAAAAGAAAAGTAAAAAGACTCTGAAACCAGAGAAGACTGTTCAAGGAACGCTGTGCGGATGACCTCCCCCATTTTCAGGCTGTGGATCCTTTCCAGCTGCATTGTTAATCCAGCTTCTCCATTTTTCCCAAACTTCTGGAGACTTCTCCAATCCCAAAGTGACCTAATAGCTGTTGAAGTCACCATCACAGGGAAGTCACTGGTGGTTTCCAACTACTGTCGGCTTCTGTGTCCCCTTAGAGCTGTAGTGGCCATAGCCCAGAGAAAAGTCCCCACTCTGACTGCAGTGCCAAGCTGGCTCCCAGCCAGAATGTCATCTTGCCAGTAAGGTGGTGAACTTTTTGATGTCCTTTCACACTGGAGTGATGGAAGCTGTCCTTGCACAAGTGATCACTTCAGGAACCAAAGGAGCGCAAAGCCAACCCCATGACAACCTGATGTGAGGTTTGCCCAAGTGGCCCAAATCCAGGCTGCAGGACCAGAGCAATACCAGCCCTTGCACAGAGAAGATGGAAATAGCTGTAAACAACAGAGGGGTTCTTAAGATGCCACCCTTCTTACAGAATAGGTACAGGTGCCACTGAATCTCGTTGACTTCTAAATACAGATGTAGACTGAATTGTGAGTGTGATGAAGGAGGGCACATGAAGTATGTGCTGCAATTAATGGATGCCTAACTCAGGCAATGAATCATTTAAGAATGGTTTGGATTGCAAATGAACCTTGAAGAACATCTAGTTCCAATCCCCCTGCCATGGGCAGGAACATCTTCCACTGGGTTGCTCAGAGTCCCATCCACCCTAGTCTTGAACACTTCCAGGCATGGAGAGTCCACAACCTCTCTGGGCAACCTGTTCCAGCGCCTCGTCATCCTCACAGTAAGGAATTTCTTCCTCATATCTAATCTAAATCTACCTTCTTTCATTTTAAAACCATTACCCCTTGTCTGGTCACTACGTGTTTGTGCAAAAAGTCCCTCTCCACGTTTCTTGTCAACTCCTTTTACCTACTGGAAGGCTGATAGCAAAAGAGTAACTAATAAACTACAGGGCAGGGAACCTGTTTAAAAGGGAGGGAGGGAGGAAAGGAAGGAAGGAAGGAAGGAAGGAAGGAAGGAAGGAAGGAAGGAGAGAAAGAAAGAAAGAAAGAAAGAAAGAAAGAAAGAAAGAAAGAAAGAAAGAAAGAAAGAAAGAAAGAAAGAAAGAAAGAAAGAAAGAAAGAAAGAAAGAAAGAAAAAGAGAAAGAAAGAAAAAGAAAGAAAGAAAGAAAGAAAAAGAAAGAAAGAAAGAAAGAAAGAAAGAAAGAAAGAAAGAAAGAAAGAAAGAAAGAAAGAAAAAGAAAGAAAGAAAGAAAGAAAAGAAAGAAAGAGAAAGAAATCAGCAGAAGAAAAGCAAGGGGAAGCAAAGTGAAGCAGAAGGTGCCATTACATTTCCTGCTCCATCTGCTGGAGCAACCCAGAACAGCTTGTCGTGTTCACCCAGACAATTGGATTGCAGCAATCTTCTCCTGGCTTGTTACCTAACTACCTTTCTTCAAATAATTATTTGCTAGCAGTGAGCTGCATCATTTTTTTAATCACATCTGAGATTTGATTTCTCCCTGTTAAGTGTTTTGAGCACCTGCAATTGTGTGTTTAGGTGTAACAGGATAATATAGAAGCTTCTGTTTTGTTGTGAAATGATACGATGCAACTCAACTCCAGAGTTTAAAAAAATAAAAAATTGCTTTAAGAAGATGCAGTTTGCTGCACTGGATGAGTGGTAATAACTTCTCATGGTTTATTTTACAGCCATTTCCTTTTCCTTCTTGGGTTCCCATATCAGTTCTCTTCTGTCTCCACTTTCATAATTCCTCTCTTTACAGTTTCTCTTCTGCAATACTTAGAAAAAAGTAACTTTCATAAATCATAATATTCTCAATTGGTACTTTAATCATACATTTAATAGTTCCCTCTTCTACAGTTTTAAGGAAACTGGTCATGATGGAATACAACATATTTATAAAGTATTTTCATTGAAGTAAAGGATGGTATTTCTGATTGAGATTTAGTTTCTAATGCTTGATATTAAAGGGAGGATAGTGGCACTGTGAATCCCAGGTCTGATAGGAAGGTTACCAGACTTTCAGTTGACATTCCTAAAGAACAAAGAAAATCCCAGAGAGAAAACAAACGGATATGGTGCAAGTGAATCGAGTTCATTATCTGATATATAAGAACATTCAGAGGATACTCTGAGATAAATATGGAAATATTAACTTGGTCATTAGAGGAAATATCTGTCCCTACTATTATTTAAATGCTCAGGGGCAATTGTCCTGAAACAGGATGCAAATAAACCCAGTTCCCAAGCCTGTCCAATTTGATAGCCCATCACTGTTGATTATCCTAATGTAAATACAAGGCATTGTCTATGCAGAGTGCTTCACCATGAAAAAAATTACGGGGTCAGATATATCACAACGATATCATATTACAAAAGAGTTGTAGCTCTACAATCTACATACAATCTACAGAAAAAAAAAGATTATGATGATGAGGATTTTTTAAAATTTTATTTTTAAATTTTTTTTTGAGGAAATATGAGCACACTGTTTTCCTGGAGTCAGATGACTCACAAATTCTGCAGAAGGCAGAGTATGACGTAGGCACAATCTGCCCTTTTAACAGCCATGACAGTTGTTAAAATAGAGCTGTGGAGTGGTATTGTAGTAGCATGGATTTATTTTAGATTGTGTAATTCATTAAATAATTAAACTATGACATTATTCTTTACAGCATCTTTAATATAATTTCACTCATTTTCTTTTAGGTACTCTATTATAATTAGGTTTACAAGACTTTCCACCTGACCCAGGAAAACCATGGAAAAGGTGAATCCAGCTAGGGATCTGTTGGAGTTATTTCTGGAGTTACAGTCTCTCTGGGGAAGATACTACTACATTTCTGGCATGATCACTTGGTAACAGCAGCTGGTTTATGAAGGCAGGCCGGGCAATGCTGTGCCATGGTGTGTCAGGTCTGTTGTTGTGAGGGGACACGGCAGCCAGTGTTCTTCTCCCTGTGCCTGGAGCATTGCTGATGCCTTTCAGTTTGCAGACATATGATGGCTGTGCCAAGTCAACACTGCTGCTGCACAAGGACCTTCAATTTCTGGACTGTCGCCACAGTGCAGGATCCTGTGTGATGACAGCCATCATTCCTCTCTAAAAATAGATTATTCTTGTGGCTGGTCAGGAGCAAAGCATTAATTTTTGTTCTGTTGAACATTTTCAGTGATGCCAGAAAAGCCAGGTTTTCAGCTTGGCCCTCAGAAACCTCAGTGATCTTACCCAGCACATCTCCATATCTTCGTAAAAGTGATATTTGATGTAAATACAAAGAAAAATACATAGACACATGGAAGAAATACTGTTTTTGTTGCCTAGAAACAAGAAACAAATCTGAACTCACAGAGCTGAGTGGCTGCTGTAGAACTCAACACGCAAGTGCCACACAAGGAAGTTTACCAGTAGGTGGTGACAAATAATTATTTATTAGCTGTTTTCTGGCTGCAAAGGTTCTGAGCTACGAGCAACTTTTTGTTTAAGCTTTCCCTTCGTATTGCTCCACCTTTCTGAGATCTCCTTTACAAGTCTCTCAGCTGCAGAAGTGTTTCATAGCTGCAATTGCATCTTCTGGCTGTATCATGTCAGCCTGCTCCTGTTCCGTGAACTGCAGGGCTGCCTTCCCACTGCTGAGCAAAATGCTTGGTTTGTGTGGTTTCAGGGTTTTTCATCTGTTGATAAAAGAAAATAACCGAGTTCTCACAACACATGCATGAGAAAATAATGTCAGTCCTTTCTTTGTAGTGTGTACTTCTTATTTACTTCCAGTGAATAAACAAATTTTGTAGTTAGCTGTGTGGAAATCTGCTATTTACTGCCAAATGTAATCAGCAGCCTCTCCTAAGTCCATCACACCCTTCTGTGCATCGGTGCTCCCAAGTTATGAAGCCATCAGCAACCCTGGAAAACAAATTATTCCCCTCAGCTTGGTCTATCTATTATTTTCTATTAATTTAAATACCACGTGCGGGTTGTGACTAATGAAAGCCATATAGCTGCAGCATATGAGACAAAGCTTGGGTTTAGATAGTGAGTTGTTTTGGAGCAGCAGGAGGAAGCAAGCCTTAAGGCTTCTCTTAGGCTTCAGAAATCACCACAGAAGTGAGCTGGGCCTGTTTGTTTTATGGGAAGAGTATTGGCTCCACGGAGGCCACAACCCAACTTACTTCACCAGCTGGAGCAGAGGTGATAGATAAGAGTACTCCTGGCAGCCTCTGCCCACAGGCAGTGGGTGTATCTGGGTGAAAAGTGTCTTGGTGCCCTTTGGGGGAGAGTGGTGCAATGTAACCATACATCAGTCTCGACACAATTCCTGGCCCTGAAGACACGAGCAGACCTCGTGAGGACACGGCTGCCCTCGCATCTGGTGTGGGCAGCCCGGCTGGGCTGGAAGCGGCTGCTAAATGCGCCGTACTGGGTGAAGTGTCAGCGCGCTCTCTTGCCTGCATCCACGTGCTCTTGAGCTGCTCTTTCTGAATTGGTTCTAGCTCAGTGTTCATTAGGGCTTAACCAAAAGGTCATATTACAGTTGCTAAAAGCTTTTGCATTTCCTAACTGCTATTTGTTGCATTGCTGAGTTCTTGATGAACATCCATTTTCAAACCTGCAGTGACAAAGGCTTATACATTCAAACATGTGCAGTGCTTTATTCCTGAGGTTGTCACTGGTCGGAGTTGAGTCTTAAGCCCAAGCTGTGTCAGTTTTTCGCATTAATATTCTTCTTACCCTTTACACAAGGAGTTTCCTCCATGAAATCAAGTCAGTATGTTTTTTCTGACTGCACCCATAACTCTTAGGCTGAGTCAAGAGGGCCAAACTCATACACAACACACAATGTGCTGCAGAAAATGTACTTTATCTGTCAATCAGTGGGACCACATGGTGCTTTCAATCCCTGCTGTACAGATTGGTGGCAACTGCCTGAATTTTGGCTGTGGGAAATGGTGTGTTTGTCTAAAGAACACTGAAATACCACACCCAGAACATCAGGGCACTCTACTGGTGCTGCTGAAAAATCGGGAAAGCCTAATGCCCACTAATATAAATGGAAGGAGATCCTCACTTATTATCTGATAAATTTGGTGGAGTATCTGTGGCAGGCAAGACTCCTGTTTGCGTTTATCACGAGGACATAAATCACAGGCTGCAGCCTGTTATAGTACAGGCTGGCTTTGGGACTGTAGATTGGCCTATTTAAGACCTTCCTGAGAGAAAAAGCAATTATTTAAGGTAAGTTGCCAAGCAGCTACTGTGCTCTGCCTACACCAGGTTATACTTTTAGTACTATTATATATGTACAAAGCAGAAAGTGAAAGAAGGTGGGCAGCTTTAGAGAAGTTACTGCCACTGTTTGCTGGCAGCAGGATGCCATTTATAAATGATGTTGTCATCACATTGCAGCACAACAACCCAAAGCACAGAGGGAAAAGGCAAGTGGGACTGGCAGATGTAGCTAGGGCAACACAAGATATGGTGACGAGACACAGGCAACTGTTGCTGGTTAAATGTTATTCCTGTGTTTTGGACACAAAACTGACACTAATTTCTGACTTTCTTTTTTCAGTGTTATTTGGACAACACCTGCAAAAAGAATTAGACACCAATATAATAAAATTATTATTCTCATTTAGGATGAAGAAGTCACAAGATGAAATCAAAGATGACACTCCGAACTGAAATTTTTCATAACGTGAACAAGCAGGAAATGGGAAAGGAAGGTTTTTATGAAGCAATTATACAATAGCAAGCTAAATTCAGCTGATGAAAAAGAAGTTTTTATAGGAAAATAAATGAAACACCTGTGCTTAAATGAAAATGGGAGAGAGGACAGGAGCTGACACGCAAAAGGAGTGATTTTTTAGATTAAGGGCAAACCTTGATGCTGTAAATAGGGTTTATTTCTTCAGTATAGTAACTTAAAAAATGCCTCAAATGTAATGGCATGTGCACAGGTAGCCCATGCCTCACTGCCTGCCCTGGTTTGGAGCCAGGACAATATTTCCGCCTGCCAGATTTGTATGTTAATGGCTTCAGTGTAGTGTTCAATTGCAATAACAAGATGTCCGAATCTTTACTGTTTTATCACACAGCTGTAGGGACACCGACAAATACTGGTACAAATGTGAGTCTGAAAAACCCTTTAGTTTCTCTCTTAGAAACATATTAGGCCTTGGATGACTAATGAAACATCACTATACCTGAGCTGCCTCCTTGATGGCTTGATGCCAGGTCTAGCAGCAAGCCAAAGTTTGAATTCACAAGTCAACAACAGAAAGGAGAAAAGGTTTAGTGGGAAAACAAAATGTGATCCAAGGATAATGATAAAAAAACCAAACCAGTGTGGTTGTCTAGATCTACTTTCTTCTCTTTCTTCTATGATTCATTCTATGATTCTGTGAAAGACCATTTTTTCCCTTTCTTCCAGACAAATGTTGTTAGAGGAAGTAAGTCCACCTCCGCAGCCATCCCTTTGCCCAACTGCTGAACCCCGCTGCTCTCTCTTGCAGTGCCACACCAGAGCCAAGACAGTCCACAAGGAGAAGGAGGGGCAACAGGCTGGCAGCTGAAGGGCAGCACGGGCTGCAGCCACCAGTTAACGCAGTCTGAATCTCCTGGACACCGGTCAGTAGCCATTTCATATATTGCTAAACTTGAACTATAAACTGCAATTGGTAAATCTGCAGGATTAATCAAAATACTCCTGACTAACCTTCAAATTATCTACTATTACAGCTGTTTGGTTACTTTGGAACTGCTACTGCTATGTGACATCAGCTCAAGGCCAGATCTGCAACTGTCTGCATCAGTCCAGGAAAGCTCTCTGCAGAAAGGTGCCAGAACAGAGAGAGAACAAGCTCTCTCCAGAGATGGTTAATCAATAGCTTGCTAGGTTGACTCAGTGCCATTAGAGACAGTGGTGCACCCACTGTATATAAATTGTGACCTGTCTTCTGTTTCATTCTCAGCCACCTCTCCTGCCATCCTGGTAGTTACCCATTTTCCACTTGGAAGCTTTTGGGCATTACCAGAAATGTTCCTAGCATCCTGGCTCTGGGGAACGGCAGTAATACTTTGTTGTGTGTCTTGGTTTCTTCTCGGGAGGAGGAGAAGGTAAGGAACGTATTGTAACTGCATCTCAGAGTGCCTAGCCTTTATTTGTGTCAAATATCCTGTGTACATCACTAAAAGAACTGTAGTCTCAAGACTGTCAGATGGACACATGCAGGATAGCATAGACAATGCTGTAGTGTGGTCTTTTGAGAGATTTATGTTCCAATCAAATTTTTGTGTATGAGCTTTGCAATGATAGTGCAGTGATGCCTAGAGGTAGCTGCACAAGTCAGGTAATTAAAATATGAATATGTATGTTCTGATTTCCTAAAGTTCTGGGCTGTAGTTTCACCTGTATTGTAATCACTGCTAATACTGACTTACATGTAATTAGAGTTTAATACCTACTTACAAACATTTTTATATTATATCTAGTAACACAGTTTAATATAGGTAATATTTATGTACCATGCTATTTCAAATACATATTCCTTAAAAGCATTTATCCTACTGGCACATTTACATCAGGAGCAAGTAATTTACTTAACTGGTCTAATTTTGTATTTTCAGCAGTCATTTTCTTGTTTTCTTTTAAAAAGTTTCATTTAAAAAAGGTGAAAATAATTAATTTACTGGAAAAGCTTAAGTATTATATGAAAGTTATTTCAGCAGTCATGATGTCCTTATACAGGAAAGTTGTTGTCTACTCAAAAAAGAAAATCATTTAAGCATATATTTCACTTTAAGTGTCTGCTTAATTTAAAGCATGTGCTCGATGACATTTTGTCTGAAAGACTAGCTCTTATGCTTACTGAGGGTCATAGCAAAATTCCCATATTTTTAGAAAGAACTGGTCCATTAATGGGATAGGCAAATAACAACAACCTTTCTATACTAAAAAGTTTCTTTGCTTGGTATTCAAATGAAATTGTGGGTATAATTGCCCAAAACTGTATCAGGCAATGTTAGTGCGATGGATTGTTTATTAATGTGACAATTTCATAACCGCATGTTAGCTAATGGCAATAATTTGGCATTTGAACAGGTGAAAAATATACTTCTGATCCAGGGAAAAGAAAGATGACGTAATCAAACTGTGTTTTATTATGTCTATTAATAGTTAAAGTTGTTCTTTCTTACACATAGCTTAGCCCTTAAATGGGAGAAAATTATTTGTAAATAAACTATTTATTTGGGACTTTTTCTTTTCTTTTTTTTCCATGTTGCACAAAGCCTAGCATCAGCATTTTACATACCTGGTAGTCCTTGAGAAGAGATCTTTATACATAATTTTAAATTCAGCTTCTGTTTGTGTTTCGTAGGCGACAAGGTGAGCCACCACTTGAAAATGGGTTCCTTCCATACCTGGGCTGTGCCTTGCAGTTTGGTGCCAACCCCCTTGAATTCCTCAAAGAAAAGCAGAAGAAGCATGGCCACATCTTCACTTGCCATGTAGCAGGGAAATACATTCATTTCCTCACTGACCCTTTTTCCTACCATGCATTGATGCGCCAGGGAAAACACTTGGACTGGAAAAAGTTCCATTTTGCTACTTCTGCCAAGGTACTGCTGGTTTTAATATCTAACATGCAAAGTATCTACTGACATACTCAGTTAATCCCTGTAAACATAACTATGCCTTTGAAATAGGATTGGTTTCACATTTCTGCACTTTTACTGGTTTAAAACATTGTGGTCTTTTTTTCCTCTTCCTAAATGGAAAAGAAATTTGCAGTCATTTGGATTGTTCTAAGACTATACATTATTCTAAGTCTGTACATTATTTTATTACATTATTACTCTTCCCTCTAGTAAGTGATGAAGTTATACTTTGGCTTTCATTTCTGTTAGACTTTATCACCAAGGTAATGACAGGCCTTACTTATCATGCATGCAATTTATTTTGTGACAGGCTTTTGGGCATGGTAGCATTGACCCAGCAGAGGGAAACACCACTGAAAATTTTCATCAGACGTTCATTAGAACCCTTCAAGGCAATGCCCTAGATGCCCTCATTGAAGCAATGATGGAAAACCTACAGTATGTCATGTTGCAGTCAAGATCACCTAAGCTTCAGTCTAATACCTGGGTGACAGAAGGACTTTACACATTCTGTTGCCAAGTGATGTTCGAGTCTGGCTTTTTAACACTTTTTGGTAAAGAATTTAATTCAAATAATGACAAAAACCTATCATCAAAGCAGGAAACTGAGAGAGCTCGTATCCTAAATGCCCTTGAAAACTTCAAGGAATTCGATAAGATTTTCCCAGCCCTCGTGGCAGGGCTGCCTATCCACCTCTTCAAGAGTGCCCACAGTGCACGTGAGAAGTTGGGAGAGGCACTCCTGCACAAGAACCTCCTGAAAAGGGACAATCTCTCTGAGCTTGTCACCCTCCGCATGTTCCTGAATGACACCCTGTCAACCTTCGATGACATGGAAAAGGCAAAGACCCATGTGGCAGTGCTCTGGGCCTCTCAAGCAAACACCATTCCTGCCACATTTTGGACCTTGTTCTATCTTCTTAAGTAAGTCCCAATGCTTCTTGCTCCCAAACAAGAAAAATGTTTATCTTTCAGAAATCAGTTCATTAATACAGGCCAATTCCAATGCTTGTTACCTCACCAGTGAAAAAAAACCTACTGTGTGCAACAGAAGTGCTGTGTTGTTCTGGACTTCCACAGAAAAGCCCTTCACTCATCTGAGAGCAAGTAGTGGTAGCACAGAGCAATTCTGTAGAAGCTTTTTTTTTTTAAGAAACAGCACTCCAGGGCAATGCTACACTTTGTCAAGAAAGCTTTGGAGTAAATCTGTATGATATGACATTGAAAGTGCTATTTGCAGTCAAAACATTAATTGTATTAAAAGCTGCAAATGTAACTAGACATTTTCAGTCCATCTTACTAGAGCAGGCAAAATGAGATTTAACTTCATTGTTGTTTTCACAGATACTTAATAAAAAATAATTTATATGTTGATAGATGCCACTGAAGCTCTACTGTAGACTGTACCTGCTGAGCTTGTTACTCTTGAGACACTTGCATAGTTCAGATAATACTATCAAATGTCCATTTTAGAGTGGGCCTTTGTGGATTATCTGCCTCAGCATAACTAGCACTGAAGTATGTGTCTAAATTCCTAATGCTTTTATTTATCATATCTACTTGCCAATGCTAATTTTTGAGGTTATTTAGTACTTTTTACTCCGAGAATGCATTTGCTTTAGATTTTCTGGACTTGGAGTCTTTTAACACCCTGATTGTGCCTTCATCAAGACAGTATTGCACCCTCTTTTACTGTCTCTATATATTTCACCATAGCTCATACATTCCGTGTCTGAAAGAAAGGCTGGACAGTGAAGGGTACTCTGTGGGCTCTTAGTATTGGGAAGATTCTTTTCAGCTAGACAGAATATTGTCACATCAGCCAGAATAAATGATGTTATAAAACTGATCTATAATCCTGTTCCTAAACTTTCTGCCTGCAGTGGGGCTATTTTCTAATCTACAACTGGCTGGTTTTTTTCTTATTCTTGGCATTGCTTTTTAGTGACAGTGCTGTTTATTACCTGAATTAAGCACATCAGTTCTTTCCCACTTGTCATTGCAGACAAAATCAAATACTTGGGGTTCCTTTCCTTTTTTTTTTCCTTATGAAGTTATCATACCTTTGTCAAGACATGAAAAAGTGGAGCTGCAGCATTTTGCTGCAATATTTTCATTTTTGAAGGTTGTACTTGTCAGCCAACAAGACAAATTTTAGTCAGGAAGAGATTTAATAGCAAAACCCCTTCATAAAGAATTCTTAAATTTAAAATTATGTTATACCTTTGCTCTTTTGATCTTAGGAATCCAGAAGCAATGAGAGCTGCTACCAAAGAAGTGCAACATGTTTTGGAAAGTGCTGAAGAGAGTATCAGCTTGGATGGCAAACATATTTCCTTGAACCGAAAACAGCTGGATAATATGCCAATACTAGGTATGATTATTTTATGCAAGATTATTTTATGCAGAAATCACGCCACAATTTCCGTGGCCTTCTATTTATTACCGTATAAATACTTGCTATGGAATTCCTATGGAATTAGCAAAGAAACAGTAGAACAGGAAACTATATGTTCCTTAGCAATAGCCAACACAACCAGGCTTCCCAATGTCCCAGGTGGTGCTGAGTGTATCAAAATTTACATGAACAGCACTTTTTCATGGGTGATGGCATGTCTCAATAATCCTATACGGGTACATAACATAGACCCATGGATAATTCTGAACAGTATTTTGTTTGGTTATGTCTTTAAATCAAATGAAAAGGTATTGCCAAAACTTAAATCCCAATTCTTATCATGTGAAGCAATATTTTCTAATACCATTACTTCTGTTTCCTCTTAATATTTTTTTCAAATTATAAGCACATTTTTCAGGAGTTACAGAGAATTTTAATAATATTGCCTTTTAACTACTGTTAGTTAAAAAAAAAGTCAGCTTATATTGAAACAAAAAACCCCCCACATTACTTTTTTCCTGAATATGGGTTTCTATAAAGAAACTCTTAAAGCTTCAGAAAATTCTGCTTCCTGTAACTGTTTCTTTTTCTTGTTATGTTTTCAGTTTTCACTGATTTGGTCTTTATCTCAGAGGGACAATGTGTTTCACTTTTGAGCATTTGGTTTCATCAACTATAAGCATTTTTCTAGGGGAAAGCAGATTAGGTTCTCAGTGGTATCTCTAGAAGGGATAGAAATGCTAAAAAGAAATGAGAAAGATACTTTCTTAAGCATTTAGAGAGTTAATATTAAAATTTTTCTTCTAATAAATTCAGGGTTTGCTAATGGCTCTGAAATAGTTCAATATCTATGACCCGCCCCCAGGATGTGAATACACTGTTTCCATGGCAATCATTCCCTGTCCTCTCCCAACAGACAGCATCATCAAGGAGGCGATGAGGCTCTCGAGTGCATCCATGACTTTCCGAGTGGCCAAGGAGGATTTCACTTTGCACTTAGAGAATGACTTTTACAACATCCGCAAAGATGATGTTGTAGCTCTTTATCCTCAGCTGCTGCATTTTGATCCAGAAATCTATGCTGATCCTTTGGTAAGTATTTTTTTCAAATTGCATTAAACTTGGCACCCTGGCAGAAGTTAACAGGCCTTTAGATAAAGCATTGGTAGGGGTGCCCCATGGTTGGTTTTCTGTTGTACCCCAGAGAGTCCATTCTTACATGTGAAGATGTAATGATAGGCAAGAAAAAGAATAAAGTCAGTGCAAACACTCTCTGCAAAACAAGTTTTAGTGTGACCAAAAGGTGTGTTACCAGCCCCAGACAGCCTTCTACTTGCTGCCTTCCTCAGTGAAGGAAGATCAGCATTATGGGGTCTTTGAAGAAGGATAAAGGATAATAGTTTCCCAAAGGCACAGAATTAGAATACTTCCAATTCTTCTGCTGCATGAACAAGGATGTAGGTTACAACGCTTATTTTTAGAGGTCAGGACAAAAAAGGAGAGTTATCAGCAAAGAACCTGGGATCCTGTACCACATCACAGAACTTCTCAGAGGCCACTCTTTCTAAAACAGCACCATGGGGCCTGGTGCTACTGTACGATGCTTATTGCTAGAGGCATCTCTTTCCCAGCCTGCATTTTGTGTCTTAGCAGCTTTGTCTGGTTTTTGGAGGTGTTCAGATATCAAGGAGCTCTTTTGTGTGTTTACTTGCAGACATTCAAATACGATCGCTTTCTGAATGAGAACGGAGAGGAGAAGACTGATTTCTACCGGAATGGTCGGAAGCTGAAGCATTACTACATGCCTTTTGGGACAGGCATAGCAAAGTGCCCGGGCAGGTTATTTGCTGTCCATGAGATTAAACAATTTTTGGCTCTGATGTTTTCATATTTTGAGATAGAGCTGGTGGACAGTAATGTGAAATGTCCCTCTCTGGATCAATCCCGTGCAGGACTGGGTGTTTTGCAGCCATCCAATGACATTGATTTCAGATACAGGCTGAAATGCTTATGAATACATATTTTGTATTATGCATATACACTATGTACTAGTAGTACATAAATACACTGTATATACTAACAGTACTAAATACACTGTGTAACATTTACTTTATATACATTTTATGTATATATGCAAATGAACTGCTTCAAGTCTTGAGGGAAAATCTGTATGAAGATGCTAAATCATCATTTTAATGAAAAATGTGCACCAGTGTGGTACCAGTGTGGTACCAGCATGCAGTGGGTTTAATGCACTGTTTTGATGCAAATGTCTCCCTTTTTACCAACCATTTTGAAATGCAAGTTAAGATTTTCAATTGTGTGCGTACAATAGCGGGGTTTTTTTCTGTCAGCAAATACTTTCCCACAGTTAGAATTTCATCAGCTAATTCATCATAATTTCAAAATTGTACTACAGATAAAACGTATTCTTTTCTAGAATTGAAATGTTTGGGGGGAGGGGGTGGTTCTCCCCACAGGTGAAAAAAAGTTTTTGTTGTATAAAGGCAGATTCACAGTGGGGAGGGGAGAGCTTTCTGGGGAAGTACCTTTATGGTTTTATGAAAAACTAGAAGACTTGAAAAAAGACTATGAAAATGTTCACGTTCAAGTGAAACTGCAAAACTTGTATTATATTCATTGTAAGATACTTATTTTCAGAAAGTGCTAACTGTGTTAAAATAAATTATATTGGCTGAACCAAATGCATCTCTAGGCTGTTTGTTATTTTAATGTCTTAACATCGTCCAAGGTTTATGCACTCATCCAAAGCCACCTAAACCAGTTTTAAACTAGCCAGCTCAAGCACCAATATGGAGATAAATAATTATCTAGCACATATTCACCAATGGTTCTGGCTGGTTTTAGCCTCATTGCCCAAACTCCATATTTCCATAAGCCTCCTTAGGTCTTCCTAGTCTAATCCCATTAAAGTTACCATGGGTAGTAGTATGTGGCATGTCCATAAGAATAATTGTTTCAAGGTTAATATAATTTCTTCTCTCTAACATCCCTGTCCTTTTCTGCTACAAATGACAGATTTGTGTATGTATGTATGTCACAAAAGTCCATTTTTTAGTGAAACATCTTCGGGCTGAATGAAAGAGCTTTCTTACCATCTAATTCTGAAAAGAACAAATGGACTTAAAACATTCTTTTTATCCTGTTTTTTCCTAAGGACTTACGGTCTGACTTTTTGTCCTGGACTCAAAAGTAAGCCTCATGACAAAAGATGAGATACAGAACTACTAGATATTTTCAAATTTCACATTCTGGCAAGATATCCAGCCTAACTGATAGAGCTCTTCCTAAATAAGGAATTTTCAATTGAGTTCTAGAACTGCTTTAAATTATCTATTCTTTTTCTTCTCACTATCCACTGTGCTAAATATTCAAATGTTAATAAAAAGATATGCAGTGTGTGATTATTTATTACCTTGGTGTTGTCCTCGTAATTTTATTTAATCTTTTTGCATTTTCAAAGGAGACCAGAGAACACTGATTTGTTGCCATTTGCACTATGTATAATATTAAACTATTATGTATAATGCAAGGGGGTTTGAATTATTACTTTGGTTCTCTTGGTAAGGGTACTATCCAGTACAGCTTGTTTTCATACTTCTGTCAATTATATTTTGTATGATTTATATAAATTTTAGCTTATTTAATGTAAGCTGATTTGAGAGTGAATGCTAGCCTGACATGACTGTTATTAGATGTGCCTGGCATATGTTATTATCATTAGAGCATCTACTCCTTCCTTCTTAAATAAATCCTGCTTGACACAACAGTTTTTGAGGACAGCGAGGCTCTGCAATGTTTTAAACAAAATACACTTCCTTGATGAAAAGGAATTCAACATGGCATTGCAGCAGCAGAAAAAAGATAAGACAACTGCTAAACTGATTCTAGGTTCCTTCAAAAATTAAGCCTTCTTTTGCATCCCATTGTCTCCTTCAAACTGACTGCTCCAGACTTTTCTGACTGTGGTTTAATGGGACTTTGTCAGTTCCTTTGGTCTATGAGAAACTGAAGTACTCAGTAGCTCCTCGAGCTGATCTGACTTTCAGTTTCCCAAGTGTGGGAAAATAATGGAAGATTGGTGGGGAGGATTGTGAACATGGTCAAATGGCTTGCAAGCTGGGGTGTCAAAAAACCACATACATCATACCAATCATTGTTTAACCTCATGTGCTGGACAGCACCTGTGTTTAGATAACATAGTCCGGTGATAGATTTAGAGGCATCCTGTTGAGCATGGCTGAGATTCTTGCCTTGCCATGGGAACAATCAAATGGTGGTAAACTACACCTGCATGAACCCCTGATACACAGGGGCAAAGAGGTTTGGTGATCCCCTAGCACGCACAGAGCTCCATGGTGCCTGCTTCCCTGCCTGTGTGCCTCTGCCCGGTCGCTGCTTTGGGGATCCCCCCGCTGGCATCACAGTTTAAACCAGCCAGCAACCAAGCACCAAACAGCCAGTCACTCCCCCAGCAGCAGGATTAGAGAAAGAATCAGAAGCATAAAAGCTAGGAAATTCATGGTTTGGTCTTAACAAAACGAAATTTTCTCTGCATTTCAGCCATGGTATTGTGGTGGTTCCTGTGTCCTGCCTGAGCTGGCTTGCACACCAAGGAATACCAACAGTGGAGAACTCAGGGGAAGGTAAAAACATCAGAGGATTCAACCCAGAGATTAAAGTCAAGTTTTGAACATTATGGAGAGGCTACTGACTTAAGTGCAGAATCATCATAAATCGGCAGAAACCAGCACTGTCACCAGACAGGGTTCTGCAAGGGTGGCTCAAGTGCTCCTGCCCAAACTCCTGTGGGACCATGGCCCTCACCACTCGGCCTGCTGCCACTCGTCTCTTGCTGGGGTAGCAGTTCTCCATGGATGGCTAGACCACATAACCTGTGGACTGATACTCAGTGTATACAACAGAGGCAACCAGCCCTTTCTGCTCAGTTCTGGACTCCTTGTAACCTGAGGACAATACAGCATGCCTTCAGGGGACTCTTTCATATTGACCTCGTGCTATGCAGACAAAAAGACCCAGTAGAAGCCCCTAAGTATGCTTCAATTTTCTGACAAAAGACATGCAGACGAACAGTTTCAATAGTTTGGATATGGATTTTTTTTTTTTTATATTGGGCTATATAAGAGTATTTTGGTTTACTGCTGTAGCTGCTAATTTTCTAACCTTAGTTAAACCCCTGTTACTGGGTTTACACAGATGCAAGTGAGGGGAGAAAAGAGAGTACAAAGTCTGTGGCACTATGCCTCAGCTAATGTACTCAAATTCTTCAGCAATCAATACTCATCTGCCTTGCCAGGGTCACAAACACCACAAGGTTATAACAGAGCAATGCTTTTTGCTGCCTCTCCTAAAAGCAGTACTTTTCTTAAGACAGGAGACCAAAAAAAATAATACTAAAGACCATGAGAGCAATTAGAAATATATTGGGCAGATCCAGGGTGGTAGGAAGCAGGCAGCCTCTACTGTGGGCTCTGTGAGTATTTCGCATTATAAACTTACTATTTAAAATGCATAAAGAGATATGGGCAGAAGAGGAGCAATGACCTCAGCCCCCAGATGGGCACCCTAACCATTAGGATAGCTCAGGTATTTTTCTCAGGGAATCTGTAGCATGTTTTCTCTAAAAAAAGAAGTAGGAGACTCAACAGGATGATTTCTGTGACTTCCTGTGCCCTTACAGCCAAAGTGCTCTCTTAGTTTAGAAGAGATTCAATTTCAACATGAGATTGAAGTCCCTGAGGAAGAGGAGGTTAGTGAATTCAGTCTCTCCTACACCCCAAGGGACAGCTCTAAGCTTGTGGTTGTCCTGTAAAGGGTGAATAAGAGTGAGGGATACCTCTTGAGGGACACATAAATTTACCACAGATTAGGCACACCATGGAGTTCAAATATCCAGATTTTTTTGAACCCAGATGAGCTGGGCATTGTTGTAGTCAGGTGCCTCTGAACAGTGATTTGGGGATTAGGAGCAAGGGACAGCCATCTGAGCGAGACCATGTGCCTCATAATCCAGCAGAAGGAGACCTTTTGGGTGAGCAGATTGCCTAGGCAGTGAAAATGCTTTACAGTTTTTTCAGGATAAAAGAAATCTTTACTGATCATGGAGATCTTGGAAGTGGCATGGTGACCTTACTAATGAAACAAGACAGCATGTCAGAAACAAGACAGTTTTACAATTCTGAAACCATGCTGGCCACAGCTGTTGTAACAGAGCTGCCGCTAAGTTCAGGCAGCCACTCTTCAACTTGTCAGCAGTGGTTTTGAACACAGATATTGAAGCCCTTCTTCAATTGTTTTTGTATTTTGCTGTAGGAATATCAAGATAAACTGGTATTTCTATTATGAGACCTCTTATGCAAGTTTCTGATGAAATAAAAGAGGAAGCAAAAAGAGGAGAAGTCATGAGATAATTTTTCTGAGAGCATGAAATATGTTTTAGAGATGACTGTAGCTTAGCTGATGGTAGCGTGCTTCAAGTTGTTCATCATCGTGGTCTAAACAGAAAGCTGTGGCAGCATAAATAGGTATTTGCCATTTATGAACTGCACAGAGTGCTACATCTGCATGTCAACAGGCTGAAGATAGGACCAAGATCTTCTGATGCTCCTGCTCATTGCAGGGGATTGGACTAGATGACCTGTAAATGTCCCTTTCAAGCAA
Organism: Ifrita kowaldi; assembly: GCA_013398055.1. Taxonomy (NCBI): domain Eukaryota; kingdom Metazoa; phylum Chordata; class Aves; order Passeriformes; family Cinclosomatidae; genus Ifrita; species Ifrita kowaldi. The sequence goes on from VZRS01009802.1 coordinate 25,033, forward strand.
AACTATTCTATGGTTCTATGGTTCTCCTCTCATTTACACCACCAGGTCGGCACAGTTAAAGAATATACGGAGGAGGCTTGATCATAATTATGTCCAGCTGCATACAGGGGCTTTGGTGGTAAAAGCAGTGATTGACCTGTAATAACCTCAAAATTAAATAATGAAAAGGTTACATACTATTAAATGGACTGCTATCAGTGTAAATACCCAGCTTGCTAACTCTTGTTGACTTTATTAAGTTTTCTGCCAAGACAGACAACTCTGTGGGACACACTTCAAATCAAATGATCTGCAGTGGCCCATGAGTCATAAAAGGAGAGAGAGGTCACTTCAGAACAATTCACTAAAGAGCCATAGATTTTTCAAATGAAAAGTTCATTTTACTTAATGCACCTATAAATAAGAGCCTGTGGGCTCCAATTATCTTTTTAAGGATTACAGTAATTTCTAAAATTTGTCTCATTAGATAGCAGGATCCCATAGAGATTTTGAAAGATTAAAACACCTTGGCTGACTGAGTCTCTCTTGTTTTGAGAACTCCTCAGTGTGACTGACCATGTAATTATTTCTCAGTAACATTTGTATAACAGTCAATCGGAAAAGGGTTGTAAAAGGCCCCCAGTATTTGCAGACTTGAGACATAAAAACACCCGCAGGAAGAATATTAAATATCATAGGCTGGAAGAAGTCAAGCTGTAAGTCACTTCACCCTAGCTGTGGAATGAGGTCCAGTTTACCCAGGACAAGAACAAGCAGAGCTTCCTTGGGATCCTTGGGATTTGTGCAAGGCTCCTAAGGAACAGACATGCTCTCAGAGGTGCTCAGCATGTTTCAAAAAACCAGCTGGTTTTCTGTTGGGTTCTGGAGGGCTTAGGGAGGCCTCCATCCTGTGTTAGCTGCAGGTAAGCACCCTGTGCAGAGTGCTGGCTGGCAGGAGCATGGGGTCAGTCTCTGCTGTCACCCCTGGGATGTGCCTGTGCCTCTGCCAGCTGTGCTGGGGCCAGGCTCGCCTCTCACTGGGTTTGTAGAGAGAACAGTGCCAGACCCCATCTCATCTCAGCCCGTGCTCCATATGGACATCTGGACTCTAAAGGTAAGCCAGATCCTGCAAGGGAATTGGAGACAGATATGAACATTTTGTGCCTGCGAAAGCTCTGTTGCCCCCCCGCCACAAACTTGCAAGTCTGGTTTGAAGCACAGGGTGAGGAACAGTGGCCAAAGGGTTGCATCAGCGGGAGAGAGGGGAACTGGGTCTTGCTGACCTGCAGTGACCCCAGCTCTGCTCTTCTTTAATGATAATTGCTCCTTATGCTGAGGGAAAGGCTTCTCTGCTTTATGCAACATTTCAGCTCGACTGCTCTGCCCAAGTAAGCAAAGCCTTGGAAAGGCAAATAGTTCAGGGGAGGCTTTCTAAAAATACATTCTCCACATTGAATTGACAATTTTATGGCTATTTTATTTCTTCAATGTAAAATCTTGGAAGAAGGAATAATATCCTTATGAGAATTAAAAGCTGATGTTAAAAACAACAGGGGAAGCCATTAATGCAATTACACAAGTTGTGTTCACTGTGCCTCATACTCTTGGTACATTAGCTTCTTACTTGTATTGTTTAGACACAGCAAACCTGGTTAAAAAGACCAACACAATTGTTGTCCATTGAAGTTCTGTGTCTGGACTCAGAAGAGGTTCTCCTGTTTCTGTAAAGAGATTACAGTCAGAGGACTGTCCCTGAAATCTGTTGATTTAATAATCCTGTGAATTTGCAGAAACCATAGCCAGAGGCTAGGGGTGCTGGATGCAGATATAAGAGATACACTACACTGCAGAGGTATCTGCAGATGAGGTTCCTAATGGAGGCACTGCAGTGCCAGAAGAGAGTTGCCTGGCTGCAGTTCGAGAGGTCCCAGCTCCCTGCCGAAGTTCCTGGCACAGGCAGAGCAGAGGTGAGACAGGAAGGGACAGCCCTACCTTGCCCCATGAGTGGTTTCTAAAGCTAAATGGTGGCAAAAATTACTTGCTTATTCTTCAGCCTTCCCTGCTAAGAATGTTTTTACAATCATTATTTATTACTGATATTTCCACACAGATAAGGACTTGGTATAAGAATTGTACAAACACAGAACAAAACCACCATGCTTCTCCCAAGGATGTCAGGATCCAAGGAAAAGACAAGGTGAAACCATCCGTCTAGAGGAGGGCAAGGAATCAATGAGGCAGCATTTCCAGAATGTCAGCTAGTGGTCTGAAGAGACCAAGAGGTCAGTTAAGATCAAGTTTATCACAGGCATCAAAGCATCTTGATCTGGTCAGATCTAAAACATGAGAACTAGACAGTTAGTACCAGATGACAGAGAGGTGAGGATTAAGGTACAAAGCTCCTTGGAAGAAAAAAAAATAAAAGTTTATATTTGGTACTATAAAGAATGGAGGACAAGGTAGCAAGAGAGGAGGGATGACAGCATTGATATATGCCCTTTGCAGCAAATATATGAGTGGATGTAGCAGGAGAGGAGAGGAGAGCACTGGGAAAATACTGCAGTGCAAGGAGGAAATGCTTGGATGAATGTTCTGTTAGGAGAATGGCTAGGGAAGGCGGTATCTTATCAGCAGTTATGCAGAAGGCAAGACAACATTTGAAGGAGTACACAGACAGTGACAGAGATTGCTGATGGGTGACCAAGGGTGAGGATGGGGTACTGATCTTGAGTCTTGAGCCCAGCTAAAGACACTGTGAAGCAGCACCACTTGAGTGAAGCAGGTATAAATTCAGTTGTTGGGGAGCCAGAGCAGCACTTAAAAGCAGTGCTCCAGAATGTGATTTTTTAACGTGCATTCAGCAAGCTGTGAAGCAAGAAAGGAACAGAACACAAACAACACAGAAATAAGCTTGCATTAGGTCAATGGTTAGGGAGGAACAAAAGGTTAAGGGAGGGCATGGCAGGGTGGCTCTGAGGAGAAACAATAGTCAAAAGTCAAAAGATGAGGAGAAGAGGTCTTCAAGAGCACGGTTCTGTGGAAACCATGAATCTCAATTTCCAGAGTAGACCTCAGACAGACCCTATTCCAAAAAGTTACTCTGTAAATAAAATACAACACACTGAATCCACATGCATGCACTATGCAAATATTTGCCACCACTCTGATCAAAGTTATTAGGTGATAATGTCCAGCCTTGAACCTGGCCTTGAATAGCATTTATTAAGGTGTTCCACTACTACAGCTATTGCTAAAGATCAGTACATCACAGTGTACCAACAATCAGCCTTGAACCTTGTGCAGAGGACTACCAGTGAAGCCACACAGAGTATAATGTATCTGAAGCCTGCCAAATAATACACACATGCAACCATCACCAGCATCATAGAACCACTATTACAATTTATGTATTGTCTAAAATAAGCTGGATAGCAAGAGGTAGCTAAAGAAATACAGAATTTTTACTTCTTCTTATGCTTATCTGGGGGATAATTCTCATATTTTTGAGGCAGGTTTTTTTCATAACCTAAGAGCCTTTACTTCAAGTTCCTAATTTCAGTGTAATAGAGATTTTTGTAATGAATATGTGGTAATACAAGAAAGAAAGGGAAATAATAAGTGCCACATATGTAAATGAAAATATAGTCTGAAAAATATTAAGTTGTGCCACCAAAGACGACAGGAAAATAAAATTTAAAAAAAGTTTAAATTCCTGTTCTGAGAGTGACAGACAGCCAAAGTGAGTCAGTTCACAGGTTAAGAAACATGAATTAAGTTTCAAAACTCATACAGCCAGTGGAGATCTGGCCAGCACATGCAGGCAGCTGAACACCAGCAGCTGCCAAAATATGTGTGGTTACTTCAGGGTAAACCAAATAAATCTCTAAACTGAAATATGGCACTCACAAGGGGTTTGACTCATTTGTCCCCACACAGGAAGTAAAGACACTTGAAATACCCTGTAGTAACCCATGTGTCTCTAGACACCCTTCATACAGACTTACAGTCCCAAAAGTCAGGTGTCAAGTCTGTTGAGTTCGTGGTGTCTTCAGAGACTGCAAAGCTCCTGGGGTCTGACTGTGGGTAGCTGCCTGATCAAGCCCTAAACCTCCACAGAACAGAACGGGAGCTGGGCATTTCACTCATACGCGAATGCGCACAGGTCGATACCTACATTTAAGTGCCCTAATCTTTGAACTGAATCCCATTCCCAGAGTTTTAAGGACTATCAAAGAAATGTAAGTTCTGAATTCAGTCTTGGTCATCAGCTTTCAAAAGCAAATTTTTATTTCAACAGAAGCAATAGCTATCAAGCACATAAATAATAAAACTGCCCTGGAGACTTTTGCTCTTGATAATGCTCTGAAAGTAAGTCCTGGAGAGACAGTGTTTTTGGTTCAGGAATTGTGTCATGTAATTTTTGCATAAACCAAGGGAGTCAAGATTGATATGGAAAATACTTTGGCCAACACTTCTGTGAAAAAAAAATGCCAATTGTAGTCACTCAAACCATCTACACAGGGTTCATATTTCCTGAAATATGAATTTCAATTGGAAATAAGAAAATTAATTCTTTCCTTCCGTTGTATTCAAAATGACACATTCCTGGTTTTCTTCCCATTTAAAAAGTTTTCGTTTCAAAATAACTTCAAGTAAAAAGATTAAAAGATGGAAAGCATATGATTTTACTTAATTTGATCTATACTGGCTGTCACAATGTTTTGGTTTGCTGAAAACTCTGACATATTTGACTTAGGTCAAATATACTAAATGGCTATAATCCAATTCTTTCTGGAATTAATTATTTTCATAACTTCCCTAGTAACTAAAACTTCTTTTCAATCTTACCCATGGAACTGTTAGCTTTCTCCTACCAGGCACTCATATATTGAAATCTACACAGAACTCATACAGTATTTACTTTTGAAAACATTTACCAACCAATTCTTTGGAATTCTTACACAGTAAAAGTTCCCCAAGACATTCAGCACTGGTTTGCTTCCCATTTTGTCAGTATCAGTAGGAACCTAATCTAAAACTTTCACCACAGGAAAAGAAACCACTGTGTACTGCTCTTGAAATTCTCCTCTATAACATTTACATAAGGAAAGCAACTTTGTATATTTCTATTAACTTGAATGAACAGAAGAGATGTATCTGAGCAGATTCCAAAAATTATTTTCTATCCGTTGCTGTATGCACAAATACAGATCCATCAAACTGCAGAGATGTTTCTATCTGCTGACATTAAATTTTGGTATGCAGTGCCTCATGACTATTACAGCCCTAAGGCACAACGCAGTTGGTGGGATGCGTGTTGCACAAGCCATTTACAATAAATAATCAGGTGCCGTGCTGCATCGTGGTTGTCTACTTTAAAATATAACAGAGAAGACCTTTCCTAATCACAAATCAAAGTCACAGACTGCTATCTTATAATACTGCGTTTTTGTTTTTCTATTTATTTTGATAAGCTTCTACACATTTACATTTGTTGCTGCATGAGAATTTTATTAATTTACTTGCTTATATAGAGAGCAAAAGAAAGCAGTCTCTAGTAACAGAAGGTTAAAAAAAACCTCCTGTCTTGCTCAGCTCTTAGATGCGTGTCAAATCTACTTCCATTGTTACTTCTTCCCCCCAAAACTCAGAAAGAAATTACATTCATTAATCATATCATTCAAAGAAATAATTCTGAAGAAATCAGAACAAAACTGGAAAATTCTTCTGGGTAAGAATTCTACCCTAAATGACAATCTCACTAGCATACAATACCAAACTAAGTCATATTAAAAAAGTTCATGAAGTCATGATTCTAAGAGCAAAGATTATGTTTTAGTCTTTGGGGTCATTCCCTTTCTTAACACCTATTCCCAACATTTGTAAAATAAGGGGAAAGAAATCCCTCTTCAAAGAGCTGACACTGGTTGACAGTGTTCCCAGCAGGTCCACAAACCTTCATCTTTTCATTTGACATGCCCATCACATCTGTCTGTTTTTCCTCTGCCAGGCAACTCATAGACTCATAGAGCAGTTTGGGTTGGAAAGGACCTTGGAAGGTCACCTAGTCCAGACCCACTTCTGCAATGAGCAGGGACATTTTCAACAGGTCAGGTCCAACCTGACCTTGAATGTTTCCAGGGATGGGGCATCCACCACCTCTGGGCATCCAGTTCTGGTGTCTCACCACCCTTACCATAAAAAAATTTCATCTCTAGTCAGCTCTCTTAGTGTAAAACCTTTACCCCTTGTCCTATTGCAACAAGCCCTGCCAAAAATCTGTCCCCATCTTTCTTACAGGCCCCTCTGAAGTACTGAAAGACTGTAATAAGGTTTCCCCGGAACCTTCCCTTCTCCAGGCTGAACAACCCCAACTCTCTCAGACTGCCTTCACAGGAGAGAGCTCCAGCTCTCTCTTTACTTCTGTGGCCCTTCTTTAGACTCACTCCTGATTCCTGTGCTGAGGAGCCCAGAGCTGGACTCAGCACTTCAGGTGAGGTCTCATGAGAGCAGAGTAGAGGGGCAGAATCACCTCTTCTTTTGATGCAGCCCAGGACATGTTTGGCTTTCTGGGCTGTGATTGCACATCGCTGGATCATGCCCAGCTTTTCATCTACCAGTACCCTGCAAGTCCTTCCCCACAGAGCTGTCCCCAATCCCTTCATTCCCCAGCCTGTGTTGATATCCAGGGTTGCCCTGACATAGTTGCAGGACCCTGCACTTGGCCTTGTTTAACCTCTGATGCAGTGCTCAGAGGAAGATCGTAAGAATAGTCACTTGCTGCTCAAGATTTTGTTTTGTTTTGTTTGCCTTTTAACTTCCTTATCTATAAAACCCATTGGATCACAGAATGAGAACAAATTCCTGCTGACTTCTACAGCAATTCCATCTGTTCTGCTTTAGAACACAGAGGAAGAAGAAAAAATAAAAGAAAAACAATAGAAAGGGGAAGTTCTCCAACAAAATAGGTTGCACTATCTGCAGTTTTTAGCATATCACGGGTTGACAGATCAGCTGCAATGATGGCTAAATTCACATTACTGGGGTAAAACTGGGATGGCAATACTGCCAAAGTGCCCTGAACCTAAGTTAAACATGGTAATTGTCCACTTAGTCAAAAAAGTCAAAGAATCAAGGTCTTTGATATGAAAGTTTAGCTTAGCAATGGAGGAAAAGAAGTGCAGAGTGTAGAAAGCAGAGCCCATCAGTGATGTTTGCATGAAATGTGACACTCTTTCATTACTGATTTGAGGAAGAGTTGTTTTCTTTGAATACATGTCTTCCAAATAATTTCTTAATTATGCACAAAAATATGGCTCTCAAAAAGGAGGTGAACCCTTGGAAGACAAACTGATATGAGCAGCCACCCAAGCAAATCATTACTCCAGCAGAAGCATTAGCTGCAGAAGACCAAATAAAATGGATGAAGTGCGACATAATAGATGAGATCCTGATAGTACAGAGTGAAACTTTGTTGTCAGAAGACTCCCTCAGTTTCAGTGACAGATGTTTAAGAAGGCAAGAGAAAAAAAGGAATGACATTTATCAGAGACGGGCAGCCACCTTCATGGGAAGTACAGACTGACAGCTCTGTGGGTACTGTGATAGCTGGAATAAGAAAGCAGTGTCTTTCATTGTCACATCTGTTGCAACTTTCCTAGGAGAAAACCTGATATGAATTATAATCTATTCCTTCCCCAGAATGATAAGATAAAGAGAGGAGAAAAAATCTCCCCCTAATAATTTGCTATGACCATGACTATAATAGTATAGTTATGGGGTATGATAATATAGTTACTTTTTAACCCTGTGTTGCAGGAATTAAATATCCTTGTAACTGTGGACAAGATTTCTATAACAATGCTACACAATCTCAAGTTCACTGAACATATTACAAAAATCCATATTATTGACTATCACATTGTTACTCTACAGGAAAGAGACTGATTTGTTCATCTAAGAGTACCATGGAATTGTAGAAAGGTTTGGGTTGGAAGGGAACTTAAATATCATCTAGATTCCAAGCTGCCTGCCATGGGACACTGCTGAAGTCCCCATCCAACCTGGCCTTGACCACTTCCAGGGATAGAGTATCCACGACTATTCTAGACAGCCTGTTACAGTGCCTCACCTCTGTCACAGAGAATTCTCTAATTTCTTCTAACATCTAATCTAAATCTACTTTCAGTTTGAAGCCATTCCCCCTCATCCTGTCACTACATGCTGTTATAAATAGTCCCTCTCCATCATTCCTGTAGGCTCCCTTTGGGCACTGGAAGGCTGCAATTAGGTCAGCCCAAAGCCTTCTCTTTTCCAGGCTGAACAATCCCAACTCTGTCTTTCCTCATAGGAGAGGCGCTCTATGCCTCTAATCATCTTCATAGCAAGTCTATCAGCAAAATGTAGCTTTCTTAACATCTCTCTATTGTAACAGCACTTAATAAGGAGTTACTGTGCTTTGTACAAAGCCAGCAGCACTCTCCTAGCTGGGATAGGCTACTCTTCTAAGAAAATTCATAAAATTTAATGCGTGTTTGTTGGTGGCCTTGACTATGAGTAAAGGCCATTTGGAAATCACTAACTCCAGGTCATCTCTACCTTCTCTGCTTGCGCAGTCGGTTGGGTAATAACACCCACAGAGACAACGAAGGCAAACAGACCTTGCCAGGTTGACATGTTCTGATACTGGATATCAGTCAAAGCAGTAGGAGATAGAATTGATGGGAACAATAACTCAGCCATGAATCTGATGTTTTATTGTTTCAAAGTTTTATTGCAGTAGGGCCTGAAGATTGCAACTACAACCAGGCAGCCAGTATTTTTCAGAACTGCAGACACACTGAGAGACATGAAACCAGCCACAAACAAACTAGAGTACAAGCATTGAACATAAAGTTCTTTATTCTCATGGGTGCCCACAGGCAGGCCAATAGGAATTGCTTAGGAAGACAGAACTTAGAGACTTTCTGTACACACATAAAATAATGTTTAGATGAGTAAATAAGTGAAGGCCTCTGTGTGGAAGAGGTCAATGCAGGTTAGGGAAGAAACATGAAGAATCAAAGTTCTTCCAAAATCCTTCCAAGAATCTAGTTTTCTCACATTTATTTATTTGCTGACACTATGACTTACTACACATGCTTATCATGTGTGACCTAAGCTTCTTTCTTAACTTGGGTCACGAGATACAATTATAAACACACAAAATCCCAGCAGAACTGTATTCCAAAGGCCAGGCTCCGACACAACAGGAATACAGAAAGTACTAGCCAAGTCAACCTTATATATTATTGAGTCCTTTGGTGGCAGTGTGCGTGTGGTTTATCCAAACTTTTCCAGTGCTGGGATTTAAGAGAGAGGGGAAAAAAGTGAACCTAAGCCCTGAGCAGATCTTTTAAAGGTCTCATTGTCTGATCTCTCCACTGAAACACTCACTCCTTTCAGCAACCAAATCCTGGCTTACAATTTTTTGTGTGGTGAGCAAGGTTACCAAGCTGGGTCCGAGGTCTCTGTCTGCTTCCATGAAATGCAGTGTTCAGGAACAGTCCTTAGAAACTGAAACAAATTATTAGACTATAAGAGCTGGAGCAAATAATTTAGTAAAGAACATTTTAACATAACCATTTGCCTATATCCAGTTATGCACCCGCCTCTGTTTTCAATGATTCCTTTTAGACTACAGGATTTGAGGGCTGCTGTGGGAAGAAGCCCTGCATTAATAACAATACACAGGAATATAATTTTACAGTTAAAAGAGGTGAAAGCATACATGTGAAAACAATATCAAAACAAGAGAACCAATACTTCAAAAAGTGATAAATAAAAAAGTGGAAACTACTATTGACATGCATTGAGGTACTCATTCATGGACAAAAAGTGGTAGCACTTTTCTGCATTCGAAGCCAAAGTCTTCTCTATTGAAAATTTCTCAACTTCTTATACCAGGAATCAGTTTGCTAAGTGAAGAAGAATTCAAATGCAAATAGAAGTAAATATGTTATCTATGTTTTCCTCTACTAACTGGGAGCTCTCAAAAAAACTAGCATAGTTTCACATTCGGGCTGAGGTATTGGTTGGCAAAATCTAGTTTAAAATGGACTAAATTGTCATGAAAGACTATATGGATATTTACATTGTGAACATTTGATTAATGATGACTTAGTGTAACTTGGTTAGGAACAGTTGTAAGTTAAACAGAAATTAATTCTTTGCACTGAAATAGAACATTTGTCTGTGGTTTACCTAAGGCAGGCACTGAAGTTCTGAGGTTTCCATTGGTGCAAAACACTGTAGACAGCCATTGCCATAAAAAAGTTCATGCAAATGAAAATTTAATTTGGAAATCAGAAAATTTATTTTGTCCTCAAAGTGCAATTATTTGGTAGTGTTAAGGTTAGAGGTAGTAAACACCATAAATGGGTTTGGTTTTTCTTTTTCTAGAATAGACAATCAAAATTCTTGTATCAGCACCTAGTAAGACACTAATAATTCCATGAAATAAATACCAATTTCATGGCCCTGCATAAACAATCCCTTCTATTCAAACTTCAGCTAGAACATCATATTAGAAAAACAACTCATGGTTATTCACATTTGTGAATTCTTGCTCGTTAGTAATTAAATGGTCTAAGAGCTCACCAAATTAATTTAGACTGAAGAAGGTTTATAAAAGTAAAATAGTAGCTCTTCCAGAATAATTCCCTGAATGATTTTTTTAATTCCACAGTTTAGAATTTCTCTCTTGGTTTATCTTAACATAGTGTGTAATAACAGGTCTACCTGCTCAAATCCCTGAAAAAGAGCTAAATCACATAGCTTGTAGATCACATATTTAACTCCAGAGCAGACAGCGCCCAGTGAATGCAAAAGAAACCTCCTCATTTCTCAGTTTTAAATGAAAAAGTTTTTAAACACAGTTTCTTTGCTTTAACATTCAGATGTGCTGCCAGGGAGCTGTTTGATTATGGGCAGAACAAGACCATTACTAAAGGAGAATTGCAACTAAGAAGTGTAAGAAGTTGAGTTCTAGTCTGTAATCTGACTTCTTTGATGTTTAGCAGACTTTTTTTGGAAGACCTGTAATAGAAATTTGGAAGATGTACAGTGATGTATGTAACATTTCCAGCCCTTTGAATATGAAACATGTATCAGAATTTATTAATTTTGACCGGAAAAAGGCAAAGCAAGTTGCTTTTCAAAAACTAAGCTATCTTATTTTACTTTGTCTCAGTAGCAAACCCAAATAAATTTGGTTTAATTAAAACCAGTCTTACAGAAAGTCAGCATAACAATGAGAATTAAAAACACAAACAAGAAACAAAACAAACAAACAAAAAGACAACAAAAAAGAGAAGTTGATTTTCAAGGTTGGTTCATTCCAGTAGTTCAACTGTTGAAAATGTGTTAGAATTTCCCTTTGAGAATACCTGAACTGAATTTCCAGCTTTGTATAAGCTTCTAATTTGTGTTATCCTTTTCTCCACCAAACAGTCCTCTAACACTTTCCCCCCTGTGAAGTAACTGCCCACTTTAAATCACCTCATCCCTGTTTTCTTCCTTGTAAGTTACCTGTTTTGAGCTATTTTAAGATAAGAAATTTAACTTAGGACCAAAGACTCAATGGAAATGCTCTCTCAAAAGAGAGGTCTTTAAGAAGCAGCCAGAACCATGAACTCGAACTCAATCAAATTCACTAATAACAAACCCTGGGATTAAAATCATCTCCCAGTCACAAAGTCAATTCTGTAAACCTCAAATGGGCGTAAATGGTTCTGCTGCACTGTTTTCATCTAACCCCATTCCAGGGCCAGTGTTTTCCAGGTTAAATAGAACCTGTCCCACTTTTAATCTTTTCAGGAACATGTTCTAATTACAGCCATCCTACAGAAACACCACAAGCTTACTTCTTTTGACATGCCTTGACTCACTATTTATCCCAGACTCTCGCTGCTCACTGTCTCACCTGCCCAGAGAGCAGCACATGCCTATGCTGGGGCCTGCCAGATTTGCATGAGCAAGGGGGAGCTGCATCTCTGTCTCTTCTCCCTGCACAGAATAAGATAATTTAAAGACCATGGGAGCTGTAACTTAGTGCAAGCAACTAAGCAGGGAGTTAGCAAATAGCACCTCAGAGCACTTGTGTGCTCTTCCTTGCTTCATTTAATATAGGACAGATTTTCACCAAAGAGCAAGTACAGCATGAGATAACTGTTAATATATGCTAATTATACAATTGTGTCCAGTAGTTTAATTAAAGCAGAATGTTTACAAACATCTCAATGTGCTACTGAGAAAAAAAAAAAAAAAAACAAAAAAAAAAAGGCTGTGTTTATCCAGAATAAATTATTGCAGAGGAGTTTTCTTTAAAGAAAACATTCAGGTTTCAATCATTTGGCTCTTGTATGACAAAGGATCTCTAGGAAAGTCAAGCAGAGGTGGAGTCTGAGCCTTTCACATGCTGCCTACAAGAGCAAGCAGTAGGATTATTACCTGTATTTAATGGAAACTAAATGGGACTCCCAAATTTACCAGACTTACTGTGAGGGAAGATCATCATCCTCTACCAAGTTCTTTCTCCCTTGTAGCCAGTCTTAACTGCATATCCACATAGGTCTGCACTCAAAGAACAGTTTTGTGCCAAAAATGCCAAGATGTTAGCTAAATGAGTGAGAATTTATGGTAATAAAAGCTATGACATAAAATTATAAGATGGAAGATTCCATAGGCTTTCAAGTACTGAGAAGCAACGAAATATTTTAAACATAAGCATTGATATATTTTCTTAGTGCTTGACAAAATAATGTCAACTTCTGGGACCCCCAGTTACTCTCAGCTGCTATTAAACACTAAGATTTAACAAGTATTTGAAACAGAGACTGTGATAATATGTAGTTGTAGGTTTTGGCATAAGAGGGAAAAAACTATTTAGTGAACCCCTTTTCTTCATACATCACTGCTTAATCAATAATGGTCTTCAGAAGTAATAAGCAATGTAAATTTACCTATATTCTGAACTGAAATATGCCCAAACCACAGACTGCCCAAAATCGGTATCACAAACTTTGGCCTTGCATTATATAGAGAATTGTTAGTATATAGTATATAAAATATATGCATAGTACATGACAATTCCGTTCTGTTTAGCCTTAAATATTTGGCCCACAACACAATCACCACTTTATCACAACATAAATTTGAAATAATACAAGAAGTCTTGTCTGCAATTTTAACATAAAACTTTAATTACTTAGCACGTTAAATGAATTATGATTAAAATCATGCAGATATTCAGAATGCAAAACAAAATACTTCAAATACAATTGCATGTTTAAAATCTACTCAGTCAAATATCTACTTTGAGGTAAAAACGTAAGAATATACTAAGCAATTATAACCTTAACATAAATAAACAAGTACTGGTATTTTCAGAACAAAATAATCATGGAAAACAACAATTTTTAACACATATACTGGTACAAGAGATACAGCCCATCTACTCTCCTTCACAGTGTGATCCACTCGTCTGATATAAATCCAAAAATACTAAAAAACTGCATACTACTAAAGCACAGCAGCCAGTTTCCCCCAACATAAGACTCCTACCTGCTTCCTGCAGTGTTGGGGCAAGTTATCTGAAAAAATATATAATTTCAATGATTAAGGGGTTTAATTATACAGCTTCCAAACAAGCACAGTGAAAGCTGCACAACCAAATCCCCACTGAATACTACAAAATGCCTTTGGCCAAAATTCCAAATATAAAGAACTGAAATTCAGGTCAAAACTATGTGACCAATTAACACATTTATGCTGTCACTTGCATGCACAAAAGTAGACCAGTTCTGTGTTTGTGCACCTCAGTGCATTTTTATTTGGGGTTGTGTAAGTAACTGTGTAAAGAATCATGTTGCTGCACAGGGTCCAACTGCATATTCAGATTCAATATGACCACAGGCCTCCTCTAAATCACATAATTTCCCCAGATGACAGTGGTCTCTCACATTTCTCTAACTTCCAAGAAGAAAACAATTCATATTTATTTTCATCACAAGTAGTACAACTAGAATACAAATAAGAACATTCTATTATAGTCTGCAACAGCTGAGGTTTGCATCTCCTGAACTGATTCACTCGTACGAGCAACAATACAAGGAAAATGACATAAAAACTAGAATATAAATATTATACTGCACCATGAAACACTACAAATAGAACGTACAAAAATTATATTAGGGCATCAATTATCTGTAAACCTATTAAAAAGAACACCTTAATATTAATACAGTTTGCAAGGTAAACATAACCTACAGTCTAAGTTTTCAAATGGCTGTTTGTCAATGCAGCATAGAACATTTCCATAGTGCAAATCTTACCAACTGTATGAAAGATACCGTCCCCTTCAGAAAAATGCTCCTTTCCCCACCCCCCTCAAAACAACGAGTCACAAAGTCCTATCTCATTTCACATTTAGTATAAGATGTGGTTTGAAACATACTAACATACAGAAGCTTAATTTTAACATTGAAAAAAGGTTGAATAATGTTGAGAAATCAAAATAAAAAAGTTAGATATGTTATAGCTGGAAGACATGAAATCCAAAAATATGATCCCTGGAAATGAGGAAATAAAAAGCCACTGATATCTCCTTTCTTTCATCTTTTGGAAACATATTGTATGACAGTACAGCAGGGTCCCTATACTGTACAACAACCATAAGATTACTTTAATTGCTGAAGAATCACAGTGTTAAGTATATCTGCTTCTTGTAGTGTCAGGCTTTCATCTGTTAGCTCTTTATTTGGAAAGGTAGTCACAAGAACAAAATCCGTTGTTGCAAAAGCTGGACGGGACTGGATAATGAAATCTCGAATATGCTTAATCCTGTGAAAAGGATATGGACAAGAAAACTCTGTATGATTCCATCTGACAGATATCTCTGAACATTAAGATGATCAGAGAACACAAAACTATCAAGCAGACTAAACCACTAAGTTCTAGATTTCACATTTCTCTTTGATCCAGATAACTAATGATTGTAGCCTACAATTTTTTGATTCTTGCATAAAAAAACCCCTGAAAAATTATAGAGAATGTTTCTTGTTTTCTCAAGTAATGGAAACAAAATTTGTAACATGGAAGTATATTGCAAACTGAAACATACCACAGGAAGCCAAGTAATTTCAGTATCACTGTCAAAAGTTTCATTAATTAATAAATACCAAAAAGGTGAAATTATTAATGGGAGAATCTTAAAATATGTGGTCACAGTGAAGAGAAAGCAGATGGGAATTACTAATGCACTTCAAAAGTAAGAGGATTCCCCTACTTTCACTTGGCAATGAACTTCTGAACAATAGTTAATAAAACAATCACATCAACAAGAATAATTTGATTTTATAAGACATAGATTAAAAAAAAGGGCTTTAGAGATAAAATCCTGACATTTGATATTTTTCTATTAAGACACTACGCTGAGAGTAAATCTGTGAAGATGTTTTGTAATTAATTAAGTTGGCAAATATACTGCAGCCAAATAAGCAGGCATTTCAGCCTTCTTCTACCAGTCTTCAAGGCCTATGACATAAACAATGCACTTTAGCAGCTGATTTTGATCATATATATGTCAAAGACAACCATAAAGATTCACAGTCAAGAGAAGGTTAATAATGATTAAAATAAGCTCATGTCAACACAATCTTGGTTGTTACAGATGCTACTGGCAAGTTTACCACTTCCACCCTTTCAGGCAGACAGAAGAACACACAACGCAGCTACAGAGGCTCTCAACAAGCAGCATGGTATGTCTCAGTCACTTCTCCAGCAGGTGCTGTGAAAAAAGGATCTGGGCCTGTACTCTTAGGATATATTATCAGGTCTAAAGTATCAAAAAATATTGCTGTATCTTCCTCCCTACTGGCATCTCACCTAAAATTTCGTCATTGCAGTCTGTGTATACTGTCAGGTAAAGAAAGCTACACATTGTCCTTATTCTGAGCCAGGAGGAAAAAAAGGAACAGATGAGCTCTCCATGTAACAATAATAACATGGAATTGGGTCCATGGTTAACACCATCTCCAAGTCAGGATTCAAGTTGCAGCCATGTTCTAACATAATTGTGCAGATTTCAAATCAAGGCTGACTTTAACACTGTTTAAGCATGGGTAGAACGGCTGCCCAAATCTCTGCCCTCTGCCCAAAGTTCTCTCAGCCACATAGCGGAGAGCAGAGCTTTGCAGAAGCTTGCACTAACACAACCTCTTAGACAAATAGATGGGGTTGGCCAACACCATTTGTGGCACTGCCCCAACAGTGTCAATAAAATTGATGGCAAGCTCTAATCAGCAAAGCTAACAAATCTAAAACCTCCATCATGTTCACACACTGCCAGCTCTTAGGAGACGACCATCCAAAACAAAACAAAAGTAGGTTCTCAGTATTATGTCCAACCCACATGCTGGAATTGCAAACGAGCATAAAGTGTCTATATATCCTTCTGCATATGGGCTGCCATCTACACTTATATCTGTGACATGTTTTGTCACAACCTCAAGTATAACAAGGTAAAAAGCTGGAATTCTTGATTATGTGCCACAGGATTTCTCTGCCCATACTGTGGACTATATTCCAACTGAGACTATACTCCACTCTTTGTAATAAAGTGATTTCACAGTGTTTCCCAAGTCATCCACCTGGTCCTCCCAAGGGCTGGGACGACTACATAGTGGGGCTATCCAGATTTCAGTTGTCCTGGGAACAGTTACAGCTTGTACTATGTCCTTAAAAAATCAAAGGACATAATTGGTTATAAAAGTTTGTATAAAAGTTGCAGTTATCAAATACATTGTGTTTCCAAGTACAGAATTTTTGACAGCCAGTTTATCATACATCCATGTAATGAAAGAGACACAGAACTATACATTTCAGCAAGGCTGGTATTTCCCCCTTTCTGATGTCTTGCTGAGACTCATTTAATGACAAAACACAAACTTATCGAAATAGTTAATGTTACCTGCGTTGATGAAGAATCAATTTACCTGTGTGTTTGATTAAATCTTTGTATTAATCGGCTTCCGTCTGCTAATCTAATTTGAATTTTAGTTGCTGGCATGGAATCATCAACCAGAACAGGTGCATTAAGAATGGATTTCTCCTCCTCCTCTGGGGAAGAAGGTGTGCTGACTATTTCAGGTGTAAGGCTATAGGATTGGGAAAAAAACAAACCAGATGTTACTAACGGAACCATGACAAAGTAGTCTGAAATTTCCAGTCACAGGAATGAAATAGCATATGAATACAGAGCACAGAACAGAGATTCTAGCTTTTTTCACCTTCCAAGTTTTTGCCCTTCGCCACTGAAAGCTTTGAATCGCAGTCTAGGCTTCACATATTCCTGTTCTTGGTGATCTTCCATATCCAAATTAACCTGGCCACCATGAACAAGTCGCTGCAGTTCCACAGGAATTTCCCTTAATTACAAAAATAAAAATTTTCCAATTACATCCTGGACTGCAGAAAGAATTATCCAAAAAGTACACACACAGTATGAGTCAATAGTAATATTATGTTTACTTTGAAAGTCACATTTAATTATTTTATGAATTTACTTCATCCTAAAAGAAGAAAAAAAAAAATCAGTGAACTGACAGTCAAAACCTAGAACATACTGACAGCTGAATCATAGAATGAGCTAGGAAAAAAATGTGAATACAAAAGCTGTTGTAACAAGTACCATTCAGAGTTAAACCCTCAAAGGAACCAAAGTATTCCAAATTTTTAAGTGCCCCATGCATCTGGTGACAAATACAGACTATATTTTATGGGTTCAGGCAAAGAAGTCTGGTACTTTTAATAAGCATGTGGAGAAAGCATTTTTCCTCACTCCACTTCAAAAATATACCTCAAAAAGGTTGCCATTTTAACTCACCCTCTTTTAACAGACTCAAGAAACTGAGCATTTGTTGGATCTGAATAGGATCTCAACTCGCCATCATCTAAACTGAATCCATTCCTCCACAGTTTCAGCAAAATTTGAACCTATGAAGCAAAACCAGTGAAATGAAAAAGTGAAGAAAGACAAATAAGGCAGTACAATTTCATACAGACTAGTTATAGAAGTTTTGATCTATACTTAACAGATTTTGTACCAGACCACAAACAAGAAGGCAAATGACAAAATAAGAACAATACATGCACTGTAACCAGCACTGTTAGACTCTTTTTGAAAAATCCCAGTAGTTGTAGACTACTATCTTCTTCCAGACCACTTTCCTACCTTGGGAAAAAGAATCTCTTCACCTGCTATCCATGACAAAGTATGACACAGTGAGGGTGTAGAGATCTTCACAGTGTTCTATTTACTTTCAAAAGCAGTAAACATTTTTATTGATAAAGTAAGAAATAAACCCATAAAATTACAAATTACTGCTGCTACATCAGTTACAGCAAAACCCACACTTTCCTCAAATTATTAAATGCTGAGGTCCAACAAAGCTGAAAGTAGTTCCATTAAGTTCAAATGCTAAGAATCCTGGAAACCAGCCTCCTTCTTATTTTGCTACACCCTACATGAAAGGTCCAGCCAGGACCTTTCAGCTTCAAAATCTGAACCTCTCTTCCTTCTAACTGCTTTGTCATGCAGCAAAACTAGGCTACCCTAGCCAGTAAAACTGGCTTCCCTTAGAAAACTACTTCTGCTCCCAGTTATGGTAAGTCCACTGCGATAAGATTCTGGCTGGGTACAGCTGGCTGTTACGTGGGGAGTAGAAGGATTACTGAAGAGTAGAAGCTGCTACTGAAGTTCGCAGCTGCTTGTGTGGCACGACAGCACCCCCTAGCCAGAACCACATCCTTTGGCCTTAGTAATTTCTTGGGCTTGTTTCTAAACAAACTGAAGATTTGCTTTAGCCATTTGCAAAAATAGCAAAGTGCAGAGAACTTTGTTTCTCCCCACCCTGTCCTTCACATCCTGCTTTTTAAGTGATAGGAAAGAAAGGCCTCTAACCTGCTGCTTCACCTTTCCTAGAATACATCCATGCCCTCCAGTCTGAGACTGGCTGCTTTGCAAGCCTCAAGAAGAATCAATTCCCAAAAGGATTAAAATGTTAGCATAGCTAAGAGAATCCAAGACAACACCTGGTGGAAAGCAACTGAAAAGGAGGTGTGCTAAGAATTTTAAAGTAATTTACATTTGACAATTCCATAATGGAGGCCTTAGGGATACCCAATAAATATCTGTTCTCTGTGGACACCTCAACAATTTCTACTGAATACGTATCTATAATATTCAGATTTTTTTTTTCCTCATATACATAGTTACAGTAATACTAGCATTTCAAACTATAAACATGATTAAGCAGGCCTCTGCTAGAGGTTCTGTTTTCTGCTATGAATTTTACTTACATCCTGATTTTCTCCATATATGTATTCAGAGTGCTTTTGTGATGAGTCACCCAATCTGTATCCACCGCCAGAAAATGACTGAAAAAATACATAAAAAAGCTTATAAAACAATTCTCTGAAACAGTTTATTAAAATTCTTACCTGGGTGAATAAAAAAAAGCCATCCACAAGCTTGCCTCTGTGACAAAAAGCAAGTAATCTTCTATCATGTATTTTCTAAGTGGAAAATTGTATCTAGCAGCCATAATCAGGTTAAGCAAGCTTTGTGTGACACGTCAGCTTCTGTTCTGTATACTTTTATAAACATAAGAATCATAGAATACTTCAGGTTGGAAGAGACCTTTAAAGGTCACCAACTGCTCCCCCGTGACAAGCAGGGACATCTTCAACTTCATCATATTGCTCAGAGCCCAGTCCCACCTGACCTTGAATGTTTCCAGGAATGGGGCATCCACCACCTCCCTGAGCAACATGTTCCATTGTTTTATCACACTCATGGTAAAGAATGTCTCTCTTACATCCTCTTTTATGAACCCTCTTTTAGTTTACAACCTTTACCCCTTGTCCTACCAAAACTGGCCCCGCTAAAAAGTCTATTCCCATCTTTCTTGTAGGCCCCCTTTAAGTACTGGAAGGCTGCAATAAGGTTTCCCCAGACCCCTGTCTTCTCCAGGCTGAACAATCCCAACTCTCTAAGCCTTTCCTCATAGGAGAGATGCTTATGATTATCTGATTATTTTTGTGGCCTTCCTCTGGACTCACTCTAACAGGTCCATGCCCTTCTTGTGCTGTGGACCTCAGAGCTGGATGAAGCACTTCAAGTGGGGTTTTGCCAGAGTGGAGTAGAGAGTCAGAATCACCTTCCTCATCCTGGTGCCCACGCTTCCTGTAATGCAGCCCAGGACATGTTTGGGCTGTGAATACACATTCCTGGGTCATGTCCAACTTTTCATCCACCAGTACCCCCAAGTCCTTCTCCAGAGCTGCTCTCAATCCCTTCATTCTCCAGCCTGTGTTGATACTGGNCCAACTGCTCCCCCGTGACAAGCAGGGACATCTTCAACTTCATCATATTGCTCAGAGCCCAGTCCCACCTGACCTTGAATGTTTCCAGGAATGGGGCATCCACCACCTCCCTGAGCAACATGTTCCATTGTTTTATCACACTCATGGTAAAGAATGTCTCTCTTACATCCTCTTTTATGAACCCTCTTTTAGTTTACAACCTTTACCCCTTGTCCTACCAAAACTGGCCCCGCTAAAAAGTCTATTCCCATCTTTCTTGTAGGCCCCCTTTAAGTACTGGAAGGCTGCAATAAGGTTTCCCCAGACCCCTGTCTTCTCCAGGCTGAACAATCCCAACTCTCTAAGCCTTTCCTCATAGGAGAGATGCTTATGATTATCTGATTATTTTTGTGGCCTTCCTCTGGACTCACTCTAACAGGTCCATGCCCTTCTTGTGCTGTGGACCTCAGAGCTGGATGAAGCACTTCAAGTGGGGTTTTGCCAGAGTGGAGTAGAGAGTCAGAATCACCTTCCTCATCCTGGTGCCCACGCTTCCTGTAATGCAGCCCAGGACATGTTTGGGCTGTGAATACACATTCCTGGGTCATGTCCAACTTTTCATCCACCAGTACCCCCAAGTCCTTCTCCAGAGCTGCTCTCAATCCCTTCATTCTCCAGCCTGTGTTGATACTGGGGGTTGCCCTGATGCAGATGCAGGACACTGCACGTGGCATTGTTGACCTGATGAAGCTCCCATGAGCCCACTTCTCCAGCTTGTCCAGGTCCCTCTGGATGGCATCCCAGACCTCAGGCACTCCAACTGCAACACTCAGCCTGGTGCCACCTGCAGACTTGCTGAGGGTGTGCTCAATCCCACTATCTGTGCTACTGATGAAGACATTAAACAGCACTGGTCCCTCTATGGATACCTTGTCACCACCCTCCATATGGACACTTAATTGTTGACCACTACTCTCTAGGAGCAATGCTACAGGTATGAGATTTTGATTTGGGATGCAAATTTAGTCTGGTTTCTTATTTAATAAATTGTAATTGAAAACAAAGCATATAATTCCAGTTCATGATGATTTCTAATGATTTCCTCTGAAATAGTGTGGTTCTTTTTCTTTATTTTCTAGAGGAAGCTATTTGAGCACAGGCAATATAAATCTGTGTTGAGCAAATCTGCTATTTACAAATCACAGAAAGAGGCACTTGCTCTCCTGTGGTTTTATGAATTTCAGAGACACAAATGTAAAGAGAGATCAAAACATGTCTTAACTTTTACCTTAGCTTTACTGAAATCACCAGATGCTCTCGAGGCTTCATCTAATGGGACAGCCCCATGTTCTCTTGCTTCCTTGAAGAGTTCAGCAACAATTTTACTCGGATTATTAGAAGCCCCAGAAATCTGTAATCCTCTATATTCTGAGTCACCTGAATAAAATCTTTAGAATAGTAATGCACATAAGCAACAATGCTTTAAATGACAAGCACAATTTTTCTCTTTCCATCAGAAGAAAAAAAATTAATGAACAAAGAGACAAATATGGCACAAAACCTTTTCATTCTGATAAATGTTTCACTTGGTTCTGACCTTCCCAACAATCCAAGCAGCACTACACTAAAGGCATTTGACTAACAAAGAACCAAGGTGCCTTCTGCAACAGATCCCAGAGATTAGGGGGCAAAGCTGTAAGTTTTAAGTGAACACAGTCCTGATGCAGCTGGGCGTCTTATGTGCCTGTCACCTATTCCCAGAAAGACTGATTTCATTAGGGGTGTCCTGTGCATGGGACTGTGCCTGAACTGGATAGAATATAAATCCACAGCTAACACCACCTTAGCAGAACAAGTATAAAACTATTCTTGGAAAACCTGAACAGTACTACAATTTGATATTTTAATGCAAACACCTAGCATACTTCCATTCCTGAGAGTATCAGAAATGGAAATTTTTGAATAAATTTAATTAACCTTTCAAGGCATTTTAAAACCTGCAGAAACTTTTTTGAAAACTAATTTGAGGGTTTTTTCTTCACCACAGCACCATTACTAGGCCTTGAAGACAAACTGTTTAACTACAAATAATTCTGTTCAAAACTGTATCTGTTTGATTATAAGGATCAAGATACTCCTTGAGAATTATCTTGAGAAAGGCACTATAATATCTAAATACCAATGAAATAGATGCTGTAAAAAAATCTGTATATAAATCAAAATCTGTCAAACCTGAGTGTTTTGTCTTTGATTACAGAAAGCGTTAATAATTAATAAGTGCTTTCTACTTTCCTCAACTTTTACACCTAGCCACTTGGGGTAAGCCAAATCAATTATTCCATGCAAACTGTCTCCAAGACCAGTGATCTTATAATGTGCTGATTCCACCATATTTTACAATTACCAAAACACAGTACTGGGTATGAAGGTACTGTACATTCATACTGTTTTTATAATGCCACATAATTGTCAATCCCTGAGTAACATGTCTCCTTTGTACATAAATCTGCATTTATTACCCCAACTACCATTTATATGGAAAATCTTTAATTATTAGATTTAAAAGAAAAATAGTGGTAAGGAGATGAAACAGGAATTCTTATCAGAATATGTATTCAAGAAAGAAAGGAAGTACTCAAATATTTGAGCAATAGATACACAGAACAATTCAGGATGCTCGAGAAAAGCAAAAAAGTTTTTGAGTACAAGTGTTAAGTTGCAACCTTTACAACAATACAGGTGAAGGCATCTACAGGTCTTACATTACTCCAGCCAGATTCTACTAAATATAATTTTACGACAAGGGTGTACAGCTAGCACTCTAATAAGTCCCCTAGCTCTTTGCAGGACAGACCTAGCTCACATGCATTTTGAAAAAAGTAGGACGGAGCAAAGTGCGAATGTGACATAAACCCCAATTACTTTAACAATTGTTAAATTATTTTTTCCTTTTTGTTTTAAAAATACCTTTGGTTTTCTTTGTCATCGCTCATGCTTCTCTCTGGTTTTCTCAACCTTTTAAGAGAATCCAGTTTAAGACTGCCAAGAGAATTAAAAAAAAACATTTGAGGATGACTGGCACATAAACTTCATATCTAACTTCTGAAGCTACTTATTTTTCAAAAACTTAGGATATCAAGTTGTGTTTTCTGGTTTTTGGAGTTTCAGTTGGTTTTTTGGGTTTGTTTTGGTTTGGTTTGTCTTCTTTTTTTGCCAAAGTACACAGTCACGAATGCTTCTCAGTGAATAAGCAGGAAAGGGCACATGCATGACAGAGTCATTTTGTGTTAACAGTTGGACTGGATGGTCACTATAGGCCTATTCCAACTGAACTATTCTGTGCTAGCATAGAAGAGCAGCACTGTTTCCATGCAATTAATGCACTGCTCATCTGAGAGCAAAGTGAAGTCAAACAAGTATTTGCCAGCTATCACACTGAAGTATTTGAGAGATGGTATTGCAGCTTTTCCTTTGGCTGGGAGTAGGAAGTTGTAACTTTATGATGTGCATTGGTAAATGGAGCTGTTTGCTTTATTTATAAACTTTTTTCTATGTAGCTGGTTAGTCAGCTTAGGTGGTTTCACCAAAAGAAACAAAAAACCTCCAAACCCCCTCACTTCCAAGTGTCGCACACTCTGCTAAAATCTCTCTTCTTGAAGAGATCTGCATTTGCAGTGCACTTGAAGCATGATCTTTTCTGTTGCTTGACCTCCTTAAACACAGAGATCCATATTGACAGCAGCAATTGAAAAACAAGCCACATACAAGACTTGCCATGGCATCACTGTCAGTAATGTTATAAAGACTTCTTTAAATTATTTTTAAAAACTAATTAAAAACTGGAAATATTATTTTATTTTAAAAAATCCAAGACTACACTGAATCTTCAAATGTTATGTGAACTGCAAACACTACAGGTTAGCAAAAGCTGGACTGAAATATGTATATGTGTCTTTCCTTCCACCTGCCCAACCCAGACAAATTCATCAGGAAGCCCTTCTTATTTCTGTCACCCCAATAGGAGCCTACTAAGGAGCCTACTAATAATTTTTAGAATCATTATTTGTCTCATCAGACACTGACATAAATATGACCCTGAAAGCAGCTCACTTGCCAAGTTTCACACAAGTTGCCGGTTTGCTGAACTTTGAAGAAGCAAAGAACTGCAGTAATTTTCTGATACAGCAAATTTCCAAATTCTGTCTGTGTAAAGAGAGAGCAACCCAGCATTTTGCTCATAGCATCTTATATGATGTGGGTTTAAAGAGTTTTGGAATACCTGGAATACCAATTAGTACAAAGGCTCCTAAATAAATAAATTTAAAAAGCATTCTGAGAAGACAGACAATGCATTATTGCAGGGACTCACAATTTTTGATTATGACTTGCTGTAGATTGCTTTTTGTACAAGGAGGAGATCAAGCAAGAATGACAAATTTTGTGAGCTAATACAACACCTATCCACACATTTCTGAAAAACAAAACACTTCTTACCTCTGTGATACCTTTGGGTTACTGGTCTTTGTAGCTGTTGGCTTGTCAGAACACAACGACTGCCTTTTAGCTTCATCTTCATATAACTCTGCCAAGGCCAGCTGTAGGAAACAAAATTCTTTTTTGTAAGTCTGTAACTCTAGAACTACATATAGAATAGAAGTAAGACAAAAATTAATGTGAAATATGCATCTCTCCAGAAAATTAGAAACATCAACATGAGGAACCCAAACTAAAATTCAACTTCCTTTCTGGTTTATGGAAAAAAACCGACACAATGCTTAAATGCCATTATGACTTGGAACTTGTACTCTGCTATCCTTTGGTTTCCACTGCTTCACTGGCTATGTACAGCCTGTAAGAGATTCAGAGTCATGAGAGTCAATACACACAGAGATATTAAGCATCAGCTCATTAATGGTAACAAATTGAAATAAAACATCTAGCTAACCTTCTGATAGAAAAAAAATAATAATTTTTATGAACAGTTTACGCAGAAATGTAAAAAACATAATTCAAATAAGCTTGTATTGGGATGAAGAACAAATTCAGCCTAGCTGGCTTGAATTCAAGGCATCACTCCACAAATACTTAGAAAAACCCCTACAACTTTTTCACAAAGATCCCTGAAATGCTGCCATTATCACTGGCAAGTTCATTTTCAGAAAATTATGCAAGAGACTTGCAATGTCATTGCAACAATCTTTCTTCTGTCCTGGATAATAGTCTACTTTGTCAAATCATCCTTAGTTTTGCCCCCAAACCATTCTGTTCACACTATGCGACTGACATTAACATTTTATCATACACACCAGAAAAGGTACTGGGCTAAAATTTCATTACAGTTTAATATAGAAGGAATACACATTAAAATAAAACAAAACATCGTCTGTCCTTGAAAACACACTGCTACGAACACTGGGTATTAATCCCATGTTATTTTTTGTTGTTTCTATAATACTGTGAGGTATTTTCTGCAGAGAAAAAATAAATATGAGGAATTATATCCATTAAGAAAATTAAATTGAGTAAAGACAGCCCAAAAAAACCCCCAACCTGCTGAAGGCCTCCATTCTCTCTGAGGATAGAAGAAAACACCTTTCAGATACGTAAAGCTGATGGGCAAGTCATAGACGACATGCCTCGTACCATCCCTAATCCGAGGGCTGAGGGATGCTGAGAGAGCACAGAAGGGCATGGCCCGGCTTCTGTGCTTTCCTCACAACCCATCTCATATTGTGGCACCACAAATCAACTACAGACCCAGGAGGGGACTTCCTTGGGGTTTAACACTTTATCAGTAAGTATCTATCCAAGATGCCAGTCGGCTTCAGCTGACTAAGACCTTGCGAACCAAAAGTATCAACTCAGACTTTATTACTGTTACATATTGTAACAATAATAAAGCAATCTCAATGCAACAGTAACACTGGAGAAGAGAAGGCTCCACAGAGACCTCACAGGGGGCTTTCAGTCCTTGAAAGGGGCTTAGAAAAAACAGGGAGAGCGACTTTTTACATGGGCAGATAGGGATAGGACAAGGCAGAATGGTTTTAAACTACAAGAGGAGAGATTTAGATTAGATGTTAGGAATAAATTCTTTACTCAGAGGGTAGTGAGGCATCGGAACAGGTTTCCCAGAGAAGTTGCGGATGTCCCATCCCTGGGAGTGTTCAAGGCCAGGTTGGATGGGGCTCTGAGCAACCTGGTCTAGTGAAAGGTGTCCCTTCCCACGGCATAGGGGTTGGAACTAGATGATCTTTAAGGTCCCTGCCAACTCAAAGCATCCTATGATTGCAGCAAAAATAATCTTAAAAAGAACCTATGAAAATTCCCAATAGTAACCAAGAAAAAAACTATACCCATCTTTCTCTGTTAATTATGTATAACTAAACAGAACAGGAGAAGTTTCAGTTGCTAAGTTTCACCTGTTTTCCAATCAATTTGTTGCTAAAATGTTTCAAACCTTCATAAAGTGTCAAATCACATGCAAAAAAAGGAATACTGTTAAAAGGGTTTGTACCTAAGCATTTAAGTACCAATGCTGAATTATATTTGTGATCACACTCTACTTTTCCCACATGCACCTGGGAAAAGGTCTTGTCCTTAGTCCTACACCGCATCTGCAGAGACTGACATTTTCATGCGGGACAAGACACTCCTATCAAATAATCAGGAAATGCAATGACACTGAAATAACTTCAAGAGCAGTTAAAACTGGTGAAGTTTATAACAGTTAAAGCTGGTGAAGTGTCGGGAGAGTCCTTCCCGTTCCTTGGAGAACTGAGCACCTGCCGTTTCCGAAGGGGCCTAGTTCTCTTCCAGAGGCGTCCTTCCCTTCCCAGCCTCAAAAGGGGCGTGGGAGCTGAAGGAAGAAAAGCCGACTGGGCTCAGAGGGCACGTCGGGGCAGCCCCGGCAGGAGACCCGCGCACCGCCCGCTCCCCTCAGGGCCGGCCCGAGGGAAGGCCTGCGGCGCCCCCGAGGGGACGCGACGCTCCGCCCGGCCCGGCCCCGCCCNTGCTTATGCACTTCAGCAAACAAAACCGTCGGCATTCATCGGTTGCGAATTGCACAGCTTGTCTATCAGTTAGTACCCAAAGCCCTGTTTGCTAGTTGTATGTCTCACTTCTCGTGCGACTTAGTCGGCAGGTACAGTTCTTCCCTCCATTGGAGTCCGGGGTCCACTTTGAGTCGGTGGTCAAGGAGTCGATGGTCACGGTCGCCCACTGCCAGAATTACCTTTCACAGAATCACAGAATCAAATAGGCTGGAACCGACCTCTGAAATCATGGAGTCCAACCTGTGACTGAACACCATCACCTTCAACTAGACCATGGCACAGAGTGCCACGTCCAGTCTTTCCTTAAACACCTCAAGGGACGGCGACTCCACCACCTCCCTGGGCAGCCTGTTCCAATGTCTAATCTCCCTTTCTGTGAAGAAATTCTTCTTAATGTTCAACTCAAACCTCTCGTGGCACAGCTTAAGACTATGTTCTCTCATCATGTCACCAGTTGCAGGAGAGAAGCTGCCAACTCCCACCGGGCTACAGCCTCCTTTCAGAGAGCTGTAGAGAGTCATAAGGTCACCCCTGAGAGTTCTTTTCTTCAGTCTAAACAACCCCAGCTCCCCCGGTTGCCCCTCAAAAGACTTGCGCTCCGGACTCTTCACCAGCTTCGTTGCCCGTCTCTGGACCCTTCTCTTCCCCCAGTTACTGCTCAATTCTGCTGACTTCACTCCTGGTGGCTCTCATCCAGACAGACCCTTCATCTTGGGATTGTCTTCTCTTTTCCTTAAAACAGCTCCATACACTGAGCATGATGCCGTATTTTATGGGATGTCCCTGTGGTTGTTTGGGTTCAGCTGTCCTGTCTGTGTCCCCTCCAAGCTCCTTGTGTACCTCCAGCCTGCTCACTGGTGGGGCAGGGTGAGAAGCAGAGAAGGCCTTGATGCTGTGTAAGACCTGATCAACAATAGCCAAAGCACGATCATGTTACCAACACTGGTTTTCAGTCATAAATCCAAAACAGAGCATTTATAGAAAATTAACTCCAGCCTAGACAGGATGAAGACCTCTTGACTGAGACCTGAAAGCTGAACTGCAGTACTGTGAAGCTGCAGCCGGAATGGCAGCTAACCATCCTCAGATGTAATGTTTAGTTCTCCAGGGTTGAAACAAAACAAAAACAAAGTAACAGATGTTACTCCAAACTATGAAATATATAAAAATGCAACGTCTTGGTGCAATTCAACAGTGGAAATGAGCACATTGTCCAACCAAGCTCCATTGCAATTGCCACAAGGCATGTTTCTCATTTGTGAAGACAGACTCTGGCCTGCAATTCCTTCAAATGTCACAGGCGGTCCATGCAGCATTGGGAGACTTTCTTTGCTAACGCCTAGCACAAAAATGATAAGAGAACATAAGCGAAGAGAAAAAAGATTTATTGAACAATACAAATCTGATTGCAATGATAAATTTGCAGCCTGGAATTTTGGGCAAAGATTTGCTGCAGCTCTCCTTTTACCAGGTGCTGCTGCAGGAGCAGCCTTGAGACAATTGGATCAGTTAGGCTGTTGGCTAAGTAAGAACTCTCATGCTGTCTCTCTCACACTGAGTGATATGCTAATTGGTGTTCAGGGTGTGAGACAAGCAACTCTGCAAAACAGAGCCGCAATTGATTATCTTCTATTAGTGCATGGACATGGATGTGAAGAATTTGAAGGCATGTGCTGTATGAATTTGTCAGATCATTCAAGATCCATTCACAAAAGTATACAGCAGTTGGAAGATGGAATAGCTAATCAATCTCTCTAGACCCTGTTGACACTGCCTTACAGTCCAGAAATGCTGGTAATGGTGGCAAATGGAGCTGAGATCTCATAGAACTGCTTAAGCTGCACTATTAAACTGTGCACTTCATGCCTTGGTATTCAGCCAAACCCTCAGTGAGAATGCACACAGAACAGTCTGTCCCAGCCCACAAACAACACAGGAAAAAATATGATCCATCTCAAGGGTCGATGGTGACACTGGTGACACTGGTTTCTACGTCGGTGACCATATTGTTCTTATGGATTGTGTAGATGTGAATGACTGAGTTTTTTCCACAGAACTCTATTGTGTGCTTGACAAAGAAGAACTGAGGAGATATATTCTATGTATACATATTTATATAACATTGCATCTGTAATACATTTCATGCAGTTCCCACATTCTGAACTTTATATGCTGATGATGTATGCTCGCGAAGAACTCTTTGCTTGATTTAGGAAAAAAAGGAACCTGAATAGAAATAGGATCTCCCCTCAGTTGGCTCCTGTATTTGAAGCATCCGTATGAGGACTATGCCAAGCATAAAGCTGTAGTCACTTGTTATTTCATTCAGCCTTCCTTGGGTTGATACATGGTGCTCAGCTGCTGTCTAAGTCAAACTGTCCTGTGGTGATGCAGACTGAATTAGCAGAGGGGATGTCTAAACTGTAATCACTTTAAAAGCCAAATTACTTTATTATAAAATCAGTTTTTTATAATTCGGCGTTCCATATTTTGACAGGCATATCTTCCCTAAACATTGGCATTATTCCTGTCTGTCTTTCTGCGTGATTGCCTCCTCTGCTTAAGGCTGTCAACAACATTTCAAGAGATCACCTGAATATAGATCAGCACATAATTTTTTTTCTCAGTGAAATTTATATAGTCACAGATATCTGGAAATTTAAATTTGTGCAACCCAAGCATTCATTTTAATTTGCATAACATTATTCTTGTGACCAATGTTTTCTCACACAGCTATAGATTTAAACAATTAATTACTACCTGACAGCTCTAGTTCTTTAACTAAATTTGGTACCGTATTTTTCTTTATGTCTGAAATACTCTCCAATTATTTTAGATATTTTCCTCCTAGAGACTAAAACTAGCAGCATTTACAGTCTTCTTTTTGGCAGTCAGGTCTTTTTTTCCCAAAATTTCACTGCAGTGTCACTGCTGTCCAGAAGCAATTATAAAAACACAAGTAAAAATAAAATAATAATTTGAAAGTACACACATAAAGTGACAAAATTCTCCATGCTAGAGTGTGGAGAATGAAGATAAGTAAGATAAATACTTTTAAATGTACTTCTGAAGTCCCAGTGAGCTATAATATTTTCTTGATCAGAAAACTTGTATCTTTCTTATCCAAGAAGCAAATGAGTAAGTGCTGACATAGCATTTGTGTTTCAATTAATTTGCATATTTTTTGCCAAAAGTGCATAGTCCTTTAAACCTGGTTTTGTGAGTAGTGGGCAGCAGGGAATTCCCTGATACTATTGCTTCTCCATGAGCTTCAGTTCCATGAAGCTTGTGCTGGAAAGGGAGGAATGCTATAAGGAGGAAGGCATCTGTGCTTTGTGGTTGTGGAGTAAACTGTGTTAGAGGGAAATTTTCCATAGAAAATAATGTAGGAAAAAGAAAAGGCTTGAGGTGAACACAATGGGTTGTCATGGCCTAGGGTCACAATGTACCAGCTGTTCTGCAACTGATAACATTGTATGATAAATTAAAGGAAATTTCTTAGGGGCTGAGAGATTCACGTTTGTATTAAAAAGATAAAATCACCACAAACACCAAAACAAATAGAACACAGTCTCTTAAAAATCTATGTGTATTTCTAATTTCTAAAGCACTACAGTTCTTAAACTCAGTATGTTAAAATACTTTCAGAGGCTTTTTGTTGTGGCTGAGGTCTAATATTCTGCTATTTCATCATCATTTCAACCTAGAATTTCTTTGGCCCAACTCTGCAACTTGTATTGGATTCTGTTACAAACTTTGTATTACAATAACTGTAAAAGAGCAACAATGTCTTCATTTCCCTGCTCCCTTTGGTTGTCTCCAAATGTTTCATCAAGGACAGTGTTTTGTTTTTTGCTGGTTATATTTATCTGGATGATGAAAAGTTTTAATAATGTATCATTCAGTTACAGAATATATAAATGACAGGTATTTGGCTTTCACTTGACGAGAATTGCACATGGCAAAGTTTTCTGCCAAAATCTAAACAGTAGAATAAAATGAAAGATTAAGAGAGGAGAAAAACAACGAAAAAAACCCCTGAGGCAAATTAAAAAAAAAAAAACAAACCACAAAAACATCAAAACAAAACGAAAAACCAACCGCAGAGCTATGGATTCAGTTGTAGCATACAAGAGCAGAACTGAACTGCCTCCAGTTGCAGTGGACAAACGAGGCTGGTCACTTCAATACCTTTGAAAGGAAAGTGCAAGTCAGTAGGATCCCTGACAACCTTAACCTCGCAGTTCACACTATGTGACCAAAGGGTTCAAAAACACACAGGAGGCAACAGAGGGCTTTAAGGACATCAGACAAACCTTCTGCATACAATACATGTGAAATAAAAAATAAAGTAGATATTTTGTTGTATTTTTTAAGGCTATTTTGAGATCAAGCCTTTCTGTTTTTCCTGCAGATGCACTGAAAATCAGGGTATTTAAATTCATTCTGCCAGTGCTAATGTATGTTTATTTCATTTTGATGCTCCAGTAGCCATGCCCTTGCATCCCTCAGGGGAACTAATGGGTGCAGAGACGTAGCACAGACAAAGATGAAGGTTTCAGAGGTTTGACAATCGGTCTGTAGTGCAGCAACTGCTGCAAACCAGATTTCTGAGACTGCAGTAGGAAAGCATCTTAATGAGGAAAAGCAGTGAGGACATATTTACATAGATGTGAGAGGAAGCCTACAGGGGGTGGGTGTGCAACAGACCCTCCACTGCTTCTGCTGTGGGAGACGCTGGAAAAATAGACGTATTAAACAGTTCAACAGGATAAAGGAAGCCAAATTCCCACAAATCTATATCCTGCATTCCTTGTTTCCATTTCTCCCTGTATATCTCCTCTCATTATAACTCTCTCCAGTTCCAAGCCAAAATATCATCTTCTTCCCTTCTGTCCTCCCTAACAGGTTTTAGAACCTCTAGCCTCATCTGTAAGTACCACTAGCATTTTTGTGTCCCCAGTATCCTTGCACTGCAATGGCCCATCTCCCATGCTATGTCTCTTAGATACCTATTTTGACCCCTCACTTGGACCATGGACATCATCTGCTGTGTCTTGTCCAGAGCTGCATGGGGTGGCTGCCTCCCAGAAGAATGAACAGATTTCATTATCCCTATGTTTCCCTTTTCCAATGCATGAGTAAGTTATCTCCATTTCACTTGGGCATCTATTTGGTAGATTTGGCTATCTAGCAAAAAGGAAGTGGAATTCAACTTCAAAACAGCAAAAAAAGATGATACGTTTTGTCAGCTAAAAATAGAAGACGCACTCAGCTGGATTGGAAACATATTCCCGGATGTGACTGTGTTCGGTGAGATGAATCCTCCCTTAGAAGTGTCTCAACAGGTGAATTGTAGTGTGTGTACGAATCTGTTCAGAATCACTCACTGTGCTGATGAATCCAATTTTTTTTTTCAGTTGCAAAAATATGATGAGCTAGATAACGTGTGAGAAAATTTATGCTAAACCTGAAGTCAACTCCCTGGATCCTTTCTATTGGTTTCAGGGCAAGTTTGCCTAAGATGGGTTTTAAGAGATTTGGATAGACCTCTTACTCTATTCTCCTTAGATGAAATAACATCAGTATAAATTGTTCGGTGGGGTCTTAAAAGAGTTTAGGAAACAACAATCTTTCTTTCTAATGCCTCCCCAAATATTTTTAGAGCCTAAATGAAATGTTAAGGGAAAACTTCCTGCCGGCACTGCAACGGAAAAGGTGTGAGGTACCAGCAGGTGGCGCTGATACAACAAGGAAGCAGGATCCGCAGGCTCAGCTTTAAAGCCAACATTTCAAAATTTTCCTTCCAGCTGATAGCATTACCACGTCACTTTCCAATTTTAAATATTGACATCTTATTGCTCTGAAGGGTAAGAGCTGTAGATGTGTACCAATGTCACAGAGGTCTAAGTTCTATATACAAAGGGAGCAAAAAGACAATATACAACATTCTGTTCCTCCACTGGTCCCAGAAAACAGGTTAAAAACATGTTACATACCCCAGTCATGGAAATTCTCAGAAGTTTTGATAAAATGCTACTGGTGAACTATAGGTCAAGTTGAGATGGCTTATTTAGCTTCAATATAGTTCTCACCTGCCTGAATACCTTTGTATTAATGCAAACATAAAGAGACATGCCTGAAATGTTGCACTGTATGGCAGGCACTTGAAAAAGAATTTGTAGAGAAATAGTCTCTGCATAGAATAGCATCCCTACCACTTCAGCTTCTTATCTGAAATGGGATCATTTACCCTGTAATTTATTCAAAGAAAAACATATTTCCCACAAAGTCCTCTTAATAAAAGTGTCCTATGGTTACACTGTTGGGGAAAGCATCAGTTGTCCTTGATTTTTTTTTTCCCTCCTGTCTGTCAGAGCAGAACTTCACCATAAGTTAAGGTGAAATTTTAGGAAATGTCAGTTAAAGTTCAGGTAACACATTATAAGGGATTTACTCCCAGGAAATACTAATTTGTTCTTTAATTTGCTAGTGGTAATTGCAATGCACGGATTTGTTAAATAGTAAAACTCTCTTGTAAGTAAAATTACACACAGTTCTCATGCTTACTTTCCCATTATTTGCACTGACTATTATAAAATATGATTAAGTCCCCAGTTCTTTTGGAAACCACTACAATTCTGTCTCTTTTTTTGTTTTTGTTTTTGGTTTTTTTGGAGGGGAGGGGGTGTTTCTCTTTAAATAAAGATCCTAGTTGCACTGTAATGCTCAGAAAGGCACATCTAGGTAAAAAAATCCCCACATTCTATTGTATTCTTGACCCTAAGGGTTGCTCATTCTTTTTGGTCTTTGTTTCTTTTATTGTTCATTACATCTTGGAGCACAGTTTGACCTGATCCTTTTTCCTTTTCGGAGAGTGAAATTAAGAATGCACCTGGGAATATGGGCAATACTTCACCCCCATTCACTTAAGCTTCTGACCTTTAAATCAACGCAAGCTCTGGAAAGTCATCTACAGGCATCCTGTCCATGCAGCCTCTTCTTTCATTTCTGAATTTTGCATTTCTCATCTTTGGCAGTTCTTTAATCTTCTCTCATTTCTGAAAGAGTAAATGGAAGCAATGAGGAGGGAAAGAAGAATTAAAGGAGGTGAATAACAAGAGACAGCTGTTGGCTTCTACTTCACAGCAACAACAGTATCTTCTAGGCCCTTAGAGACAAATGATAGAAATCTGAATCTACAAATCACCCTCCCATTAATCTGCATTAGTGGTGGCAGCCCATGGTGGAGTCCTAGAACCTACCACACCTTGCAAGCTGAGAGATGATGAACACCACCTGTGCCATTTCAGTACATGTGAACTTTGGAAAAAGGCATCACCTGAAAAATGTCTATAAAGAAAGAGTCCTGGGAAGAGAGACATCTCCACTGAGTCTTTGAAGTGCTCTGTGCAAAGCAAAAGCAGGAGAGTTCAGGAAAGGTCACCTGTTGGGGCATAAATTGGTGGATTGATGGTTGCAGGGTTCTGCAAACTAGAGTAGCTGTGAGTCAACTGCAACTTATTTTTGGAAGTAAAATGTTTTTGTTCCATTAATTTCCATTTTTTAATATCAGGTTTGGACCCTGCTCAAATTGGGATGAAAAATTAAAATCTTGAAATATATTCATGAACAAAATTACATAGGTCACTTTTTTTTTAAACTATTTCTTCATTATTTAGTTTAGATAACTTGAAGTAGCTTGGATTTCCAAATAAGTAGCTTAGTAGATTTGGAGTATCCCAGTTACTAATATGCTAATAGATATTTTGACAGATTCAAAATTTGCTGGTTTTCCCCAAAATATTTTTAGGGACCAAAGCCCTTTCCTCACTAACATGTCAGCTCTGACAATCTGGCACTGTGCTGTCAAAAAAATCACTCAAGTGAGGAATTTCTGCTCAACTGTATTTATAAGAGGGGAGGGTTAGGTAGTTCTGCAGTCCTGCTGCTGTGGTTTTCCCTGCAGATGACTATGAAAATACTCTTGTGGTTCTCCAAGTTCTTCACTTAGTAATATAGTCCCTCACCTGAGTCAAGGCATTCTCTTGTTATGTGTCTTGCTGTGGCACTACATTTCAAACTGTCTGATGTGAAATCATTTTAAAAAGTTGTGGTAGATCTAGTGAAAGAGTAAGGTAAAAATGGTCCCAGGTTGGACAGTGAGGGGGGTTTGTGTGCACCCTGGTGATGCTGGACATCCTCCCATTCACCACAAATTACGGAAAAGCTGCTGGTTGCTACAGCACTGAAAAGCAACATTAGCAGGACTTACATTATTAAAAGAATTTCTGAAGAGTTAATTCATACTTATGTTGTGATTTGCTATTTAGGAACTACAGGCTGTTCATGGGTCCATCTGCCTTTAAAAAACACGTTGTTGGGAGTCTCCTCTAGTGTGTTTATGTAAACCTTGATTTCTCTCTCTGACTTGTTTTGTATTTAAGTGAAAAACACTTTAAAACAAAAGGGTCTTCAACGCTCCTTATTTTCCATTTTACTGTATAATTCTACATGATCATGCACTAGTAAAGGTGAAACCTTCCCAAGATGGATATTTCAAGGCTGCACAGTTATGATGGAGCCAAACTCCCTGGAAAGACTCTTCCACATGGAGTATTTTACATAGTCCAAATCTCATGGGTGTCTGCACAAGCAGACTGTAGGACATTTTGGTTCTTTTTGAAATTACTTGGTATTACATGGTATCAGTTTCTTATTCTACTGGATTTTTATTCAATTTGCAATCAAAACTTTTCAAATTTGGTCACTATTAGAAACTGTTGATTTGTTAAGGGTTGCTCTTATGTTGCTCTTCCCTCATGACTGTGGAATTACATTCAGTATTGCTAGCTTCACCAAGTAGCTGGCGTTGGCCCAGGAGCCAAAGATACTAGCAAGGTGTAGCACTTTCAGATATGCTGACATTAGTCTAGCAAAACCAGAACAAATGCTGTGGGTGAGCTCTATCAGCATACCTCTTCCAGGAGAGAAATGATAACAAGATAAAGATCTTTGATCAACAGAGAGATTTCTTTTGTAGTGATGTCTCTGGCATGGCACATCTGTGAAGCAATTAGATGCTGCATTTGTATTAGGAAACAAATGAACCAATTCTCACTGTAAAAGAAAAGGGAAAAAACACGGTGAATTGCTCAACAGAATATTGTTGCATTAAGTGATTCAAAATAAGCATATTTTGAGCCATTGAGGGACTATTCTATATTTCTCGTATTAGTAATGACATTTAGCTCAAATTGCTTGTCTAAATATACCCTGAATTTTCAAACCCCTTTGCTTCTGAATGTGAGTGGAGTATTGGATTGCACAGTTGAAATTCTGGATCATTTCACTCATCAGAAGCTGCTTTCAATGTTAAACCAACGAGGTCACAATGTGGAATCTGTATCGGAGTCTGGAGGTTTGATTGTGTAGAAATTGTGTGCTGGTTTAAGGTGAAATACAGATTACAGGATTCAGGATTGTGATCTGTGGTTTGATGAGTTGCTACTTGTCAACCACATGGAGATAGCTGTTCATGTGTGTTCTTAGTGAGTGACAAAAGTAAAGAAACATGACTTAGATTACCCATCTTTGAGCGAATATTGTAACCTTACAGAAAGTTCAAGTTAGAAAGTAGGGTGCTCTGATTTAGGTTATGATATCTTGGAAAGGGTTAAAAAGAAGAGTGTTGAAAGAGACATAATGTTACAGGAGCGGTTCAGTCATCAAAATAATTATGCTGGTAGCAGAGTCCAAAACTTTTTCACATGTAGAAGTTGGAGAGCCTTCAGGCTGTAATGTGATCTGTGCAGGTTAACTGTCCTGACATAGTCAATTATTGTACCTTTCCTTACAACTGAAGGTGAAGTTTGCCAGAAATCAACAGCAGAAGATTATAGAAAGCAAAATTCAAAATCTGAATTCTATGACTGTTGGAAATTGAGATTTACAAGGAGACATTATTTGTATTTTAATTTACCCAAGTTATCTGTTGAAGCTGTATTTTATGTACTTCCACAATACCTCTGA
Source organism: Ifrita kowaldi (assembly GCA_013398055.1). Lineage (NCBI taxonomy): Eukaryota > Metazoa > Chordata > Aves > Passeriformes > Cinclosomatidae > Ifrita > Ifrita kowaldi. Next base: position 62,502 of record VZRS01009802.1, read on the forward strand.
GCAAAGTCAGCATGTCTATCCTCTATGCAATAGAACTTTATGACAGAGGCTGATGTTTTCCATGTTACTCAAGTGTCTACAGACACAGAAAGAATTTTTAACAGGATTTGGTGTTTAAATACTTTTAAAAGTCTGGTCATAAGTGATTTGCTTAGGATTACAGTGCAAACCTGTGATGGAGACTTGAACTGAGGTTTTAGGAATGGTGCCTCTGAAAAAGTTTAGTTCCAGAAGTATGCACTAATATTTACCAATTTTTTGCAGTGACTTTATTTCCATCAACTTCTGACACAGCACAGGTTCTCTTTTGGTTAGCTTTGCTGAAATTGGGGATGAAACAGCTTCCTTCCTGTTATAACAAACTACCTCTTTGCATCCTGGAAACTCACTTCTGATATAGTGTTTCTAACTTTGTTCTTTTTCTGAATATACATTTAATTCATTTGTTCTTTGACTTTGAGAGACCATGGCATGAGGTCAATACTAAGAAGTGGTCGGAATTTTAAATATAGACTACAGACAGAGTTCCTGTTGACATTTGAAAAATCCGAGCTCTTCTATTAACCGTATGCATTATAGGTCAGTTAAAAATTAATGCAGGATGGAAGTAAATTACTTCCTTCTTCATGGTTTAAGGAAAGGAAAATGAATCTGAAATTGAAAGGTTTTTTAACAAACCAGTCTCATAGGGCTGAATAAATTAAACTGTCAGACTTTAGTCATTACACATCTTCCTGTGTGAAGCATGGAAATTGGAAGCACAGACTGTGCATATTATGTTAATACTATTTACTCTACTTGGTATCCATGACGTATCCTGGTGAGAATAAGCTACAACAGAATTATGCCTTACAGAAAAGAAAGAGAAATAAGGTTAATGAAACAGCATCTTGGCACTATAGCTAAGTAAAACACATCTCTGACTAGAGTGCTGAGCAGTACTGGGGGTATTCATGAGCTATTCTGCAGATGCTATGGCTCACATTAGCATGTATAACACCAAATCATCCTGTCAAAGAACCCTTTTGCTGCTCAACGGCGTAACAAGGCATTGATTGTGATTGTTGGATTATAGAGTCTGTCTACTGAGATCCGTGCAAGATGTTAAAATGACACAAAGGACCATATTCTTCACTAGAATCCAGACGTGCTGCTTTCATAAAATACATTGTCCCCAAACTATAAGGAAAGACTACATTTAGGAGTGACTTTCTGTTTCATTATGCTTTAGTATTCTGGAGTGTCTTACATGGTGTTTCAATTTCACAGCAAACAAACTTTTCAGTTCCACCAAAGAGGTATTTATTTTAAAATCATTTATAGATTTTCCCCAGGGTAGAGTTTTATTTTGTCATATTGAGTGACATCCTGAAACCTGTGGCATTATTTGAGAGTAAGCAATTTCTTTTCAGGTAAAGATGAGATGAAGTTAATGAGTATTTCTGTCTGCTCCACCTTGCATTGACTTTGACAGAACAAACACCAAAGCACTATTGGATATTGGACCATTCTTTTATGCTATATAATATAGGTCCTGTATAATACAGAGCTGATACTTCAGGAGTTAGTGACTATCTCTGGGGCTACAACTAGCCTCCCATCCTGTTATGCTGTACCAACTAGTTTTACTTCGGAAAATCTTAGCATTTATTATAGTCACTAAAAGACTGAGTTAGCATTAGTTCACTAATACAACGTACATGCAAGCTGTGATATGGATATGCCGGTGAGTCTCATGCTCTGGCCTTATCACTGTAGCACCTTGTGCAGTTACCTGGTGATTCTGCAGCCAGAACATGAAGGACCTTACTATATTTGCTTTGGGGTCAACACCAAGAGTCATAGCACCGCAAAGACAGGTGAGACCATGGCACTGGGGGCCACCAGTTCTGCATTCTGGCTATCAAAATCCAGTTGCAACTTTATGGGTAATGACATTCTGAAAGGGTTTTTATGCCTATTAGCGCTAATCAGTGAGTGAGCAGATCCCCATCGTTGAGCCCTGACCCCAGAACAAGGTGAGCTTCTGAACAGATGGGAGAGGTTGCTCCCTCCAGCCAGCCACAAGCACTTGCTCACATCATCCCAGACCAGTGCTGAGGGTTTCCAGACCAAGGCTGTGGTAGATATGCTCCATAGCATGACTGGAAAGCAACAGCAATGCATTTTCCTGGCCATGGGATGAATTTTCTGGCTCTGGAAATAGCACTCGTAAAGGAAGTCTGTTTTCTGACTCTGAACAAAATTTTAGAAAGAAATTCTTTGCTGTGAGACTGGTGAGACACTGGAGCAGGTTGGCCAGCTTGTGGATGCCCCAACCCTGTTAGTGCTCAAGGACAGGTTCGATGGGGCTTTGAGCATCCTGGTCTAGTGGGAGGTGTCCCTGCCCATGGCAGCGAGGGGTTGGAATTAGATGATACTTGAGGTCCCTTTCAACCCTTAATATTGTATAATTCTGTGATTCTATATGAGTGTGCTGGCAAGAGTGAAATGGTGAAAAAACATCACTTCAGAAAGAATGACCAGTTTTCAGTGTATTTTTTTTCTTCACAGTGAGGCACAACAACTATTTTCCATCACTTGGGCCCCAGATGCATGGGCAGTCAAGGCTGTTACATATCAAATAGGAGAGTCCTTAGCAGGTGCTGCTGAGTGTGAGAGTTCCAGATACATCCATGGACTGGCCTAGAGATGTACAAAAATAGATAAAAGGTCAAAAGGTTAAAAAAAAAGATAAAAAAAATATATAGTGACAGTAAGTGTGAATGGGAGATGGGGAGATGGTGAGGAGACATTCTTGTGGCTTAAAACAGGCCAATATGTCCCTAAGACAGGCTCAAAATGCAAGAATTTGGTCTGAGAGCAGTTGAAGTCATGCTCATTTCTGCAAATAGCCTATTTGATGTCAAAGAAATTTCTGAAAGAAGTTATGAAGCTGAGTACATTGACAATTTTCTTGCCCTTGGTATGCATCTTGAAGGTTGTACTATGATGCAATTTGGAGGCAGGTATTTCTGCTGAAAGAAAGTAGAATTTTCTAAGCCATTGGTCACAGACACAAAATGACCTAAAATGAAAGTTGAATTATGGCTCTGGTGCAATATAACATATAAGAATCTATTTAAAAGTGACATATAGCACTATTTTGAGAAGATTCTAATTTATTTTTTTTAATTAGACAGAAAGTGACTGATGAAATTATTTGCATTTAGCACTGTGGAATGCAGTGAATTAATTTATACATGACATTAATATTTCTGTTTAAACCAGCATAACCTATTCTTAATTTGCTTTGCTGATCAAAATATACAGCTGTAATAAATTTGAGCTTAAGAGGAAATTACCAAGTTCCAAAAGGCTGTTTCACAGCATGTTTTACCAAGTGAAAATTTGGGCAGAGTATCTAGACAATCTATAATCCAATTCCTCTTTATTAACAGTAAAGCTAAATGTGTTACTTCATTCACTTTAGATTCAACAACAAGTAAGAAAAAGTTATGACTGGATAAATGTAGCATATGAAAAGAGTAAAAACCCAAATATAATTAAAAATAATATAGACCCCAGGATAATACCTTTGTTAAAAGACATGGAACAATAAAGGAATGTAGGTGACCACCTAATGGGAAAATGGAGGGAACCCTTTAGGGATACCTCAGATACTTTTGCAGCTAACTCAGTGATGCATATACTTAAATACACTTGGTTAATTTTGCTATTTCATTTTAAAATTTCTTTTGAAAGGGTGGTAGGGAGTCACAAAATTCACAGGATAAGAAATATATTGCTGCAGAATAAAAAAATAATCTGAGAAAGAAGTAAGATTTTGCAATATATGTGTCACTTAGGAGGTTATACTCTAATTAAAATAATTTATCCTAGGCAAATTTACATGAGAAAGGAAGAAATCATGGAAGCTCAGTGCGGTTTTTGTGCAATATTAATTTTATTGAACTTTATGCTTTTGTCCAGACAACATAAGTGGGCTGTAGAATACAAAAAAAGGCTGGAAAACTGCTGTGCATCTGCTTCCCTTTGTTCTGAGGGAGTGACAAATATGGTTCCCACCAGACTTCAAAAGGCCAATCTAAGTGGTTGAAAGATACGAAACCCTGGAACTGTATAAATACTCATGAAGTGTTAAAATAAAAGGTTTAAATCCAAATAACAGGACCTTCCTATAATCTACAAATATTTCACTACATAAACAGACCCTCTCAGAGTGGTGGAGAATGTAAAGGGAACAAGTGTCCCTTGAAGGAAGGCTTTTGCAGAAAGCTGGCATTTGAGTTAAAATTGCTCTTTGATTCAGACTTCACCAATCTGACAAGCCTCACACACTGTGTAAGACACAACAACTGCTTATCGAGCAGGGAAAATGTCAAAAAGCAACATGATTTATTTGCCAGCAATACAGGAAATGCACTCTACACTACAATGGGCTTGACCTAAGGCCCTTTAAATTTAACAAGAGAATTTTATAAGTCCTGAGCAACTATGCCTTCAGAAAATCATGGGGAAGAATAAGTCACTTCATCAAGCTCTCCTGATGGCACTGGTGTGGTGGTCTTCTTAAGGTTTTCTCTCTCACTTCCATCTGGTGCTGGTACTAGCCAAATGTTGATATACTCACTTGCTTTCCTGCTGGGAAAGAATGACCAGTTTTATAGCCCCATCTCCTCCTTTTGCAACAGCTCCATCAGCAGTGTCAAGAGTTCTCTAAAAGTGCTGGGCAAACCTCAGCATCCACACACCACCGCAATCAAAATGGGCCACTTGAAGCCATTACACCCAGCTGCGTTCCAAAGGTCAGACTTTTGGCAAACGGTCCTTGGGAAGGGAACAAATTGTTGTGTTTCTTTTGCATGGGGGAGATTTTTTTAAAAGGGAAGGACTCAGGACGTTGCATAGGGATGTGGGGCTCATCCTTTGAGAGAGTACCCACGCACTGAAATGAAATACAGAAGCGTTTTTTATCTCCTCACTTAAATAACAAGGTGCTGGACTGCACCCCCAAGGCAGTGGGAGCTAGGGGAGCTGAAGCAAATAGGCAGGTGACAGAGGGAAAATTTTTTAAAAAGCCAGATCTGGAGGTCTGGCCATGCTATTGTTTGTACTACATTTGAGAAATAAATATATCTGGTTAAAATACAGTGACTGGCATCTTCTAAGCATTAAGTGATTTTGGATCTAATGTCTTGCAAACCCTCAGCAGCAGGTGTGATTCCCTGGCTGCCCTTGAAAACCCAACCACTGGAGATATGCGTTAGTTTTGGAGAAGTATGGAAATACCCTACCTACATTGTGAATAGTATAGCTTTGAAAACCGTACAATGACATTTTTTGGGTGGTCCAGCCATGTCAACTCTTATGGTTGGGTTGAGGTAGGGTTTGAGGCCCCGCATCAAGCCCTATATTGATGCAACAGTTAAGTGTTGGCTCATGCAAATACGTGTGGAGAAGAAATAAATGCCTGCAGTCTCACTTTTCCCTAGGTACAGCAGTGCATAAATATTTCAGCTCTAAGTGCTTAATCGGGCAGTATTGTCAGTGTTGCCTTTGTGAAATGTGGTAAGTCAGAGCGATTTGTCCCACGAAGCACCAAATGAATCCTGCTGCTGTAAGTGAGCTTTTGGATATGATTAGTTGGATTTATTCTTAAAATATTATGATTATTTATTCTACAAGTCAAATTTATCTTGCCAGACTGAGGTTAGAATCCAGGTAGGACTGAACCTTGACATTTCAGCAATATTTTATTTTACAAACTTAAGGCTATGTTTGGTGAATTTTATTATGTTACAAAACTAGAAGGAAGAGAATGGATAACTTTTTTGCCTCTCTGCGGAGATTTTTATACTGAGATTCATCAAAGGCAGCAGAGCTTTAAAAGCCCATACAACAGCCTATTCTATTCAGTTCCAAGAATATGTCATGTGGTTACATACTGAGCAGGGCAGTGTGCAACAGCAGACTTAGCTGAGCTGACTGAAGAAAATGTTATCATTAGCTCTGTAGGCAAACAACATTAGGAGACAGAAAACACTTGTGGAAGCCAATATGACTAAATCACTACTTGCTAGTCATGATCATGTTGCCTGTTATGTCCAAAAATATCAATGCAGTTATTGAAGGTAGGACTAACAAAGAGTGCAAGTGTCTAATCTTTGAGGGGGGAAAAAGTAACAGGCTTATCCCTTCCTTTTTTTCCAGGCTAAAAAAGAGAAAGTCTTGATTAAAGGAAATGATATCATGGGATTTTCTAAGCAACATTCAAGATACAGAATAGAAAGTTCAGCAGTAGAAATGAATCAAAACGTCAAGTAGATATTGTTAGGAAGTCTAGCTTTTGCAAAAGGTTCCTCATGATTTCCATACTAATTAACCAATAGAAGATGATCCTTTCTCTGGCAAATTACCATACTTCAACAGCAATCACTGTCGGTTACGAGGTATCAGGTAGTGACTTGTAATGAGTCCAGAATTGATCTCACTATGCAGTCAGCTCTGCCACCCTGCACATCTGGGCTGCATCTGGCCACCTGCTGGGACAACCCATGCGATGCTGGGCAGCAGTGCCTCATTGATCCACTCAGGCATCTGGGTTCCCATGGCTCTGAGTACCTCTGCAAGACCCTCCTCTTTGTGATGTAGATGTACTGCGAGTTGCATGTAAATGGGTGTATGAAAGAGGCCAAGTGGCACTGACTTGCTTGTATCCACTGTACTTAGCATTCTACTACTCTAGAGTAGGTTTTTCAAGGAGAGACCCTGTTGAAACAGTCCCAGACAGAGCAGGCTAGCAATTAAGCAATGCGGCACTCAGGGCTTTGGTTTCTGAATTCACTTCTATGCCCTCTTTTGTATAACATTATAGTCCTGACCGTGCAGTGCAAAGACATTCAGTTACATCGTTCCAGCTCATATAATCTGCTACTTTCATCCCACTGCAGTGTCCTACTTGGCATGTTACACACAGGTGTGTAAGCTATTGTTGCTTGAAAGGACTCATTCCTCACTGCACTGCATGTATTATATAAAAAGTTGATATATAATTTGGTCCTCCGACAGTGAAAATTGTGTAAACAGATGTGTCAAACACTTCAACCTACAAACAATATCAGCTGTCAGAAAAAAAAAAAAATATAAAGGTTATGTAATGAAATTTGGGGAAACAGAATCAGTTACCAGGCAGTGCTTTTAAATGTATCCATTACTAGCGATGAGACTTTAAAGTCTTTCTGCCACCACACAATGAAATGAACTGTATTGGAGCAAATGTAATAAACACCAGAAATATAATAAGTATTGTAGCCTGCTGTGAAAGGAAATGGTTTCCCTAGCAATAAAAAATGATGCCAGAAAAGTCTTTCTCTCCTCTTGCTTTCTAGCTGAAAATTTTTAAATTCTCATGTTTATTGGCTGACAAGATGAATCAAATATCTACTATCTAGCATCAACTGATGTAAACAGATGCAAAGTGAATAGATTTCATGCTGATTAATGACTGGTAAATTTTATTATTTCAGGCTCTATTAAAAATATTAATGATTTTAACATTAGTGTGCATTTCCAGATGGATACCATGGGGAAAAAATTGCATTACATAACTGGCATGACATTTGAAATGGTGAACATTGGCATATCATCTACAGTGACTTCAGTTCTCATACCATTAGCTCACGTGAATACATTTAATGTTTAAATCAAATTCTCATATTTTGTACTTGGGGGAAGTGGGTAAGAAAGATTTCATGCTCTCTCCCTGTCCTAATAGCTATTAGGAAATAAATATCTTTCAGGGAGTGATTAATTTCTGTATTCTTCTGTTGAAACTTCTTATGAAAAATCAAGCAGGAATTCTGAAAATCTGGTTCCCTGTAGGACCTGATTCTTCTTTACACTAAAGCCCATACACTGTTCTGACAACATGAAAGGACTTGAAACTGTACACATTTTATTTTTGAAATATAAGAAAAACTTACTTGTTATTCCTGAACACAAAAAAAGTATGTGCTTTGTAGGTATAATGTATAAATCTATAATTCAGATTTTTTAAAAAAAATATATAGTCTCTGGTAAAACAACTATATAGAAATTTAAACATTCTGTATTGCTCTCCTTGAAAGAAGTAAACAAAACCAATCCCCTCCTGCAAGTCTCTTGCCTATAACTTTTGTGACTTAGTTATGAATCTTGGAGCACTGTGTTGTGGGATGTGCAGAGCTGGCTTTTGAAATAATGGTCATAAAATATTCTGAACAAAGCCAAGGTGTGCACAGCATACATTGCTACTGTTTTGAAAACATATTCAAAATTGTGTAGATAACACATTCTGAAAGGATCAGTTCCTTGTGGGGTGAATAGGGCAAGGCACTAAAAACAGATACGTGAGTGGATGCTGCACAAAGCAGTAGGACAGTCACACTGAATACCTTGAGTGGTCTGCAGTGTTGATGGTCAGGAAGAGTATTTTGCATCCACATTGCACGAATGCAATGGCAGTCTGGTGGACTAAGAGTACAATGTGATTTAAATACAGCTTAAGAGTATTTGCAGTGCTGCCCAGTGTTTTACACTGCTAAATGCACATTTCAGTGTGAAACAAAAGGACTCCATGCCTCAATAAACATGAGAAATTTTGACTACAGTTTTTCTGAAATACTTACTATGGCTGAAAATAAATCCAGTACTTAAGAGCTTTACATTAGATTCTCATTCCTGCCATAATGTGTCTGTGTGTGGCTGAAAGATAGTATTTTAATTCCCGTTGGGCAACGGATTGGATGGCAAACATGTAAAGTACATTGGCCCCTGAGCCTTTGAGACACTTGGGAAACAGTCCTGGGTTTGTGGAATGAAGTATAGATAATATAAGTTAATTTGAAAAGAAAACTTTCCCATGAAAAGCTGAGCCACAAATATCCTAAGGGAAAAGTTCAGATGAATATTATCTGCTCGAATTTCCTCTTTTCCTGTGTGCTCTGTCTTCCAGACCAGCTTGGAGCAGACCCCAAAGTTTGATAAATTCACATGAAGTCATCAGTCTCTGAGCCTCTCAAAAGAGCTTGATGCAGAACACCACGCTGTTGATATTACTGTATTGCTCTTGAGAGGGTGAAACTCACAATGACTCAGCCATGTTTCAGGGGATGTGAATGTCTCTCATGTTACACAGAGGCCATCAAAGCAAAGCATTTCTAATACAATCTCTTTGCCATGAGTCTCTGGTTTCCCTCTCCTGAATATGGACTTCAGCTTAGACTTCTCCAGCACAACATTTAAAAATCATAGCCCTTGAATCTTCCAGAGTTAGGTCACCGTATTTTTGCAGACTCTTATTCCATGTGTTCAAGGCAGCTGTCACTGTTGTTGAGTTGTGTGCACATGTATTCTTCATTCTAGAGGGAAAAAATAGTTTCATTTTATTGGCTTCACTAGAAAGAAGGCCAAAGCATTCTATGGCTCTTTACTCTCAGTAGGACTTCATTTTCTCTTTAGCCATCTAAAATTACCCTGTAACTCTTCATTTAATCTCTGAAAGGGAGTGTCTTGATGCAAGAGATAGCACAAGCTGTATATATGCTCTTAGGAATGCTTTTCCTCCATTCATTTATGGTGCATTTTCATTTCCTAATACTCCCACACTGCCAGTTTTATTTATTTTTGATAGTTGTTGATACTATGATATGTATTATTCTATGAATCCATTAAATATTAATCTAAGAAATTTTTTTCTGAAGAACACCAGGAGTTGTATATCTAGTGATTTTTGATGTTCTAAGTCATATAACACCAGCTTGCAGTGCTCTTTCTTTTTCCTCTGCCCATTTATTTTACTTTCACTGCTGCCCTGCACTGGAGCTGGCCAAGGATTGCAATGCCCTTGCAAGACCTACAAAATATGTGAGAATTGAATCACAAGAATAATTTCAGACGGGAAAGGAAGTCCCAATTTTATATCACTTTTTCTTCTTCCAAGTCATTACACACATTACATCCCATCATTAATTATGGGATGTAATGGGTGTTCACAGGATGTCCTAAAAGTGGAAGGACTGACCACACTGAGTGAAGAGTGGGGTAGGTTCACTCAGAGAGGCATTTTTATCAGATGGTTAAAGGGTGAGGGGGCTATGCCTGGTGTGTCACCCCACAGCAGGCACAAACCCAGATGGCCGGTCGCAACCCAGCTCATCCCATGGGAAATCTCCCCACACAGCTTCATAGACTTCCACACATCCTCCTACTCCAAACTCCCAGTCACGTGTTCTACCTGTTCCAGAGGTATTTCTGAGAAGTAACTACCTCTTTTTATCACCTCTCTTTATTGCAGGTCTCGCTGGCTTTAGAGTTATTCTGCTGCCTCCAGCTCCAAAGCTGAATGTCCTGTTCCAGATGGCAAGGAAGGAGGCCACCAGCCTCACTGTGGAGGATAGTGTCTTGGTAGCAGTGCTGTGGCTCCACTGATCAGGGGAGGTTACAGCAGCCTGGAGGGTGACTGCACACAAAATATGGGGTCCAGGCATGCCTTCAGAAGCCTAGCAGCTTCCAAAGATTCCCTTCCACAAAGGTCCTTGATGAGGTTTTTGGAAGGAAGTTGAGGACAGAGGACGATGTGTCAAGGGACTGCTGAGGTTACTCTGGTGGCTGAAAAAGCATATAATTAGCAAAATGTCACAATGCAGCTGTGGTGATGAATAAATTTCCTTTGTACCCTCTCAGACAGTTCACAGCATCATGGGAGTGTACTCAAAGGAAGAGTTCAGCATTACTTGCAGTGGTGACAGTGCTTAGATTGGGTAGTGGCATTTCCAAGTTTTCCGTTGAAACTGAAAATATCACAGCTGGCAGCATTTCCAGCATCAGTTGCTAAAACTACGGTGATAAACTGAGTTTTCACTTCTCCTTACTGCCTTGAATAAATTGAACTCCCTTCAACTTGCTACATGCTGAATATTCAAAACCAGACTCCAAACGCTGTGTTTCTGTCAGAGCAGCGCTGACATTAAAAAATCTCCTCACTAATATATGAAGTAGCTTCACCTTTCTGTCCTCAGCCACAAATTCCCTGTCTCCAAATACTGCAGCTGTGCAGTACCACATGAACTACCAGTAGTCTTTCACCCTTGAAGTAGCTTTATGTCACTGCTAGAGGTTGTGTATCATTAAATTATGCTTTGGCATTCTTTTGTGTGTGAGGACCTATGGATATGCATTATTCAAAAAAGAAAAAGCTTTTCCAAGACCTAGCTAGATTTAGCTGACTGCTTGCTGTTCTGGAAAGCAGAGAGGACTTGCATAGTAACCATGACTCAAAGTAAGCATTCTCAGTGATGTTGTCTGATGCATTGCATTCAGCAGGCAAAACTAATACAAAACTCTGGTTAACATGAAGTCACAGAGCATTCCTGTCACACAGCTTCTAGAATTTCTCTGTTGCCAAGGTTTGCAACGTATTTTCCACTCTGTAAATATTCAGCTGTTTGTTTGGAGGTTTTGGGGTTTTCTTTAGCTTTTTAAAAAAATACTTTCACTGCTTAGGCTGTGTTTAAATTCACTGAAACTAGTTACTGCCACAGTGAAGGCAATCAGAACACATTCTGATATCATGTGAGGAAGTTCAATTTCAGGCCACATGAGTCCTTTCCTGGGTGTGATCTATAATATTGCCTGTGGAGTTATTCCTGCCTGGCAGAAGGACTCCATTAGGACATGGTGCTATTACAAGCTCCTTTTTACCTTCACTGTGATCTCAGAGGGATACTCTTTTATATTCTCTCAGATTTCCTTAGGAACTAATTTATCTTTGCAGAGCTTGTCCTGCTCTTTGGAAGGCAGAGGCTCTTATAATTAAGAATCTGGCTAAGAACTGTTCTGGGGAAAGATATATGCCTCTAGAATACTGGAGTTTTTTTAAGTGTATAGAATATATTTTTTTCTCCCTCTCTTTTTAAAAGCACTTATCATGGTGAATAATTAATATGATCTGGGAGCACATGGCAACTTTTATCTGAAGTCTCCTTTTCCAGGTGCAGGAAAGCGTTCTGAAGACAGAAGAAGGAATGAAGCATTGAGAAGCCTAATTTGGGACAGATAAAGCCATACAGGTCAGAGAAGATGCCACATGGGATAAAAGCAGTTTTGGGGAAGGAAGCAGCCACTGAAAACAATAAATAATTTCCTTTCTGAGTGTCTTTCACTAGGGAGAAAAAATTACAAGCAAAATGTGAGTGGGATTAGGGCAGTCCTCACATCCAGGACCTAGAATTTCAGAGCTATATGTCACCGTAGGCAGAAAGCAGTTATCTATCTGTACAGCACAGCTAGCTCTCTGTATGTGAGCTGAGTACTTCAGGTACAGCTAGGCATCCTAGAAATGCCTGAGTTTATTCCTTTCCACATGTGGGAACATCATTTTGACAATGGAACCTAGAAACTGAACCATAAAATGCATTTGTTGAAATGCAGAAATGAGCTTTCCCCAAATTATATAAATTGCAAATGGGAATGAAGGGAAGCTGATTTTCTACATAACTGAATATCCAGTTTCAGGAGACTAAACTTGAGGCTTTTGCAGGGTAATGGGATTCTGACAGAAGCCTGTGGTTCATGAACACTGCATTGAACCTTATGGTTCATATGGCCTTGTTGCCTATGAATCAGCACATTACAATCTGCTAGGCTTTTTTGTTTGGTTGGTTTTTAAAGTCACAGCAACAATGATGTATCACATTTTATCTAACACAGCTTCCTAATCAAAAGAGCGAAAAACTTGTCTCCTCTACCAGAGGCTTGCACAGAGATGAAACATGCCAACAAAGCAGAAAAGCAGATGCTTTCACTGAAGTCCCAAGGCTATGGAAGGATTATCTCCCTCTACCTAAGTCAAACATACTGCAGTGAAATATGGGTTCTTTGTACAAATACTGAAGTGTAAACGAAAGGCTTCTCTCAGGTGCAAAAAGCCTGAGAGCAAAGCTAACTTTGCTCCATTCACTGAACAAGGGTTCCTTAAGGATGTATTCTTACAGTACTAAACTAAAATTCTCTGGACCCTTTCCATGGAAGTGGTGACAGCCGGAACCACATATCCCATGTAATACTCTATTATCTGGTAAAATAGGTGAGCTGTGTGTTGGGAGTAGTCCTTGGCTTATACTATCTCCCACACTATGCCTGGGAGCTGTGAGAAAAAGTGCAAATCAGTCAATGCCAAATACATTCCAGAGACCCTTCTGGTGTTTAAGAGTAAATATGATTTCTGTTCCTGTGCCTCTGGACACTTCTCAGTGCCATTTCACTTCCTAGAAGAGAGGTCCATCATGAGTTCATTTTTTATGACCTATAAATGTATGTTTTTAGGAGAGGCTGCTGTTACACACAACATCTACAGTGAAATTTGGAACAACTTTTTTTCCTTGCTAGCTATTTAAATGGTTTAATACTGTCTCCAATGCCCAGCTCTTAGGCTGAACTTTTTTGAAAGTGCAAACAGATGTAGAAACAGACGTAGATACTTTTGTTAGCAAACAGGCTACCACTTCTTACTAATGCTAGTAAAAACATTCAAGACAATTTTTGAAAGGAATTTTATAGTGCTCATGATTAAATGGATGGATATACACACTGGGATAGCTTGTTTTTCCTAACAAAGCTAATCCATGGATCACTTTCAGATGACTGTGTTTATTTTTTCCACACTATTTTGGCTTCCATAAAGATCTGATTTAGAAGAGAACTAGGATTAAGTACAATTAAGAACTGATCTAACGTTTCCTAGTAATAGGTATAGGGAAAAGAGGTGAACCTTGAGAAAAGCTAAGGATGAGTTGTAGTGAAATACACACTTTATCCGTTAGATTCACAGCCTTCCTTCAGGAATGTATATATGTTAAAGTAGTCTCAGGAGAGCTGCTATTCCTTGCTAGCAGCAACATCATGCTGTGAATTACAAATAAAAACATATGTGCTTCACATAGGGCTGTTGTACATGTAATATCAATCATTCTCTGGACACATCTAGAAAAAATACCATTCCATTAATTTTGCTAAGGCCAGTATACCAGTCAGGGGATCACTTGGAAACAGTAAAAAGAATACAACTGAAATTATTAAATTTGGTTTGATTCACCTCATCCAGTACCTCACACCTTGTCTTATGGTAGAACTTGATAAAGATCAGGACTGTTCATTTTAATTAAAATAAACAGATCCATGTAGCTAGAGGAACTGCATTATTTGTAATTCCAAAGAGCTACCAGTTCTGCTAGACTAGGTTTATAACTGCAGTAATCAGAAACCCAATCAATGTTAGGGGATCATCCCTTTAAAAAACTTGGGTTTGGGCCTCTCTATGGAAAACATACCAATTTGGATGAATTCAGGTAGGTCTGAATGCTCCAAGTCCAACATACATACTAGACAGGTTTGAGGCTGGTAGCCAAATATCACTTTAGCATGGTGCACAAAAGTACACCATTTTATTTTGAGATCAGACAACAGAGTGGTCCACAAATTCCTGAGGCATGTGACAAACATCTAAAGCATTCATGCATGTACTGCAAGGGGAGAAAATCTTCCACCAGATGACTTAAAATCATCAGGTTACAGTCTGGTAGTCGAAAAACCTCTGCTCTAGTCTTTCTAAGCAGTAAGTGAGAACTTCCTGTTCCCTCCATGTTTCCCTGGGTCAAAAAAGGGACAGCTGTCACAGTAGTAGAGTTTTTGACACCCATGCATGTAGGTACTTGTAATACAGTGATAGCTTTGGCCATAGAGAGTTAACAGGTGGGGTCCAAATATTGTAGTAGAATAAATCTCATTGGTAAGTTGTGAGCATGTGTGCAATTGTGGGCAGGATTGAGGCCAAAGTTAGGAAAAAGGCATGATTTCAGTGATCTTGCTGTGGCTGCATATAGTGTAATGGCAAAAGCAATTTAGACCATGGAAGTTAAGGGGTTTTATTGACGAGGTAGATCATGTTGTACAGTTCCCATGTGGTCCTGTAAGCACACCATCAGCCAGCTAACCCAGCTAGCAGAAAGTGTAACTCTGATGGATTTAATGAGATATATTTAATAAGTACATTCACAATCAAGTTCAGCACACAGGATTTTTTGTTTTCCCCAGGCTTCTGACAAAGCCTGTGACCAACTGTGAAAGTTAATTGTATGTTATGTTGTAAATGTCTGGGACTGGCAGAGAACCTTTATCCTATGGTATATTTTTGTCCCTTGGCAGCAACACAGAAGGAAGGAAGGTTGAATTTCATTTTCCCCTGGTTTGATGTATAACTAGTATGGCAATGTGTTGGGACATGTTTTTATGTTGCAATGAGTTCTAGATGTGCTCTTTTAAAATTTTGACTTTTTGCTTCCATAAAGTGGAATACAGACTCTCGAGGGTTCGTTTTTGTTTAGCCCAGGTAAATCCTGCAATAGTGCTTGCCTAGTTTGCCACTGCAGTAAACACCGAAGGAAATTTTCTGTATTCTTTTATACCCTTACAAGGCTTTGTTTTTGTCATCCAAGACACCACTTGGTGGTTTTTTCTGCTTTGCCTTCTCACACCTTATCATGCCTTTATTAATAATACTTTACCATTCCTTTATCAATACCACTGTGATACCCATCTACTCCAGTTGCATGGCTGGCAGTATTTGCATTCTAAGCCATCCTATTTGGCTTTTACTGATTGAATTATTTGAAATCATAGCAGACATTTTGAGTGGTCTGTTCCAACAGCAATTATGATAATAAAACTATTTATATCAGTCAGATGATTTGTAAAGTCTCCTTTTCTTTGGCTTTGTGAATAGTGTCTGCTGCAGCTTCCTGGGGACTACACAATCACATCAAAACCAGAAATCACCTGATTTTTTTTCATGGGGTTTATATTAAGAATGAGCTTGGGCATTCCTTATCTCATGATGGGTTATGGGTTTGTTTCTTTGCTCCTGCAAACTCATAGATTGGCATGTCTTACCAGAATGAGTGGCAGTGAATGGCTCAGATGGAATGGGCATACTGCAGCATTCCTTTCCTTGTGTTTCAGAAGCATCTGTTTTTTCTTTTGTTGAATCAACATTTTACGATCAAACAGCACAAGGACATAATCTTCCTTTCCCTCTTCCCAACACTCCGAATCGATCAAATTTTTCGTGAATGAAAGTTAAATGTTTGCAAAATAGTAATTACTATAGCGTGACTTGAAAGTTAAATACTAATTGAATTGCATGCCCTTAAGTGAAGAATTTTAAGATATTTTGTTCTGAAGGTCTCTATTTTAACCTGCCCCCTACAGGTTGTTTAGGTATCAGCTGAGGGGCTTTACAAAAATTATGTTCAAAGTTATTAAAAGCAGAATAAAATCAGCCTCCCCAAACTCACAGTTGAATGATTTATAATACAATAGAATCATAGAATTGTTTAGGTTGGAAAAGACCTTTAAGATAATTGAGTCCAACCATTAATCCGCTGTTGACAAGTTCACCACTTAACCAAGTCGTGTGCCACATCTACACGTATTTTAAATTATCCCCAGGGATGGTAACTCTACCACTTCCCTGTGAAGTATGTTCCACTGCCTGACCACCCTTTTGATAAAGAAGTTTTCTTAATATCCAATCTAAACCTCCCCTTGCACAGCTTGAGGCCATTTCCTGTTGCTCCATCATTACCTGGGAGAAGAGACCGACCCCCACCAGGCTACAGCCTCCTCTCAGGATGTTGTAGGTGATTATAACATACCCCTTGAGCCTCCTTTTCTCCAGGCTGAACAACCCCCAGCTCCCTCAGCTGCTCTTTATAAGACCTGTGCTCCAGACCCTTCACCAGCTTTGTTGCTCTTCTCTGGACACATTTTTGTTAGTCTTAAAAAAACCCCAGCAGGCTTTCTGGTAGCATTTTGAACCTCAGCTGCACAGTCATCAGTTTGATCTAAAGTGGATCCTCTTAGACAGATTTGTGGTTTGCTTGTCTGGCTTTGGCTCTTCTCTCTGCTTGGCCTCTGCAAACCTGTTAAAGCTGTGCTCTTGCTCTTGCTCTGGGCAGCACTAGAGCTGAGCTCAGGGGTTCCATGCAAAGGATGTTGCTCCTTGGTCTAACTTGGTTCCAAAGATGTTTAATTAAGTTGGTGAAGCTTTAGGAATAAAACAGAGAAAGCACCTGGGAGAAAGAAGAACTCTGCCTGGAAGTGACAGAAGTTTATAGGGTGTGGGCACTTCAGTTCAAATTGACCCCTTCAGCATGGAAATAGCTGCATTGGGCTGGCATCACCAGCACTGTGGGCACTTTGGTACCACTCTACAGTCCCAGTCCTGCAGGTAGCTCTACTGTACTGCTGTGGCATGGGACCTGCTTATTAGGCAAATCACCTGCTGCTGGTAAGGGGATGCTCTGTGGCTGCTGGCTCATAGACTGGGAAAGCAATTCATCTTCAGCTGCAGGTGAGGTTAATAAAAATCAGGCTTTGTAAGGATGATAAATTACTCATTTAAAAGTTACACTGATAGTCTAGTCCTAATAAACTTTAGCAATTCTCATCCACTCTGATGCTGCTACTTTCCTGTAGGAGGCTGATAGATAACACTGCACTTGGGGAAATCATCCTCTCACATTAATTCAAATCAACACTTCACCACACATACGTTTTAGTGTTTTCAAATAAAAAATGGTTTTGGATTGTGTGTTTCCTGTGACCGGTTTCACTTTTGCCCATTGGCATGCCCTCAATACTTCTCTGAGCACACCCCCACAAAAGGGAAAGATATTTTCCCTTTTTCTGTGTGTTCCTTTTTCCTGTTCTAAATATTTGCAGCTGATAATTTCCCAGATTCCCTCCCAGAGCCCTCTTGTTGATCGGCTTCTGCTGTCCCTTCCTGACTATGACTGCTTTAGCCCACGTTCTGCATTCTGCATATCTGCTCTGTGGAAGTGCAAATTCTTCTTCAGCATTGCAGAAGATACCTTGAAAGGATCATTATCTCCACTGGACAGGGAACAAGCACTTTACAGAGCTGCTTATCCTTGATGTCCACCTGGAAGCTTTGACCAACACAGGAGACATGCTCAAATTCTTGTAGATAGAGCAAGCTTTTGCAAAATCACATCTGCACTGACTGTGGACATAACCTTGATCTTGGTTCAGCCTGCACACCTGATTGCCTCAGCTTCTTAGTTATAAAGTAGAAATCCCATGCTTATCAGGTTGTTTGGAGTAAATGTGTTCAAAATTGTGAGCTGGCATAAAATGTTAAGTAATTTATATGGTCATGGATAATTTGATCTCCAAATCAGTTTTAGAAACAACTCTGAGCTAAGCAGAAACTGAAAAAAACAGGCATTTTGGAGAATTCTGCTGCTTAAATCATGGGAAATATATGAATATATACCATCAAGAAATCACAGAATTTTTGTTTAATATAATAGCTCTGTGACTGTAGTTAACACCCATGGGATAAACTACAAAGTGTTGTTAAAAATTGAATCATCACGGAGGAAAAGATCATCTGTCTCATTTCCTAATGAGGTCTTCCAAACAGAACCCTACATAATCTTTACTCAGTAGGTACCTAACTTGCAAAACGTTATTTGTTCATTCAGTGCCCGCAATACTGTATAAATATTATAAATGAGCAAATGTTACAGTATATACCATAAAAAAATGCATTTCTTCCATTTACTTCCTGTTACTAGATCTTTTCACAAAATTGCAAGTTCCAGAATGAAAGGTCAAATGCTATAAAATAGAGATGTCATTAAATATTCCAAAAGATTTCTCTCTGGAGTTACAGCTTCAGAGTGGGTTTCTGATAAATTCCATAAATGGAATGATTTTTATTTTGGTGCTCTGCTTCCTGTATTAAATGAGGAAAGAAGAGGAGTCACCATAACAACTGTTCTACCACCTAGAAAAGCAGCATTTTCTTAGAGCAGTACATCTGTCATATAAATATATCTATAAATATATATTTGGGGTGGATTGTCTAAGATTGACAGCAATTACATCACTGCTGGCACAATTGAATGAAAAAGCACATCAACATCCTATGTCCTAGCACCCACAGGGCCATAATTTCTCCTTTTTATTTTCCTCACCTTATTTAACCAGGTATATTCAGCAGTATTTCTATATGGCACCACATATTTCTAATGTTTCTATTTTTTCCTAGTGAAAAACCTAAAAAAAAATCTTACATGGCACTGACAAAGTTTAGCAGAGAGCAGGATCAGTTTCTTTTGTTCCAAGTGGACCTGGATTGCTCAGGCTATTTGCCTACATGAAGAGCTGTCCTACTGACCTGGCATTTTAGGTAGCTGAGTAGCCTTAGAGGACGTCAAGGCCTGGAGCTTTGATGTAATGTTAATGTTTAATATCGCTACTGAGCTTCCTGTGTTAAAAGTGTGTTTACCTCGTTATCACCATCAGTTCTTTCTTCCCATTATAAAGAAAACAACATTTGATACAAACGAGAAAGCAATCTAATCACAGTTGGAGTATTCCCTAGTTCATCCTAAAATTTAAGTGTATCTGGATAAAATAATTACAACACAGCAGTGTTGGTAAACAAAAGTAATTTACATATAATGTCTCACTCCATACATCCAAAGAGCTCTCTTAATCCCGGGTGGAATTTTCAGTCACAAGATTATGCATGTAATAACAATAGACCTTTTTATCCCTCAAGTCTTCCATTTAGCCTCTGGAGGCAGATAATATCTCATCGCTTGTCAGCATGACAAGGAAAATGCTCTAATCAAACACTCCTGTGGACCATTACAGCACATAATAACAGGGGCTTTTGATGGCTTTATCAGACATGCATTGGAAGGTTCCCTTTCAAAAGACGAACAAATTATTTTGTTTTAATGCAAGGCTTTGGGGTATACATACATCAAGAAGGATAGAAACTGAGAGACAAAATGGAGGGGCAAAACTTTTATGTCTCCAGTGACACAGAATAATGGGGTTTATGATATATTATGTTTAAGTTTAAATGCACTCATCACTGATTCCCAGGGTTTTCAGCATGATTTCCTGGGTCTGCCCTGGGAGCTGGTACTGTGCAAAAATCTGCAAATTGTATTACAACCTTTGAAGTTAAAAGCTGTCCAGAGCTGCCCCACTTCAGGGGTGATTTTGTCAGGACTCGAAAGAATTAAATCAAGCCAGCGTGGAGGAAGCCGGTGAGCAGATCCCTGCAAGGAAAGCCTGAGGGACCACACAGAGCAGTATGGGTCACTTTCAAGCCTTCCTATAGAAGAAATAGCTGTGGAGGGTGTTAGATTGTCTAGCTGAGCTGTCTCTAGCTGCAGAGGGGATCTGGTGGGTTCCTGTGGTCTCTGAGAATCTGTCATGGACATGAGCAAATTTGCATGTGGAATTTGTATATGCTACTGTTGTGCTTACAGGTGAAAGAAGCAGAAGGTGGACTGTGCTGTGCACACTGCTGGCATGTGGAGGAGCACAAATAATTTTGCAAAGGATTGAAATTATGTCAGGTCGAAGCATGAGCTAATGAACACTGTGCTGTTAAGCTTTTGGAAGACCCCGTCCTCACTATTGTAAAGGATTTCTTAAAATATGTGTGTCTTTTTAGTCTCTTTACTGTTCCTCAAACAGCTTCTCTGTATTTTCCTATATAAGGAAAGTATGCTTTAGTTCTTTAACCTTATGATATAATAATATATTTTAGGATGATCAATACACTCTTGTTTTTAGTACCTCTTTGGTTTCTCAAAAACTTGTTGAGGCTAGATGGGACCTCTGGAGATTGTCAAATCCTAACCCTTTGCTTAAACCTGATCAGCTAGAGCAAATGCTCAAGGTGGTTTTGGATTGGACTTTGGGTATTTCCAAGGATGGAGGCTTCACAGCCTCTCCCTGGAAGAGTTTGGCTATAAACATCCAATTCATTACAGCTTGTCTTCCTGCAGAAAAGTGTGGCTTTTCCTACACTGCCAAGTGCTGATTTTTTTTAAATCTGCACATAAAAAACTTACAGACAATCATTGTTTCCAGCTCAATAGCACACGGTTGGTTTATTAAGAATCAGAGACAATCACTTGCCAGAGACTGGGTAGTGGTGTTCTTGTTACAGTCCAGACCACTAGAAAGTTTGCGAGCCAACTTTCCCAGAGCTCAACCACAACGCAAGTGTCTGTGAAGAAGCTAAGAGCAATGCCCTGAAACTCTGGCATGTCTTAAAGTACCTTATACTGACCTGAGAATTCAGCTTCCAAATATGTTCACAAGAGACCAGGTTAATGCAGCAGAATGGGTGCACCTGCTTTGAAATCTTACAGGCAAGGTGCAAATGGTACTTCATTTATGTCGTGCAAGCTTAGCATGCAGATAGTTTAATAAATCCCTTTAAGGCAGCTCAGATAACTTTTTAGAAATTCATTTAAAATAAATCCTCATAAATTATTTCTTCACATTATACACTATCTCAAAGACTGTATGCCATCTGAGCAGATATCCAAATTCTGGGACTGAGCCCATCAGCTGGTGCAGCTGTGGAGGCAATGACAAGGTTGGTGTCACAGCAAAGATGCCAGACACTACATTTAGTTAGCATGCCCAGCAGGTGGATTAATTTGCAATTAAGCAACCATCTCTCAGAAATCTATTCACCTTTTCCTCTGGGCTGAGGTGTAGGCGTGATAACCCAGGAAAGAAAAGTGATGGCTTCAACAAGTACAAATGCAATCTTGAACAACTTAATTAAATAGGGAAGGTATTATTCATTCCATTCACATAAGGCAATATTCACACTGTAATGAAAACAGTAATAATAAGCCATTGTATTCAACAGGACAAGCTAGTCAAGAAAATACTCTCTCTATATCACATTTTGACACTTTTGGAAACATAAATTGGTTATGATTAACTCTGAAGTGTTGCCTTGTCTTTTGCAAAACAGATGAGTGGATTTAGGAACTCGTCCAGCAAAAAGGCAGCCAAGGGCTTTGCTACTGCCAACAAATACTCCACAATTTCCTCCACATCACTCTCACACTTGACCTCACCTCTGAACTGCAATGAGGTCTCGTGCTCCCCCTGCCTCTCAGTTTTTTCAGGTATTTTACTTGCCAGATGCTCTCTAGGTTTGTTAGATTTTGTTTGCTTGTTTCTGAAATATTAACTAGTCTTGTCCAGGGATGACATTAAAACCAGCAGACTGATTTCTGTTGCAGTGCAAAACAGAGCTGTGCCTCATGACACAGCAGGCAGGAGTGGGCTTGCAGAGGCAGACTGTGACAAGATCGGCTCCATGCACTGCTCTGCTGGTAGCTCAGTCCTGTGGTTGGGATAAAACCCACTAGCAGGGTGTCCTGAAACCAAACAATGACTCAAAGGAGTTAAAAGCAGAGGGAATTGAATAGCTAGCTTTTTATTTTGTATTTTTTTAAATTATTAAATGTGTAAGGCTAGTACTACAACCAAAACAGAGAAACACAATACTCTGACTTCTTTAACCATGACTCTGGCAGAACATGAAGACAAAGACTCACAGTTTGGCTCACTGTCACATATTTCTCTCTTTAAATAAAGAGTATCTTTAAAGAATCATTTCTAAACCCTGTATCAGCTTCAAGCACAGTCAGTGGTACTTTGGAAGGATACCTTCTCTAAGAATACAATTTCTTCGGTACTCATGGCTTAAGTCTTTTGCCACCCCTGATGCCCATCTTCAATTTTTTTCCATTCATTTATTTAGCATTTTCACAAATAAATATGCTTCAACATGTTTTTCTTCCCTGCACATGAATTGTTCTAACATAAAATACCAATTCTAAATCTTAATGTTTCCTGCACAAGAAATGTAAGTTATTCACATTCATCTGTGCTAATGTGACCAATACCAAGAGAATGAAAGTTGTAAAGATTTGTGATTTGCCCCAACTGTGATTGCACTACTCCAATTCTGTCAATAACACTTTCTTCTCCAAGGTAGTGCCATTGATAGAAAATCTGATTTTTTCATGGCAACCTGTGATTAATCATCTTTCTGCTCATGCCAATATGATCTCCGGGACATTTTCACTATGAGTTTCTAACATCTCAAGCTAGGGGCTAATTTTAAAATAACAAAATGATTCCTTTAAAAATAACTGATATGTAGGAAACCCGAATATAATAGATTTGATAGAGACAAACATATAAGGATGAAAAAGGAAAACTATGTTAACAGTACTTGCTTTTGTAGATTTTGTCATCACCCTTGTTTCTCAGGGAAACACTACTGGTAGAAGTGCAGGAATTCATAGTTTTCTGATATTTCTGTGATAAATATGACAATCGACACTTTATGTTTTACCAAACCCAAAGGAGTTATTTTTGTCCTGAAATAGACCATGAAACTGGTAAAATTTTATGGCTTCTACTCGTGAATTTATTTTTCACCTTCTCCTTCAGGGACAGCAAATATAGCCTTATTACCAAGAGCAGCAGCCTTTCCTTGGTGTGACAGATAAAGAATTTAATCATTTGCCTCAGGCTTTGTCAAACATTCTTTACTGCTGCGTTGACAATGAAATGTCGTTTAGGTCCTCAGAGCACTAATTTTATTTTACTTGTTTTTTTGGATTGGTAAGGAATGACAAAAGAAATAAGTGGTTTTTAAACTTAAAGATCAACTTAAGCAAATAAAGTACTCTTGTGTCATTCGGAGACAAACTGTTTCCAGAACGCCTGCATGTCAACAGAGGAGAAGGGGACAGAAATGAAGGTAATAGGGCCTGGTAATTTTCTCATTGAAAAGATCTCATTCATAAATCATTCACTACAGAGAAATACTTGCACTTCTCAAAGCTGAAATGGGCACCCAGCTCGTTTAATCAGTGTTTCGTGGGCAGCAGCACGTACCCCACATGCACAGGGATTGGTCTGTGAGGCTGGATCTTGCCTCAGCTCTGTCTCCCAGTCTTTGCTCTCCATCAATATGCACAGATAAAAAAATTGTGAAGCACCTCTGGAATAGTGATGCACAAGTGATGTATTTTGATTCCCAAGAGATGTGCATGAGCTACCCCACTGGCCTGCTGAGGAGGCTGGCACTGAATCAGACCCCATGGCCAGTTGTGCTCCTCCCAGCCTTTTCCTCATTCCCCTCTCCTACTCTGGTGTTGGAGGTAAGGTGGAGTTTGCCAGCTTCTTGGGTGTTTGAATGTCTTACACCTGTGTGCTTCAAACTTATGCAAAATTCAGCTTAAGTGCACAAATATTGAGCTCCATCTTCAGTCTGAGTTGAGTTTCCTGCTAGAAAGAATGTTTCACTTGACTGTTTCTGTGGTTATTTGGGATGAAAGAGTTCATTGGGAGGGAGAGCTGCTTCAAAAGGCACAAAGTTACTCCTTTGGGAGCACTGCTATCTGAAATAGCCTCAAAAGAGAACAACAGATCCTATTCAAGCAGGCTCTGGGCTCAGGGTCAGACATAAACCATAGCTTTAGACCAAACCAGAGCACTGAGTCGGAACATGGCCAGGTCCAGGAAAAAAGAATTCGCTACAAATCTAGACCTGAGCATCATAGCTCAGAGCCTGTTTCAATGCATGCTACAGTCTATTATTAGTTGCATTCTGACCAAGCAGGATATAAGCAAGTGGCTGCAGGCTGCTGCTGAGCACACTGGGTCGTGTTCTGGTGGCAACAGTGGGGGCAATTCATGCACAGGGCCCTGTTAATTCGTACACATGTGCAAATGCAGGGATACTTCTTTTGGGATGCGGAGCCCTTGACTCTGAGATTGCTGGAGGCAATGCTGAGGGAGAGCCACAGGAGGTATTGCTGTCTCTGCTTCAGTCCCATACTCTCCCAACTCATCTGCTACACGTTGCTTCTGGAAATTAGAGAGTGAACCAGGTGAAGCTTTTGGCTCCTTTGGTATGGCTGGTCTTAAACGCTGAAACACAAAGGCATCATTTAGTATATAAATGCCAAATATCAGCCCTGGCATTACAAAGAAGATGAGCCAGAGCCAAGTGCACAGGCTGTGAAATATCCTTTTGCATTGCTTTTATGCGGGCTTTGGGGATTCTGAGCCTCAGAAGTTGCTCCTCCACCAGCCTTTCTTGGTGGCCTCCTTCGCATGAGAACTGAGAGTGAGCTGTGCTCTGGTTATCTATAACTGCACCAGGGTCTGGTGGGAGCCAGTATAAGTAAAAAAAAAGGCTTGGCAGGCTCAGCTTGGTACTGGCTGCTGCCCCCAGAGTGATCTCACAGGGAGAACTGAGGAGTACTGCTCCCAGAAAAGACAGGATGCATTTTCACACAATCTGATTTTCCCAAGGAACTAGAATCTCAGTCTCCTCGGCAGTGTAAATTATTGCCGTAAGAGGGATGGTGCAGGTGGACAAACACTTCTGTCATTTAAAGTGCACTTGAAATTCTTGGAAAGACAGTAATTGCTCTTTCTTTTCCATTTTAGAAAGACAAGATACCATTTAGTAGCTGATAGGTCTCAGAACAGCAAACGGACGGGATATTCTTTACCAAAAGTGTTGTTAGTTAAGTTAGTCCTTATTTATCCCAGTGGCAGATTTTTACTAAGGTGGAAGCTTTGGGGCTAACCTCAACATCCAGATCGAATTTGTCAAACAGTGATAGTGATGCTTCCTTCCAAACGCAGATTTAGATCTACAGATGAATAGTGTTATGAAAGAGGATGGTGCTGCACAGCCACTATATGGATTACTGCATGCTCATGACTATGCCTACCATTTTGTGGAAGTCCAGGGAACTGCCTCAGGGAATGAAGAATGAGACATGGCCTGTAGCACAGCAAATCTAAAAAATAGAGTTCCAGGAGAGTCATCCTCAGCAAACCCTTTTCTGAGGTTACAGCTGAAGTAACAGCAGCAATTGATAAACAGGCATTAATCAAGCTAGCAGATTTCTCTTAGTGAGAGTAATTAGCTACTCTGCCAGCTCCCAGTCTGCTCTGGAGGGTTGATTGGCTGGTAGAAAATTTTCATGGCAGACATATGAATGTACACACCCGTACACAGATCCTGACCAGATTATAAATTAGCTTCACCGTGGAAGCTTCCATGCATAAAGGCTATTTTGAGAAAGAGAAGTGTTCTGTACAAAGCCACTTAGTGTGATGTCTTAGTTCTGTGGATGGCAATGGGACGTTTTCTATTTGTTTTTATGAAGCGAGGATTTTACCATTGGTTTTACTCACATGTGTTCTCTCTCCGCAAGCCTGATCTTCAGGGGGTTTGAACATCTGCCAGGATGAAGTGGCAGAAGGAGATGGGCTGGTTTTTGTGCAGTGAACATATTTTGGAATCCAATAATGGATTCAGGTAAAGCCTGAATTACCCCGACAGCAGATACCCTTGGGTAAGCACAACTGAAACAAGGGCTAACTCTAATTTTTGAGTCTGATCTGCTGCCCACCTGTAACACAGGGAAAACTCATGGGAGTACACTTCCTCCATAAATGAAATTACTCATAGATACCTTCACTTGACTAATCCCTCACTTTATTCCATCCTAAAGCATACTCCTATGCTAAACTGCAACTGAAGAGTCCATCTGATAGAATGGATTGGCAGCCTGGGACTAAATAACCATGGAAGCATAAAAAGGAAGGTAGAAGAGAATGAAAAGACAAATATTTACCTTCTGCGGGGTACATTCACAAAGAATAATGCTTCTGAAAAGCAAAGTAACAATTCTGAGTTCTTAAGCAAGTTGATGAAAGTGAGGTCATATTTCCAGAGGTCCAATGCTGGGTACTTGGGAATTTTGCATCTGAAAAGTGACGAATTCAAAATTGTTATTCACCCAACAGAAATATTGGCTGATATTCTTGGATTTGGTAACATTCCTAATTTTCAAACCTTCTGCTGGGTTTATTTTTTAAACAGTTGCTTTTCAGTTCAAGTGTTCCTCTTCTAATTTCTTGATCTCCTGCTCTCTTGGCTTCTTTCATTAAAGAAAAAGATAGATAAATAGCAAAGTTGAGGGATCTTGTTTCACATGCAAGAAAATACAGTTTTTTTCAGCAACTTCTGTGTGTTTCTCTCTTTCTTTTGCTACTGTTGTTTTTTAAGTGCTGGCATGAGCAACCCATGTAGCTGGAGGAGGAGGTGTGTATGGTGCAATTTCTGATGCTTGTGTGAGATTACAAAGGCAGCACATAACTGTATGGAGGTGCCTCCTATTGTAGAGAGCCTGTAATGTGCAAAATGCTATTTCCCAGCTGTTCCTCTCATGTATCAAAGAGTTTACAATTAAATTACTCAAATCCAAGGCCATACAAGACTTCTAACTCTCTTGTAGTCAGCAGCTTATATATGTATGTGAATCAGACAGTAGAGCTGAAGTCAAAGGTCTGAGTCTTGCAAAACAAAGCTATTCAAGGATGTTAAATCTTCACAAGACTGAAACATGACTGGAAAACCAAATGGATAATAGAGTCTGTGTTAACCAGTAATTTCTGCTGGAAGGATTTTTGACTCATCAAAGTAGAGGAAAGCAGTTGCATTAGTGTTTTATACAAACTATTAGGCACGTCTGAACTTCCAATTAAGTAAACTAGAAGAAGAATCAAGTGCCCATTTCATTAGAGTCTTTCATTTGTTGTTTACCTTAAGGGTGTATATATATATAATTTTTGGGCTTTTAATTTACAATCAAAAATAAAATAATAAAATTACTTTTAGCTACTTCCTTGTGTAAAACAAATATTGCATAGCAAGCCCTGCCTTCTTCAATATTTGTACAGATTGGTAAGGCAGGGATTTACGTGTATGTGTCTAACACTGCAGATGTGTATATAAAACATGCATAGGTATTTTATGTCCTATAAACGCATGAATAGAAGAAAGGCTTTCTGGGGTGTGTCAGAATCATTATGAGAACCCATTGATCCAGAATTTGAGACAAGTATTTATGGCACAATGTTGTGCTGTGAGAGATGCCAAATCCAGCCCTGCATAAACCTTTTGAGGTACCAGCCATGCCTAACTGTGTTAAAGGGCCTTGTACCAAATGTGAAGACGCAGAACCAGTTTCTGCAGGGCTCATCTGGCTATTCTGCTTCTCCAGGCTGAATTTAATGAGACATTTGTTCAGTCTAGAGCTCTCCATTTCTGGCTTCTTGAATATTGTTCACTTTCTGTATAGTGGCACAACATGAACAGAGGGACAGCATCTTGCTTTTTCTCTGTATCTCTTTTACAGCGTCAAGATTGGGACATCTACTGGGAATGATCAATGTGTACATGAACTTTTCTTCCCGGGAAGAACTCCAAATTCTGCTTTACTACTTCCATTAGCTATTGGTAAAAATTGCTGTTACTGTCCCATCTGACTATTTTCAAAATAGAGATGCTGTTTGTCATAGAACAAATGTAAGTGCCACATCTGGAGATGGGGAGCAAGTTCAGATACTTGGTTTGGTATTACTGAGGCAACATTTATTTGGAGGAATCAATATATTTTGTTAGATCATCTGATTAAAGTGGGAAAAAAAATTACGTACTTGAAAATATAAAAAGTTAGGAAATTTTCTGCTCATCCTAGACATTATGGTGTCAGTCTAGAACCCCAGTTTACAGATAGTCTGTATGCTAACTGCAGCCTTTGTGTTTCTTTCTGGCTGTATAAGATAAGAGCTTAGCTTGTTTGTGCATAAATGTGTCCACATGGAACAGACACTCTTAAAATCAGAGAGGAAAAATCATGGAAACAGTGAATACACTAGCCTTTAAATGTCTCATGTGAAAACAATTAACTCTTTATTTTATATTACTTTATTAGGAAGCAATAAAGAAGGGCTAAAACTCTAGGGCTTTTCTAATAACTCTGCTAGCTATAACATTGCTGATAACAAGATGCATTTGCTGATTATGCTGTTTTGAGTGCTCTCTCCTTTCACCTCTTGCTCTCGTCTACACTCTCATTTTGGCATCTATAATTAACTGTGGCCCTCAATAATAACTACCATCTCCCAAGCCTGTCTTCTTCCCAGGGTTTCAGTAGCAGTATCTATTTCAGGGCCTCAAATCAAGTAATGAAGGAAACTTGTCCTGTTCCTGCAATAAGTCACAGATAATTACTGGGCACAGAGAAAGGAAGAGAACGATCAGAAAAAAATAAAAGACAAACACTCAAAAAATGGAAGAATAGCCTGTGTCTAGCATCTCTGTGAGGAGGCCTGGGAGCATAGAAGGAGGGTGTTGAGTCAATGATACCCGTGTGACAGTGACACCCTTCCCATCCAATAAACTACAGCCTGTGCTCAATGCCTCATCTATCACGGCATAAGGCATGCTGTTAATTTTTAAGGAGTGAGTAATAAGAACAACTCCTACACGTGCACACCCCCTGCACAGGCACACTTCAAAGGCAGGAGCATCTCTTCCCCATAACTGTCCTGGAGGTGCTTCTTTTTAAAGAACCACCCCATGGGACACGTGGCAGTCCCTGCTGCTGCTGCGAATGCCCCATGGGATGCAGTGCCTAAAGGGTCAGCCCCCGTCACACAGGGGCCTCTTAGTAACCCACAGAGAGGAGAGGAAATGAAGGGAGTGATAAAGCACAAAACCAGGGTACTTTCATGCAAATCCTTCCTGGCCCAAACTTTGGGAAGTGTGACAGAGGCCGAGGGAGTTGCTGTGGTTCCACAAACCGTGCGGTGCCAAATGCGTGGGGGAGGACCTTTGGCAGCAAACCCTTTATCCGCAGTGGCTGCTGCCTGTCCCCGCAGCTGAGCCCCGTCTGCCGGCACGGCTGGCACAGCACAGCACTGCGGGGCAGAGGCCAAGCGGGGCAGAGCTGCTCAGGGAACTCAGCCTTTGGCAGAGACGTCTGGCACGATTTCCCGCGGTATGGGATATCTGCGGCGCCAGGGGACCTTCCCATGCTGCAGGGAAGCTAAGCTCACCTGGCTTTTGAGACCACAGCAGTCTTCAGAGCTGACAGGATTAAAAATGCATAGGGTTTGGTGCAATAAGCTTGGCTGCTACCAAGCATAAATGGGAAAAATCTCACAAACTTCTGGTATTCAACGATGAACAGTCTTCATATTCCCATTTTAACTGGACAGCGGTCCCTTGGGAATTGTGGCAGATAGACAGAGGTCTCAACAGCAGTCTGGGCTCTGTTATAGCTGCAGATGACTGTGAGTGCAGTTAGAAGCATGCTCTGCCCCACTTGTGCAGCAAAATCAGTCAGGTTGGGATGTAAGCCTAAGTCTGACTACACTGTTTTGATCCAACTTCCCCAAATCAGTGCCATGCAAAGGAAAGTGATGACAGTTACAGAAAAGTAGAACCATATTTCCTTTGAGGATTGCCTCCTTTCCCTAAAAAGTATGTCAATTTAATGTTACCATTGAGTCCTGTGACTGGTACATGTCAAAATGCTAGTGCTCACTGTTATCTTTCTATAACTCAGCAGAAAGCTGCTGGTAGAAGTGACAGCGATTCTTATATGTGAGACAAATACTGAAGCCTTGCTAGAGAGATTTGCGTTTTTCAATCAGAAAAGAAAATAATCAAAGGAGACTGGGTATTATTAAAAGGGCATTAGCAAAGTTTTCCCTCTCTAGACTGACAAAACCCCCTGAGAATCCAAAGGACAACACAAGGCAAACATCTGTTCAAATAAAGTGAGTTAGAGAACTGCCTTTTGTTGCATTGAAGTAATATCCCACCTATAAAAATTAACCACTCTGTTTTCCCCCACACTTTAAACCATACTCAGTTCTTCTTAGGATTATGTTTACTGGAAAGTTTTGATTGTGTCATTTCTTTTCACTGCAAGCTAATTTATGGCTCCATGTAATTTAATCACATTTTCTTCAGCCTTCTACTACAATACAAGTCTGGGACAAATAAAAAGCCATCATTCAAAGGAATAACATACCTTCTTAATACAAACTGACATAAGAAAGCAGGCTAGGGCTCAGAGAATCCCAGACCTGCTCCATTAAGAGATGACATTTTTAACAACAGATCTGTCGGACCCCACTGGTAATAATGGGCCCTCATCACGGCACGACAGGTGATTATGTTCTGGAAATGTTCCAGTGCCAGCTGTGTAGCTGCATGTTATTTGTAACCTCTGTAATTGCAGCTTTTCAAAACCATTTTTATTTGGAAAGCCAGTATAGAGGACAAAAAACCCCTAAAAACAACCTACCACCATTTGTTCAGAGAAGGAAAAATCAGCATATCAAAGCCTGAATAGTAGTGGCCTGTTTTCTGAATTGCTGGCTTAGACGCCCTTCTTCTAACAAACCCCCAAACCTTAATGTAATCGTTGTTACATGTTTTCCCCTTTCCTCATAGTCCAGTTACTGTTCCTGCTTACAAATGAATGGATCAACAAGCATCTGCTTAATGCCTGCGAGGGCAATTCCTTCTGAAATATTAAAAGGCTGAGAAGCTGAGCCTGTTCGTGAGGGTTGCTTGAGCAGTAAGTAGAGAGCCTTCTGTGTGTCTGGGGTTGAACCAAGCGGGAGCCAGAGAAACGAGACATCTGCATTTGCTCCCAACGAAGCTACATGTGCTTTCTCAATTGCACGTGCTTCTAAATATCCTGTTACCATCAGGCCGTGCCAAGAATGAGCCTGAGCAACCACATGAGCCCACTGCCACCAGCTCTGGACCCTGCTGCTCCTCTGGTGACTATTGTCACACCGAGTCACCATTCGTTCAAAACCACCCATGGAGAGAAGACAATAATTTCCTTCCCTCTGTACAGAGCAGAGCAAACTGTTGACCTCCACATAAATTCTAATTCTTTCACACCGTTCATCTTGCTTGCCTTGGAACTTAAGGAGAATTCTAGTCCTTGGATTTCTTTCCTTAGGTCACATCTGAATATAGATTTAGCAATTAGTGGGAGAAGCTTACTCTGCCCCCCAAGTTACAAAAATTGCCTACCCGTTATGCAAGTGATGGATTACTAAAGCAGGAATGTGGGTAGTTATATTCCTGGTGGAATAAATAATCTAGGCATGAATCACCTTTTCTCCATTGCTGTATATTCAGAGCAAATACTTTTATATCTATGATTTCTCAAACCATCCAAGAAAAAAAGTATATAAAAAGAAGTCACATGAGAACGGAAGGAAGTTTAAAGAGCTTTCCTAGGATTTTTAGTTGCCAGGGTAACCATTTTACTCTGTAATCAATATGTTTGGCATGTTTCTATTGCTTTGTGACTGTTCCCACAGACAACATTGAAAGGTGTTTGGGGAAAACATTGGAAGCAAAGACAACTACTAACTTTGGGATAAAATGATTCAGATATGAGAAAAGGAAATAACTTATCCCCCAAATAGTCTTCAGACTGTATCTGATTTTCTTGAGAAATAGTGGAGTAATTTTGTTTAATAGGTTTGCAGGATTTGAGAGGATCCTTTGGAGTATATGAGTTTCAGCACAATGCTTACCAAGCTGCACAAAAGCTACGTTTTAATTTTTTTCCCCATGTTAAATGCATTGCATTGTACACAGTATTCTGTGTCAATCAGTGAAGAATTACCTTTAGAGTGAGCACCTCCTAAGTTTAAAAAAAACACATAGCAAGCCCACCACCAAGCTGCTTTAGCAAAACAGCTGACCAATGTTACCTATTTAAATTTATTCTTGATAAGACAATGCAAATATTAGCCACTGATCCAATGCACATTGCTATGAATTTTAGGAGTATCCCTACTTTTGCAGTGTTTTCTAACCAAGCCTTTCAGAGTGTTTCAGTAAACACAGGTAAGCATTATTCTTAATCTAAAGGCAGACATATACTGGCAAAAAGCAACAAAATATTTCCTCAACTCTCTCACAGCAAAGCAGGACATGGCTTGTTGCTACAATTAAGGCTTATTCCTCTGCAGACATTTCCACCGTACGTGCGTCTGCAGCTGCATGGAGCAGAAGCTTATGACCCAATCCCTCTTACTCATCTCCTCCTGCTCGGTTTCTTCTCTTTCTTGGATTGGTGCATCACAAGGCCTGCATCAGACATCTGTGATGGAGCTGACCCGGGTTAAGAAGGTTGCATGACCTAACGCCCTGTGTTTCAGAAGGAAAGCAGCAAGGGAGCTTTAATACGCTCGTCGTTTTTCAGAACCTCCTCCTACCCCCGCGTTCTGAACCCATGAGACATCAAAACGTTAGAATAACTATTTATTCAGTTCAGCCTATTTTTTATTGCAGTCTTTTTCAAACAGAGAATCTTCAAAAACCTCACAGCTCAAGATAAAATTAGAAACTGCTTTAAAGAACTTGCTGCAGAGATGGCAAGATTGCAAGAGAGAAGACATAAGGAGATATGTCAGAGCAGAAAAAGAAGAAGATTTTATTAAAATGAATGTCTGTATGGATGGGCATTTCCCCTAGCTACAAGGCAAAGAGAAAGGGGGAAAATGAAAAAAAAAAACAACAAAAGAAATGAGGTATTAATTTTATCCATTGGCATTTACTTAGATCATAAAGTGTGGGAATCTTTCCATTTGTTTCTGGATGGTGTTGTGCAGATTTTG
This sequence comes from Ifrita kowaldi, assembly GCA_013398055.1. NCBI lineage: Eukaryota > Metazoa > Chordata > Aves > Passeriformes > Cinclosomatidae > Ifrita > Ifrita kowaldi. The sequence continues at coordinate 96,018 of VZRS01009802.1, forward strand.
TGGTGTCTGCAGATGCCGCATGTGAAAATTCCTCAGTTCAATCAGTTCTTTCTGAACTAATCCAAATTTTCTTTCTCTGATAAAATATCAGAGGTCTTGGTGGTGAATTCAGTGAAAGGTGACAGACGCTTCTGTCATTGATCATGCCCCTGTTAACTGGTGGTGTGATAAAGGCTGTTCCCCCTCCTGGGAAGTGCTACAAGGCAATTCCGAGATATTCAAGTCAGGTGTTCACTTCATCTGTGGCACTTGTATTCCTTCATCTTACATCATCTTTAAATAATAACTGCTATAGGTTTTGCTTTCTATTATAATTAAGGACTTGTTTTGTGGCCATACCAGTGGGACCAGGAGCTCAGGTACCATTGCCTGAGGAGGCATAAGCCTGTGGAGTACAAGCCTGTCATGCCAGAGTCTGTTGCTTCTGAGAAATAAAAGGGAAACATTATTTTTGCAAAACAAACTGTAAAGGCTCCCCATCTCTGCTCAGGAAAAAGGACAGACAGCATGTTCACTGTGAGCTGCAGATGATGGCCTCAGTGAGCTCCCTCCAGGCAGGTCAACACTGCAGCTCCCAGATCTGCCCCGGCCCCAGCGTGCACCCAGCTATGTGAAGTAATGGGAAATAGCATGGCTTTTGCAGGGTCTGTTGCAAAAGGCACCACTCCAGACTGCGTTGAGACATTTGGCAGTTCATCTGTGCTGTCCCCTTGGCTGTGCCATCTAGAGCATCAGCAGCGCAGAGCTGGCTGTTTCAGGGCTGAGTTGGATGCTCTCGTGGTGTTTTCAGATACCATCAGTGATAGTCTTCAAGCCCTTCCCAAATTATTTCTTTTTTTTTTTTTTTTTTCTTTTCCTTAGGTCTCTGAGAAGCTTATCCTGCATCAACAAAAAGAGGCAAAACCACTTTCTAATCCTCACACTTGCAAACACAAAAATCTCCAGCCCTTTCCCCATATTTTTTTTAACCGCGTGATCAATCTCCTGATGTGGAAGCCTCATCTCATATTTTTTTTTGCTTTTTCAAGTTGACAACACTGTGTAAAAGTCTGTTTTACCAGCAGAAAGGAGCCAGCAATGTGATGGTACCAATTTTTTCGAGTCTAACCCCTCTTGGCCATTCTTATGGGAAGGACAGTAAGGTGGACAGGGTACCTCTTTCCCTCAGAGACATTCCTGATTTCTAATTTCTCTGCTGCACCACATGCTTGTCTAGGCTACATATTAATTATTAAAAAATACATATTAAACTAGAGCTAGGCTTGAGAATATATACCATTGTGTTAAGGTAATAAAACCTTACAGGGATGTTATAATTATGCCATAAAGAAACATGACAATTCCAGCGACTTGAGATGAAGCGTAAAAGAAATTAAATTGGGTTAGAGATAGGCAAAATGTCTCCATATAACCTTTACGAGGCTCTCTAGTGAGTTTTTGAGAATTAAAAAAAAAGGAAAAAAAAGATCAGTTTAAAGTAAAATATCTTCTTCATAAGCAAGCAATCATTGCTTTATGTTCGTATGTCATACAAGAACACTATACCTAAACCAGACTAGCTGATCGTGTTTGAAACTTAATTAGTATTGCTGATTGCAGTGTCCGGGTCAACTCTGTCTCGGTGTACAGTGCTCTTGAGAGACAGGCTGCAACACACTGGAGCTCCAGTGAGGACATAAACATGGCTTTTGTTTGGACAGAGATTTCCCAGACTTTTTGAGAGAGTGCTCTACTTGCTCTCTTCTCGTAGAAGAAATTTCATTGTTCACACTTGACACTGTTGTGTTGTTTGCAGATGTTTCTTAATTGGTTTCAGTTTAAATGACACCCATATGAGACCTACAAAAAGAAAAATAAAACAAAATTTGATTAAATATTATGGAAAAAGAAGCTAAGCCTAAAACACAAAGATTTGATGAGTAAAGGAAAAAATAAATCATAGTGGGATATAAGATGGCTTGATTATTATGGTGCATTTTCATTTCCATATTGCATTTGAATTCAGTGGTATTGAGATACACTGTTTTTACAGCCAAGATTATAACAATATCAAACTCAATCAGACTTCACAGGTTCCAACCTTTCCAAAGGCAGCTTGCAGCTGTGAAATGATCTATTTATCCATGCAACTGCAAAGCAACTTGTCTGCACACAAAAGGTGGAGAAATGTCAACAAATACCTGTGGTGGTTGACACTAAATTGGAGTTACAGACTGGTTGGAATGCTACAGTCATGCAGAAGAACGATATGTGGGAAAATGGAACGAGGTGACTTAATCAAAACAGCTTTTTCTGTGCATGTGTTTATGTACATAAGCATGTGTGCCTGAAGTAATGAACACTGTGTTTGTCTGGAGGAGCAAACAGGCCAGTGCCAACCTGGTTTTGATGTGTTTAGATACTTTAGGTACCAGGCAGCAGCTACCAGCTCAGGTTTAGCTGAGCTCAGAAGCCAGCTCAATTGTAGCCACAGTTCAGTATCCAAACTGATTTTGTGTTAATTCCCCCATTGGGTTTTGATTGCCATCTGTTCTCACTGTGGTTTTTTTCATGTTTATATTCACCCTTTATTATTCCATGTTGCAGTACTCTCATTTACTAGTAATGTCAGGATTAGTGTCTCCACAAGACGAGCACCACACTCCCATTACCACTCTCTGTTCCTCTGGTTCTGCCCCATTGCCATATGCACATGTGCTGGGTATATAATTTTACTTGTTTTTCAATTAGTTTTGTTCATGGATTGAAGCATCCAGTGGACTCCCTGGTTTATGTGATATATTATATTTCATATGTTGTTCTATATTATCCAATATGATGCAGCAGAAGAGGACTCATCTTGACTACCCTTCTGATATTGAGTTTCTGTGTTGGCTTAACTTCTCAGATCAGCTGAAATGTGGCAAGGGCATGATGGGTTTTACTTGTGTACTCCCCATTTATGCTGTAGGTATCTGTTTTGCTACAAGATTAGTCTGGGGTGCTGCACTTGAGACAGTCAGAGCCCTGCCAGGGAGGGAGAGAAGGCAGCAGCAGGGAATGTTTGTGGATCCAGGGCTACTCAAGGACAGATGCTGCATCAGGGAGGCTGCCACACAGAAAGGCTGCAGGCTTCTGAGCAGGGCAGGAAGCACAGAAATGTGGCCAGACCTCAGAGGTGATGGAAAGAAAGAAGTTTCCCCAGCTGTGTAAAGTTTCTTGCAATTAGGAGGTCAGTAAAAGCTTCCAGTCTGTGAACAAGACTGAAGGAAAGGGCCTAATCTGAAGAACAGGGGGTTGGGATGTGGGGAGGAGAATATTTATTTACAAGATGTTATTTTCTAATCTGTTTCAGATGCAGCTGATTTGGGTTTCCTTGGCTGCAATGGTGACTAAACTCTAGCTTGTCTTTTAGTGAAATGGATCTGCAGAGACTAAAACAGTTTTCATGTGATCAGCGGAAGGAAAAAGTGTAAGGAGACCTACATCACAGCTCAGCCTTACATCTGGTCGTGTCATGTTAATTTGAGTAGAAGTCCTTTTTCACCTTTTCATACCTAATTCAAATCCACTCTATTATGCCTTTCTTAAAGCAGACAAAATCCAGCCAGGCTTTTAGCACAAAAGCAGTCCTCTGCTCCAGAAACCAGCATCAGTCCTGGCACTGTTTTTTTCCTTTCTTGGTGGCTTGTGCATATGTCTAAGCACTTAAATCATCCTCAGCTCCCATCTGAGGACCCTCACAGAGAGGGAAAGTCACTTCAATAAATCATTCTCTATTTAACAGATGAGGATTCTCTACAAAGCCAGACTTTCTATTGCAATTAAATGTTAGGGATGTTGTCCATGCAGTTAATCTTACATCAGTCTTAGTCTGTTAGCAACACCCATTAGATCCTTCACGATTTTCAGTCACAAGTGCTACTACCATAGATACAATCTGTGTCCTTGGATATTTTAATAGTCATCAGTAAGTAATAATCATCATAACTACAGTAGTAGTTGCATTTTTTTATAGTACCTCTCCCACCTTCTTGTCACTTGTAAATGTCAGTGCTGTTTCAGGGATTCAATAGTCTTCTTTTTCCTGCTCTTTCCTTGGTTTGATTTTTTGATCCATCTAAGTGTAGTCCAGACTGTCTGTGCTCACAGCCATTGCCTTTAGGGCATGACTGTTCTTTGTACGCCTTTAAAAGGGAGGTTGTTAGAGCCATCGATCAAAATGTATGGTAAATTAAAAGTATGACTCTCCCTGCTTTTAGATATTGTTGTTTGCCACTGTCTACTTTGCCCTCAGCCATTTCCCTGTACCTTTTAATCTCTGCAAGCTTCATTCTATTCAGGTGGCATGTCACTTCGAGGTGCTAATGAGCCTGCAGCTCAAACAATGACACATATGTTGCTGATATAAATGCTAAGCACACGCGTTTGCATGCAAAGTATGTTTTGAAAAATGGGCTGATTATCATGAAGAGAATCAGGAATGTGCAGATGGCAACTCCATCCCCATCCTGCTCTCGGCGAGTGACCCCTGCTCTGTTGTGCCACGAGAGTCCATTATCCCAGCTCACAATACTGATACAGCCAGAGTCCCTTCATGCATATGTAGCATCAGAGAATTTTTCCTCTGAGTGTGTCAATATCCCCGTCTCCTTCATTTCAGAGGTCACTGTGGCTCAGATAACAGGATTTTTATTTACAGAACATGAACGAAATTTGGCAAATCCTTGCACAGCATTATAAACTCATTTGGTTTAAAATATTTTCTTTGTGTTGTTTTCAAAGATTGCCAAGCTACTGGGCTTGCTAAGAGGTTCCTGCACGTTCATAGAAGGACACAGCACATTAGAGATCATTTTTCATTAATGCCACTATGCATTTCTAAGACATGGCAGCGTATAATTCCTTCTCCAGCATAGCTGAAAAGCAGAAGGACTTAGAACATCTAATCAAATTCTCCCATAAGAAATGTGAGATTTCTCACCTTCCCATCCCATTCTTCTGCAGACCTTTCACCGGCAGCATCCTTGCCTTTCTGGCTCACATGCTGCTGTCCTGCCACAGGTGTGTAATATCACAGCAGTACAAGCTCTCTCTTTCAGCCCTTCTCACTTAAGTATTGTGGCTTCCTATCTCCAGTCAGATGTTTCTTTTTTCTCAAGCTTTTGTGTTATCTAAGCCTCGTGTTCCAGTTTTCCCATGTAATTCTGACCTCTTGTGTCTTTGAGGATGCTACGTCTGCCTTCTCTCACTTGCTACATATCATCTTGCTTGAGATGGTATCGCTAATTCCTCTGCCAAATTCACTTTTCTTCTCATCTTGACAGATTTACAATTTCAGGCTCTGAACTCCCATTTTCTTCAGGGTCCAGAGTCTTCGGTTGAAGACAGAAACAAGAGGGGTGCACCTTCTGCCTATGGTGCTGCCACCTTTCTCCCATCCAAGTCTGGTAAGACTCAGAAACACACCCCTGTTGCACATGAGCTTCCCAGAGAGTCCTGCCCCCCTCCAGCCTCCTGGTATCACCTTCCCTTGTCAAATTTTTTAATCCCACTCTCTAGCCCCCCACATTGTTACTATTTCTTCTCCTGTTGTCAGCATGAAAATCTTCTGCGCTTTCTTCGCCATTTAGCACACGAGTTCCCAGCCCCAGGTGTTTCCCTTGCATGTTCCCATTGCAAGGACTAGACTAGGCCTTGCCATAGCCTGGGAGAGGTCTTGGCACCAGCACAGCTTCTCCTGTGGTTGGAGAGGGGCAGGTGCTGCTCAAGGGAACATTAACACTTCACACCACTGGTGAAGCTGTGCAGGTGAAGACCCCTCTCTCTGCTCACATGGGTGCCAGCTGTACCTTTTCTCTGCACTGCCTGTGCTGGTGGGAACGGGTTTACAAACCAGGAGAGCATGTCAAATTTAATTTAAATTTTATACATATTCCCTATAATAATGAGATTGCAGGTACAGGCATACTAACCATTATGTTATATGAAAATTATATTTCCACATTTTCCCAGATGAAACAGCACACAGATTTCATCTCCTTTTTTTCTCCTGGAAAGGTCTGGAGAAGAATAATTTTTTAAATCTACTTTCAATTACTACAATTGCACAACCATAAAAACCCTACTAAGATAAAAAAACCTCTGGAAACTATTACAGAGCCACAGAAATGAACTCTTAAATTGCTGTGCTACATTTATTACCTAGCTCAGTAGGCTCTCAATGGTTTATTATAATTTTAAACTCAATAAAGAGTGCATTCCTCAAAGGGCAGAAAAGTCTTCATACCATTATTTTATTGTTTATCAAGTTAATGCAAAATCATTTCATAATGAATACACTTTTAGTTTCTAGAATTTTTCTATTTTAAAGCAGTTTTCTGGGAAAATAAATGCTGATGAAACTGAAAATCTCTACTCTTTGACAGTTTAATTTTATACTATTATTGTTTGGTTGTTTTCTTCCCTAGTGAGATACTGACCCGTAGAAACACTATCCAAGTTACAAGCACATTTAATTTAGGTATTCCTATCACCATTTCTGTATACTCTGTTTTTAAGTGACTATTGGAAAGATGATGGTTGGTTTGCTGAACATTTAATTTACTAAAAAAAACCTGTTTACATTGTCCCTCCACAATTAAATCTTTTTAATAGAGTATTTCATTTGATCTAAAAGGAAATTTTTTTCACTGAAGAATAAAGAAAAAGCTCATTTTTGTTTCATTTAAATTCTTTTTTCCCAACCCAACCTCAATTAAGTACTGTACTGATGAATCCATCCTTTACAGTTTTACTTACAAGTGGTGTTCCAGTGCTGGTAGAGAAAATTTGTGCAGGCACAGTGGTCACATTCTTGTATGAATTGTACAGATGCAATATAGGGATCCTAGAGTCCACCATCTATTTTCAAGTATTTGGCACATATACATGAACCTATATAAACAAAATACTAATACAAAATACTAATACAAAATAAAACACAAATTCCTGAACACCTCAGTGATTATCCCACTGTCACTAAGCACAGAACAGTTTAGAGTCTGGTCTCTGCACTGAGAAATTTCCTACCAAGTTTCTGAATCAAATTAATTCGATACCAACTGAGATCACTGTTTTGTGAGAAGTATTACCCAGTCAGTGGAAAATGGTTTAGTCTGGTTGTCAGTGTCAGGGCATACATCCAAAGATGGGGAGGTTTCACATTCTGGGCAGGTTCAGCATAGTGCTGGATTGACTGTACGGACAGAGACAACACCTCTTCCACTGGTAGGACCTCCAGCTTTCCACCAGGACTCACCCTGACTTGGAAGGAAAGGCATGACAGATGGAGAATCTTCCCACCAAAAGGGCAGATTCACTGTAGATAAAATTTCAGTACACAGTTTTCCATGAAAACATCAAAAAATTGTGCAGGTTGATAGCTCAAAACCTCCTTTGAAAAAAGAACTAGCAAGGACAAATGTCCAAACAGCATACTTGCCCTGCTTTCATCCTCAGCCAGTGCTGTAAGACTGGCAATCCCTCCCTTCAGGGAATTCTCCATGGTTCAGTCGGTAGCTTTTAACCCCCAGACATTCTTCAGAGTACAAGTGACTGTAGTCTGGCCCCTGCTCAAAAAGCCAGTTCAAACCATCATCCCAAGGCCCAAGATATTCTGGAAGCATGTGTACTTACACCTATGTGATTTTGTGGACACACACCCAACGCTGGCAGTAGGAAGATAGAGATGAGTGCGTTCTCAGAAGCCTCAGTCCCTCTCTCAGGATTGCTGATGAGGTCAGAAGTGGCACTTATGAGGTAGTCACAAATTGTTTCACTGTTACCCTGTGGTGTGTGCTGTGCTTTACCCACTTGGTAGCACTTTGTTCTGCTGCCAGTCTCAGTACTGTCTGTCAAGAGTGACTTCCAGTGTGGGTCTAGAGCCTCACAGAACCCTTCTGGAGATGGTTCTCCAAAGGCAGATGTACAGTAATAGAGAAGAAACTTTGTTCAGTCAGCACAAATGTGGATTGGCAGGAACTTAACAATGCTTGCTGCCTGTGAATAGCTTTGAAAGCCTACAGACCATCAGATGCCTTGCCTACTTATTGAAAGGTTTGCCATTTAAAAAATCCCAAAACAACAGACCTCCTTTGTAGTGCAAGTTTGCTTTTCTTGTCCGTAAAAAAAAAAAGAGACTGAGTGTATGTAGAGGGCAGGAGAAGAAGAATTTGAGAGTGCTTTTAAAGCAAAAACGAAGAAATAGTGGGGAAAACTGCAAAGAAGAATGAGAGCTGCACTCTTCCCTCTGCAGGATAGAGGAGTATATCAAGAAGACACACAGTGAAGAATGATTTCCCCAGGACAGCTGACTTTACAAAGTGAATTGCTAAGGACTCTCTACCCTGTAGTGCTAATGCTCTGAAGGCATCAGCAATTACAAACTCATATTTAACATATCTAATGACGGAGGAACCTCACCCCCATGTCTCTTTATCCCCAAGCAGGATAAATCACTGGGTTACATCCCAGATGTCCTCTTTTGGCCCAGTAATAAGTCTCTGAAGTGTTATCTTGAATCATGCCTTCACTGCTTTGTTCACCTTATGCTAAGCAGTTTTTCAAACAGTTTCTTGTAGGGCAGCAAATGAAGGGCTTAGTTGGTTGGTCTGGCTACTTGTGAGCCTCACCAGCCTGGGTTCTCCTGGTGTAGACTCTAAATCTTTGCCCAATCTAGCTTGGAAAGGCGAAAAGTAGCTGAGTACAAAGAAATTGGATGAAGTGTATCCTCTCATAGCCACTACCCGTGTGCAGCAGAGTTGTGAGTTGTGCAGCAGAAGCAGTGGAATCTCCTCAGCTTGTGCAAGGAAGTGGCTCCCTTGGTTGTAGGAAGCAATTTAAAATCTTTAAAAATGTTGCTTACTTTGGAGAGAATTTGAAGTTGTAGGCCATGAAACTGGAGGTGTCAGGTTTGGTGTTTCCCTCATGCTAGGGGGACTCTGGAGATGGGAGGCAGGAGACCTTTTTGGGTGCACCAGCTTTTTCTACAAGAGGAGGTGTTTTTTACTTGTTTCTTTGTAGATAAACAATTTGAACAGAAAAGAATGTGACAAATAACTCCAGGTGTGTTTTGGTTTTATGCGTTTGTTTTGTTAGCTGCACCAAAGAAAGATGTTGAAATAAACCTTTTATTTAAAGGAAGATTTATTTATAAGGGGGGATGCATGTACTCGTCTTGCTGCATACATCTCGATCTTACCTCAGCTCTTCGACTTTGTGTAATTTTCAGAGAGCAAACAAAGTCCAGTGTTTGCTTGTAAAGAAAGTAATTCAGATCCAAAGAAGGCTCGTGGATGTTTCTGCTTTACACTGCCCCTTATTATTACATCAGACTTTTCTTTTCGTGGTACAGGTTCATTCTCAACATCTGAGAAGTGTTGTATTTTGCAGACCATGGATTCAATATCACCAGACAGAAGGGAAGCTGAATGGTTTTGAAAGTCTACCTGTCATATAAGGCAAATACCATTGTTTTCTTTCAAACCAAAAATGTCAAACACAAAAGGTCAGCTCAACCCTAGCAAAACCAATACTATCATGGCCTGTGTGTGTATGCGGCACCCTGCTTCTATTCCTCAGATATTAGCAGCTAAAGTGAGACGTGAAAAGTGAAGAAGGAGAGACCAGCAGCCCAGGGTGCTGTGGTACTCTTCCAGTGGCCTCTTTGAGGGAGATGATGCTTTAGTTCACTCCTGGGACAGCTATGGCTGACTACACTTCTTTAGACTGGGTATACCTGGTTTTCCTGTGCAGCTGTAATTTCTTTCTTCAGCCCTGAAAGTTTCCAAGGGGGAGGTCACCGCTGCTGCTGCAGGAATAACAGACTGAAAGGTCAGAGATCTCAAACATCCTGTGGAATGCACTGAAGTTCCCATGGACCAGTTTCATAACTGAATAAAGAAGATATTGTAATAATTAGAAGAACCTTGTGATTGTAGTCACAAGATACTAGTAGATAAGAGTTGAGTGTGTGCTGGGATATGGTTTCAAACAAGGAACATCTGCTTACTGGCTGTAGAAAGTCTTACTGTCTGGATGGAGTCTCTGCCTTTTCACAGATTAAAGTTAAAACTGACAAGAGGGGAAAAGCGAAATTAAATGCTATGTTGGTGCAAGATGGAAAAAAATTGTGTATAGAAAGAGAGACTTTGCCCATTTTTGTATAAATTTGCCCCTAGAGCGAAGAAATGTGTAGTGGATAGCTAGTGTTATGCTTTAATATGTTTACTCTAAATATTCAGCAGTTCTTCCAACTTTTAGAGCAGGCAAAACAAAAATCACTGCAATATGCAGAGTTTCACAGAGTTATCAAAGAAGGAGCAGCATGCCTGGCCAATACTTACAGGCAAGTTTCTTAGCAGAGATACGTAGAATGCAGAATGCAAGCTAGGGTGTACATGTACATGTGCATGTGTGTGTGTTTAAGAAGGCTGGAGCAGGCTGTCATCCTGAGTCTTGACTCTTGCCACTGGCAACGCTGCAGGCTGAGATTTCTCTCTGCATAGATGGTGAGAGTAGCACAGCTTCCCCTGCTCGTGTGGGGTTTGGTATCTTCTTATCCCTTCCACAGAGGATAATGGGAACACGGTCTCCCAGAAACAGCAGGATTTACAGGGTGACTTGATAATGGAGAGGGCATTCGGCTCCCCTGTGGTACTCTTGCCCTCAAACAGCGGAGCATTAGAGTTTAAGAAGAGTTCATCTTTTGCCTCTGTTCAGGATCCATGTATTTATGCAGGCTGTGTGTTCAGGAGAGAGATGAATACAGAATGCAATAAACAGCATTCCAAGGCTCAGTGATAAAACTGATCTTTCCCCATCTGGTGGCGTCACTGATTCCACTTCCTTCCTGTACTTTTTCAGCCATCACTTTCTCTCATCACAGAGGTGGCACGTCTGTGATGTGAATTAAACTTAAAGGCTTTTTTCCAGTGTTAATGAGGTGAGGTGCTTTTCCTGCTATGAACACTCGGTGTGTTTCTGGACAAGAACCTTGCACAGCCTCAGCACTTTTGCTAAGTTGCACGGTGTTATTGATTTCTCCAGCTTCTGCTGTGAGGGGTTTGTGGTAAAAAGCAGTGACTCAGCTGATGTGCTCAGTGGAGCTGTTTTACATGCTCAGACTGTGCTGCTGTTGCTGCCCAGTGGTTAAAAAAAAAAAAATCACAGACAAGCCTTTCAATTTGTTTGAAGTAAAGTGCAGGCAGCAGCAAGGTTTTCTGGCAACTTTGCAGAGATTATTGCAAATACTTTTAATGGCAGGCCTGATTCTGGGGGATAAGCCTGTGTGCTTCTACAGCATCAGAAGGGGAGACGGAGATCAGGACTCCAAATTCCCTCTTGGCTGGAGCATGATACACTGAAGCTGAGAACAATCCCACCTGGAGAGCTGGGGTGTTTGGAAGGGGAGATGCCTGGAAATGCTGGCCCAGCTACTGAAACTGTTCAATGAATATTGAGGCAGATTTGTGCTGGTGGTCTCAGCTCTCTATCTGCATCTGCCTGCCTGGCTATGACAGTGATTTACTCAGGGCAACAACACTCTTAATGTGGTCCCATGGAAACCTGTAGATGTGAAATGCTTGCTATCTCAATGCAGAACAAAGCTGAGACTTCTCTGAAGCTCTCACAGACAGGAAATTCAGCAAGTATCCAACCTGAGGAAGGAGAGGGAAAAAGTACAGCTGTCCTGGGAGGAGAAGTGGGGATTTTTTATCTGTTTCTGAAAGATAAATAAACTGTTCCTGCCTGTGATCTTGCTTATCTGAAGAGCAGGACTCCTAGAAGCTTTTAAATCACCACAGATTCATGGAAGTGTAGGTCAGAAGGCACCATTGGGAGCTTTCTAGTTCAAACTGCTGCTAAAAGTATGTTTATCACCAACACTGCATGAATTCATGGCTTTGTCTAATACTTCTAAATATCGAAAAGCTCAAAGGATGGAGATTCTACAACCTCACTGGATGTCATGCTCTGGTGCTGCACTGTCACCTCAGTAAAGACATCTTGTCTAATGCCTGTCCTGAACCACCAAACACAGAGCTTGTGGCTATTGCCCTTTGTCATATGGTCTGCCACTACAAAGGATTTGCATCATCTTTGCAACATTGGGTATATTAAACAATCTGTGCTATTTATTATCTTCATTATTAACATGGATGAAGGGATGAAGTGCACCCTGAGCATGTTTGCAGATGACACTGAGCTGAGTGGTGCAGTTGACACACCTGAAAGATGGGATGCCACCCAGAGGGACCTGGACAAGCTCAAGAAGTGGACCCTCATAAGGTTTAACAAGACCAAGTACAAGGTACAGTACCTTGATCAGGACAACCCCCTGTCTCCACACAGGCTGGAGATGAACAGATCGAGAGCAACCCTGCTGAGAAGAACGTGGGGGTGCTGGTGGGTGGGAGGCTGGACATGACCCAGCAATAAGCACTCACAGCCCAGAAAGCCAAACATGTCCTGGGCTGCATCCAAAGCAGCGTGGGCAGCAGGGTGAGGGAGGGGATTCTGCCCCTCTGCTCTGCTCTGCTCTGGTGAGAGAGACCCCACCTGCAGTGCTGCTTCCAACTCTGNTGCTTCCAGCTCTGGGGTCCCAGCACAGGAAGGATGTGGACCTCTTGGAGCAAGTCCAGAGGAGGGCTACGAAGATGATTAGAGGGATAGAACCCCTCTCTGATGAGGAAGGGCTAAGACAATCGTAATTGCTCAGCCTGGAAAAGAAAAGGCTTCAGGGTGACATAATTGTGTCCTTCCAGTACCTGAATGGAGCCTACAAGAAAGATGGAGAGGGACCATTTACAAGATCATTTAGTGACAGGACAAGGAGAATGGCTTCAAACTGAGAGTAGGTTTAGATTAGATGTTAAGAAGAAATTCTTTACTGTGAGGTTGGTGAGGCACCAGAACAGGTTGCCCAGAGCAGCTGTGGATGCCCTGTCCCTGGAAGTGTTCAAGGCCAGATTGGATGGGGCTTTGAGAAACCTGGACTAGTGGAAGCTGAGCTGTCCCTGCCTATGGCAGGGTGATTGGAACTGGAGGATCTTTAAGGTTCCCTGCAACCCAAACCATTGCATGATTTTGTGATTCTGAAAAGTTGTAGGCTCCTATTGGAATCCCCCCAGCCTTCTCTTCACCAGACTAAAGAAGCCCAACCTTTCATTACAGGATTCGTCCTACTGGGACTCTCCTGTTAACCTTCCACTGGATATTCTCCAGTTTCTTCAAGAACAACTTGGAAAGCCTGAGAGCCCCATCAATGGAGCAAGACCAGGACTTCTGCGTGTCTCAGGATATGGAGCTGAAACACTCAGGTTTCCCACCACAGTGCTGGAAGCCTGTGTTGTGACACCACAGCTCTCACCTACAAATGTTTACCTGGGATTCAGGATTCTGTAGCAGGTAGCCAGATGTACCAAGAGGCACTTAGGCAGTTGCACACAGGAGACAAACTGGGTGCATTGAAACAGAACTTTTTTTTCACTGAGCATTTATATTTTGACACCCTGATGTTCTTCAATTCCAGTAAAACTTCCAAAATCATGTGGGTTACTTCAGGAGAAGGGTGTTGGCTGGAGGAAGGGACTTTTGAGGGGTTTAACCCATGCATGCACTCTGAATTGCTCAATAGCACTGCCTTGCAAAGCAGAAATGGAAAAAAACAGAGAACAGAGTGACCTGAATTCAAAGAGCCTGACAACAAGCCCAGTTGTTGAAAGACTGCGACACAGAAGCCTCACAGTGGGATCTCTGAAGCAAGGAGACCTAGGATCTGGGGAAAAAAAACATGGACATACTGACTTGCTGTCCATAACAATCTCTGGGGTATCACTAGATCCATTATATGTTGTTGAGATCTCAAACTGCCAAATGTAGGAAAAATATTTTCAGTTGTATTTAACAGTTTTGTAATGTCAAGAAAACTGTCTTACCCTTCTGAGTCCTAAGAGAGCTGCTGTGGGGAAACAGCTGAGCTGCTTTCTTTCAAAATCTGTACTCTCCCTGGATTTATGCATTCAATGACCTTGGCAGATGTACAGAAGAAGACTTTACCATAGCAATGGATTGTTTTTCATTTCTTTCCAGATTAGGCACAAACAAATTTTCTCTCATCAAATACACAGATTTTGAAATTCCACTTTTTTACTCCCTCTTCAATAAAAGGATTTTTAAGTGCAGAGAAAAACCACATACTCCAGCTGTATGGTTTCTCTTGCCCTCCTACAGCATCCCAAGATAGTAGATAAAAAGATGACGTTTGAATTCTCTTTTCTGACTCCAGCATTTAAATTGCAGTTGAAGTTATTATCTACATTGGCAATTTTAGCTCCATCATGATTGAAACTGATTCTTATTAGCTAGACATGTGAAGATGTGGTATGTTTGCCTTCATCTGAGAATACACAGGAAAATTATTGAGAAACAGATTATGAGAATTTGGAGGATTCCCAACTTCAACAGAGTATTTGCTATGCTGGATCAAACAGGTTTTCTACCCCACCCCTCTGCCCCTCAATTAGGACTGCTGCATTTGGTAATGACTGGGATTCATGTGAGGAAAATGGCAAAACCTATCCATGACTGATATTCCATGCCAGCAGTGTAATACTGTAGGTGGAAAGAAGGCAATTTCCTTCTGACCTTGGAAAAGAGCACCTTAAGCAATGAAGTTACTGTTATGAAGTCCAACAAATGCTGTAGTTAATTTAAAAAATCTATCCCTGCTTATGGAAAAAGAAGTTAACACTGGATGTGAAGGCTGTAGCACAGTCAAGAAACACCAGCCAGTACTGTTATTGATATTCAACAGGTTTTAATTAAATGTCTGGACATTTACATATTGCAGAAGCTTTTCTTATAAACTGCAGATCTTTTTCAAAGTTGGTTGTCCTTCATTCTAGCCCAATGCCTCCACACATTTCTGACTAGAATTACTGCTTCTTGCTGGGAAGCTGCCTGCAGGATGTACTCCTACAAGCTTAGCAAGAGCCATCTCTGAGTACAATGAGTTCTTTCCCTAGAAACTTCCAACCTGGAGTTATTCTAAAAATCCTTGCAGGATTAGCTTGCAGTTATCAAGAAAGATAGAGAACTGCTCACATTTTCAAAGGAGCACTTGTGTATCTTGCTCTTACCATGATATTAGTGAAAGCCAGCAGATACAAAATGTCTCTTAAGCTCGCGTGAGCTGTTATGGTCATTGGGTGTATAAATGTATGCCAGAAAGCTGGGTTCATTCAATCCCTTAGCCCCACCACTTTTCTTCTTAGTCAAGCATTACAGTTACAGTGTTAGTGATTAAAATACAGTGTTAGTGATTGAAGTCTTTAGATTAGAAATTAGGTGGCTTTGCTAAATTTTCTGGTCTATATTCATTGCCCTGAAAATGATTTAATTCCTTTTGGCTAATCCTGAAAGTGTGTTTATGGCAAGTCCATCAGTTGTAAAACAAATATTTATGTTACACATTTTAGCAACATCAGTTTTTTACTCCTAACCTGCATGCATGGCTCTTTATAGACAATGGCATCAGCAGCCACTCTAAAAAGGTTTGTTCACAAAAACACGACTGATGCCAAATATTTGCCAACTTCCAGAAGATTTCCTTATTTACCTCTTTGTTAAATAGTGCTAATGTGATTTTCATTAGCCCCTCCTGAAGGGCTAATCAGCACAATTTACCTGTGCACACATCACACCGAGGGACTTCTCAGTGAATTATTGACAAAAAGAAGTACCAGAGCTACCATTGTGACAACATATATTTACAGGGAAGGTGTGGTGTAATACACAAAAAAGGCCAAACGTTTTGAATTAGAGTATAGCTCTTCTGGCTCAGTTGTTCCCTGGTTTATCTTCAGAAGGGGTTGCTGTTCCTTGCAAACAGTGTAGCAACATGAAGGCAAAATGGAAACTGCCGTGTTTCCCATAGAGATAAACATCAGTGATATCCAGCTGTTCAGCAGTGCAGTAGTTCTCATGAGTGCAGCCCACTGCTTTTGTTCCAGGTCTGGCTCCCCCTTTGCCCATGACCTGGCTATTGCCATGTGTGGGAGAAGGAAAGCAGGACGTGCTGCCAGCGGTTTCCTCCACCAGCCGGTCCCTGGACAGGCTCCAGGGGCTTCACACACACCACCATGCCAGCTGGGCTGGCCAGGGTCCAGCTGTGGCTGTTTCTCTGCCTTTCTTCGTGTCTGGTGTATTCTCACAAGAATTTCTGGCAAGCAACGAGCACCGAGGGTCTAAATTCATCACAGTTGTTTGCAGAGAGCAGCCTGGAGATCTACATCTTCCTATGCAACCCAGCTGCTGAGCAGAAAGACAGACTTCTGGGGCAGACCTGGCTTTAGCCATTCCCCCTCTTTCTTGTCTGGTATTGCACATTCATTCCTAAAATGCTGTCCACCCTCCCACACGGTGGGGAAGAGAGCCACAGCAGTCAGTGCCATGCAAGGATGTGGGCACCGGTGACACAGCTGGGGAGAGGCATCCATGACCATCCATGACGCAGACATGCTGCTCCCCGAGGCTGTCAGCAGAGCAGAGAGCTGCAGGCAGTGGCTCTTGGAGAAATCTACGGAAAGAGAGGAGACTGTCCTTTATAAAGATTGTGAGCCTTAGTGAGAGGAGGGGGACATTTGGCTTGCACCAACCTTACCTGGGAAAGTCATTCACAAGTAAATTTATAACGTACAAGTGCATTTTTTGTTTCCTCTCTTGACTGAGCCATAAAAAAAGAATAAATACAAGATAGACAGACAGAGAAGAAGGTAGGTATTTTGTCTGCCAGGCTTTCACTTTACAAGCCATATATTGGTCTAAGGCAGTTGCTATTCAATTTCAACTCAAAATTCAATTGATAAGAAACAACCTTATAAAACCTTGTCTTCTGCAGAGGCATTTTTTTCCGTAGGTAAAATATTCTGTAATGCCTTTAAACCACCTGCAGGCAAACAAGAAAGCAAGATGAAGGATTTTCTCCTGAACTGAGAACTTTGTGAATGAGACCTGTTCTTCTGAGCTTGCAGAGACACGCCGTAGTCCACCTCCATTTAAAACCCCAACGCAATGTCTACCCAACGAAAATCTCATATTATACAGATGCAGGTGGGATTGTGCTAAATATTCTAAGCACTGATGCAGTTTGCTCATCCTCTGAAACCTCAGCGAAATAATGTTACCTCAGCCTCTTACAAGTGAAACATGGTTCTCCCCATTTCAGATAAAAAGCACAGAGACAATAAATGGCTTTACATCCACAAAATAATCTCTGTCACACACCTAGACTTTGAACCCAAACTGATGGTGTCCCAGATGGAAGTCTGTCCCCAGAACAACATACTGGTGAAATAGTGCCTATGGACACATCCTGAAGCTGGATGCTGTGCCATTAAGTGCAGCTCGTTGATCACAAGGATTGCTGCAAGTGGGCACAGTCCTCTTCTGGGGTTCAGAACAACTGGACCAATACCTATTATTTTCTACACTAGAGTTGTTCAAGAGTAAGGAACCCTGAGGCCAAAACTATTAAAAACTTGGAAAAGGAAAGCAAAGACCTAGGAAGAACCATTTGCATTCATATGAAATATCATGAAGGAGTCTTAAATTCTTGGGGTTTATACATGCTGAAGAATCTTCACAGATCTTACTCCCCTCCCCCCTTAGCAGAAGCCCAATGTAAAAATATAATTGAGAGATTAAAAAGACCTCACCTTGCATGTTTTCACATATCTGTACTAGGGCTTGACTAACTTAAGATCTCTCTAAACAAGCATCTTGTTAGCCCCAGCTGATCAGAGGCTCTCTGTGAGCACATTGGGCTGGCAGAGCAATGCTCTTTTTCAAGAACAAAAACTTTTCACAGCTGGGTGCTGGCTTCTGTGTGAAGCCTTTCAAGCAGGTTTACAGCTCTGCCATGGCACTTCTGCTCTGAGGGGTTTCTGCTCTGGTAGGTTTTGTACTGGTGCTCAAGGCTGACCTCTCCTTGTTTAAGATGGAACCCATGCTGGCTTTAGCTGGCATGGATGGAGGGTCCATAGCCACTTGGATATGTTTTGTTTGGGAATAAGGCTGTCTGCCTCTCTCAAACAACCTTTTGGAAAACAAGAACTAATCTGCCCTCAGCTTTGCTATCTTAAATCCTCAATGGACTCCATCCCAGTTTTTTCACAATCACTACTGCAGATTAAAAGGTGCTTGAAGGAGCAATAGTACAGCTTCTCTGCTTTCCAGTCTTTGGGAGTCCTGCTTTTATTCTCTAGGACATAGTTATTCATCAATCTAGCTGTGAAAAGATGTGAGGATTAATTTAGATGTGTTCTCTTTTACATACCAAAAGCAAAGTTGTGGGGATTTTGTTGTTTCACAGTTGGGTTCCCAGACAAAAGTATGATTGAAATCTTTTAGGTTTATTACAGTTATGATAATAATGTAGTCTACTTCCTTAAAAAAAGAATTATTTTAAACAAATATTTTTCTACCAACACTGTAATTCTAGAAATGGTACACTGCTACTAATCTTATCCTCATTCTAACAAGCTTTGGTTAATTCAGACTTCTTTGCTTTAGAAAAAGGGTTTCCTTTGATGAGTCACCATCCCTGGAGGTATTTAGAAGATGTGTAGTTATGGCACTTAGGGACATGGTTTAGTGGTGGACTTGGCAGTTCTGGGTTAATGGTTGGACTCAAGGATTTCAGAGGTCTTTTCCAACATGAATGATTGTATGATTTTATGGGTCTATGATGCTGCTTCGTTCCAGCTGCCACGTTGTGTGAGCTGCAGTGACCTGAGTATACCTAATCCCCAGGGTTAGCCAGCAGGTTTTCTCAGTGTGTTTCTTCTTGCTCTTTTCCTTCCCAAGACACTCTAGAAATCTGATTACAGACAGGGTAGGAGTAAGAAGTGGGTAAGGGGACTGGGAGGGGACAGAGCTGAGTTGGCATTGCCTTGTGGCAGAGCTCAGCAGGGGGAGAAAGGCAAAGCACTGCAGTCTCTCCATCCATCTTCTACCTTACTGCCTTCACAGCAGTTTTGGGAAACTGTCCTGGAGGAGGTCAGAAAGTTTCTGCAGTAGCAAGAAATGAAAATATTTAGAAATTTTGCTTCAGTCAGATGTACTTTCTTTCTCTTTCTCTCTCTCTTTTCTTTTAATGGAATCTGTTGCCTAAACATTTCTGTGCCTTTGTCTCCAGTTTCTGTTCTGCACTTGAAGGCAGAAATTTTGCTCAAGAGATTCATAACAATAGAAAATAGAAGACAAAAGTTTCATTGATATTTTAGACAACAAAGGGAAAACTGAACAAGAAGGTAATTAAAGTAATATCCTGAAAGCTCTTCATTCTACAAGGTAAAAAAGTGTCTCTAAATCCCAGTTTAATTTGTCTTGTCATGTTGACTATCCAGCTCCAATGAATAGACAAAATGTTTTAGTGTATCTCCCTTTATGTACATGTATTTAATTCTTTTTCCTGTACTTAAATTACAAAAGGTTGAGAAGCTGGAAGTGGTTATGCGCACAAAGGAAGAGTATTTGCTCTGCAGTCTGATGCTTATTAGGTTTTAAATCTGTTTGAAATAATGAATTGCAATCTACTGTAATTAAATACAAAATATTAATTGAGTGTTATTAGCTAAGCAAACCAAGAACAGTTTGTAAGTTTGTATTTCCTTTCACAGACATTTCCCTGCATATGAGAACTCTGTATGCTAACCCTTAAAGACTCCATGTCAATCACAAAAGACACTTTTCCTTTTCAGATGGGAGAATTCCATGTCTTTACTCAATGTAATATTATATTGTTTGAAGTTCAGAATTACTGTATGAAAAGCTCATGCAAGAATTTTAGCAGCAAACCCCATATTTCTCTCATTGGAGATATTTTGCTATGCATCAGTTCCAGCAGAAAGATTAATATGAGCAGTATCTTTGAATTACTTGAATACACAGAATATTCATGATATATATTGCATGATAATTTGTCTCTGAAAAGCAACACCACAGTTTATTTTCTTGAGCACTCTGACACTAAGAAGATTCCCTCTCACAGCAAAAATTCCATCCAGGAGCAAGTAGTTGAATTTATTAATGTAGCTCAGATCCTAATTCTTAAGAGTTAATTGATTCTGTCCCATATAGTACTTCGAAGGGCAGTTGATGAAAATTACTTTGGGGCAGAAGGTATTTGTCTTTGGGAGACTAATGAACCCAAGGCTTCTTTAGGTTGGAGAAGCACAACATTGCCCAGGATAGGCATGGTAGCAGATGATTACTGTAGCAAAACATCTTTGGTTGCATGGTATTGTGCACCACCTATTTTCTTTTTTTCCATCTCCCTGTTGCAAGGAACCTGCTCACTCTAATATATCACTGGATTGCATGATGTGCCTTCCAGGATCCAGCAAGGTACAAACCCAGGTAATATTGCTCTTTCCCCTTTTACTCACACTAAAGGCAGCCAGTTGCCCAGCACACCAAAGCAAATTAAACAATTCCTAAAAACTCAGTAGCTGCTGGGCTTTTGAAAGGAAAACATTGTGAAGGAAAAATGTTTCCTTCCAGGCTCTGAGGGGAGAGAGACCGAAGAATGGCTCCAGTGTACAATGAGAATTTGCCTTGAGCAGCATCCAAATGCCAGTATTTCACCAGAAGTGCAAGTCTTTTCTGCACCTTTAGTCAAGCCAGGATCTAATTGTTAAAGTAGATATTTGTATTAGGACACATGGCAGCACACTCTACAAAAGTAAGGAGGCTCTGTAGCCTCCACCTTGATTCAGAGAGCAGCACCAGCAGTATTCTACTAAGCTGTATGCAGAATGATGTCATTTACGCCCTCCTAAGGAGGGTTTTTGCAGGATTTCCTCCCCACGTTAGTTTTAATTCTGTGACATGGATTAGGAGTAAAGCTGAAGCTCTGCAATCCCTTCAGCCCATTACTTCCCAACTTCTCAAGACCCACTGTCAGTAAAAGATAGATGGGTTCAGGTTTATGTCTTTAGCTCCCTGTCCTCCTAAGGGCAGGGGAGTGTTTGCATGGGTTTTGTGTAGCTATCCTTAACCAAACCTCAGTGTTCAACCTGGTTAATCCTCATGACTTCTCTGTGCACACACAATCCAAACAGCCATCTTTCCCAACATTCTACTTTCTTATTTTCTGTTTGTATAACTCCTGTGAGGTTTGCAGGCTGCATCTAGTTCCCTCAGGGAGGTGGCAAAATAACAGCAAATCAGGCTCTTTGCTCTAAAATTTCCCAAAGATCAAAGTTTAGTTATCATTAGAATGTAAATGTCACAATTTTATGAAACTGGTGCATCAGGAAAGAACATATCTTCCTCTTTGAAAGTGTTTCTATGTGATGTGACATTTTGGTAACATTTGAGGTAGGACTTCTGTTTCTTTTTAATGATCTTTCCTTTTTTTTTTTTTTTTTTTTTTGTTGCCTTTATAAGTATGCTACTCCCACCTACTAAAATAACATTTAAAATATTTCACGAAATATTTTCCCTTTTCAAACTGACTCAAACATCTACCTTGTTGTTTTATTTAATGTGTTTTTCAAGGCTAGAGAAATTTGAATGAGTTCATGAATATTAAGAAAGCCTGGCTCCTAAGCTTTTCATAAATATACTCAAATTATCAATATACCACAGCAAGAGATGGGTTGCTGGGTGTTTGGGAACTGGGGATCCACTCGAGAAAATATAGATGAAGAAACAGAAAACATGAGCTCATGACATGCTACGTCTCACACTGGAGGTGCTCTATGCCGGTCAGGATTGAAACATCTCACAAAAGCAGCCATTAAAGTGAGTAAACTAATGGGACAGAGATTTCCAAAGATGCATTGCCTAAAGCATCGACTCTAGGAACCATGTAGTGATTATATCAGGTAATGTTGGTACATTGGTTGATTACTTTAAGCCAGCAGCCTGAAAATATTCATCATTCATCAGCAGCCAGGTTTAATAAATTATTAGTCAGCTCAGCCTGAAATAAGTATTTATTATTAGTATTATTTTATCTCAGGGAGCTGGAGACACTGGTCAGCCAGTCAGTGCTGGGCTGCAGATGGACATCCCACCTGCCAGCCCCTCCATGGTGCCATGGGTCAGCCCCCAAAGCACGGCCAGATACCTCTCATCTAGCATGGCCTTCATGTGTGCAAGGAGAGGTGGGAGCAGCTCCTGCTACTTTCTAGTGCATGAAATTCAAGTTAATAATTTTAAACTAGTGCATTTCTCCAGCCATAATAAATATGAAAGCAAAAATGGAGGAAGTCAGTGCAAATTACTTGGGTGGCAGAAGGTGAGGGATGATGTTCTTTTTCCGTGAGCATTAAAAACCACCTGTATTTTAAATTATACCTTTTTGAAGATCAAAATTTTCAGCTGTTGAATCTTGGCCTGTAAGTTTTAGTGGAGTTATCCCTGAAGGATCCTAATTCGCTCATGCCTTGGAGGGGGGTACCTGAGAACAGGCTAGAGAAAATTAAGAGAATAAAAGCTGGTATTTATTGAAGGGCCTTCAAAGGTACACCTTGGGCAGTCAAAAGCCTCCAAGGGGCTCCACCCAAGATGGACACTGGGTCACGGGTTTTTCACACTTTTATAGGTTTGGTCCATTTGCATATCAGGGTTAATTCTCCAATTACAATTTCAGGTAAGGTTGTGATTACCCCAAGTTTGTTTCCCCCTTCCCAGAGGCTCAGTTTACATATTTTGGGTCCTGGAACAACAAGGTGTCCTTGAGTCCAGGCCCAGAGAGGGTTTGTTATGTCTAACCAGAATGTGAGAACAGTAGCTAACAGGCTATGGAGTTTTAGAGTTACACACTAAAGCAGTACAGGATCTGAAAAATATAAAAGCTAAATCCTAAGGCATCATCAGGACAAAACTCCTGAACACCAACAGCACATTTTGGTTTTTAACTTTACCACTCAGAGACTCTTGCAAGTCAGGAGACAGTCTGTAGCTGTTTTAATACAAAAATCTTTAATGGCAGTGCTAGTGGCCATTAAAGAGAAATTTATTAGAGAGTGGATCTTGTAAAAAAGAAAACAAATCCAGACTATATTTATTTGCACATTTTGGCTTGGACATCTTAAGGAATACTTGCGCTCTTAACTAGTTTAGGTGTTTGGTTGTTTGTTTTGTTTGTGGTTTTTTTTCTTTTTCATTATAGTGCAGCCAGAATTATACCCTGTAACAACTCTGATAAGACTTGGAAAGGAAACATATATTCTAAGAGTTTTAACTTGGCTTGCTTTATTTTCCCTTTTTTAAATAGCATTTTTCAGATTATGCTTATATTTTGAGGGTTTTTTTTCCCCTCTGTAGATAAACACTATCAGCTTACACCATCATATCATTGCTAGTGTGCAGCAGGCTACTTAAGTAAATTCTATTGTTCTGTTGTTACAAACCCATTTTCATTTTAATATGACTAAATTGGTGTGGAAAGGTAGGAATATTGGTTGTTATTGCAATGCTGTAAATACATTGTGTATGGAAAACCTAAGTGATAAAGAGCTTAATTAAGTGTGATTTATATTGATCTGTATTATCATAAAATCACCAGAGTTTGGAGCATCCTAATTTGTTTTTAATAAGTGTTGCCTGAAAGACTAGTAATTACAGACATAAACCAATTACTGAACTAAAGCACAGTAAATTTAAAAACAAAAGCAGTCACAAGATATTTCATCAGGAAGCCCACTAAGTTAAAACAAAAGTTAATTTATGTTTATATGACACTGGAACTGCAGCAGCACCTGTAACAGGTGAATTTTCAAGTAATTTCCCATTCTAAACTCACTTTTTTGATGTTTCCAAAAATATTTATGTTTTGGCTTAACAGTTGTAAGCATAATCCCAAAGCTGTCTTGCTGATTTAAGTGGGCACTGTCAATATTATTTCTGTGCTGTGTGTGGGTAAGAAACCCTGAGCAGACCCAGAAGTTGGCGGGCTGGGATGAGGCCGCAGTGAAGGACTCTGGAGAGCAAGTTTGTGGATTAATAGAGCGAGAGTCGCCCTTGGCAAAGCCAACAATTGTTGACTGATATATGAACTAGACAAGTAAGAAGAAAAATCATTATTTTCACTCTTTCAAGTCAAATACTCTTCAGCAGGAATAAGCCAACATGCAGAGGTCAGGATGTCTGAGAAATGATGGGAGCCCCACCCACAGTAACTGGACACTTACACACATATAGCACTATGTTTGGTCTCTCTTCTGCTGAAAATAACTTCCTTTCTAATTAACATATTTCTAAGGAGTCTGAGAGGAAGTTTAAAGCGTGATGGCAAAAGGATAATGAAGACACAGCTGTATTACAATTTCCACTGTGGTGACACTTCATGGTGCCTGTTATAAGAAGCAGTTGCTAGAGGGGACCCTAAGTGCTCCTGAAAGCTTGTGCTCCAGGCATCATGGCACTGGGGCTCCATTTCTGAGGGAACGGAAGGGAAAAGGGAGTTACGAGGAGAAAGTAACTACTCCACGTGGTGAATGGAGATTGATGAACACTGCAGCTGTCTTTATGTGATCTCTGAAGACAACATTGAGGGTTACACATCTGTAACCCTCACAAGTTCCCACACATGTATCAGTAGGGTTCCTCATTAAAATCTGGCAATGATTTACAACAATAACTCATTGAAAGAGGAAATTATAAAGCATTACTAGTAACAGATCATCAATCTTGGGAACTGCAATTGCTTAAGAACTTTGAAGAGCCATGGCTTTTTTTAACAGATAAAAGAATTAGCAAAATCTGAAAATGGAGCAAAATTGTTTTGGTTACGCCAGAGCAAGCAAAGAGCCTGACAGTGGCTGCACACTCTGAAACAGCAAGGTGCCTGGTCAGAATGATGTCTGGTGAGGTTAACCATCAGCTAATACAAGGCCAAGTGTATTGAAGGGACAGCTGGGTACTAAGCTAGGTGTAAATATCCCAGAAAAAAGGGGTCCTAATAAGGATTGTTCAATGTAATGTGCAGGTGACCCAGGGCAGCTGCTGATGCCGTCGCTCCCCAACCCCATTCTGTCACCAGGATCTAGGTTAGCCTGAACACTTTGAGCAATGTGCTGCTTTTTTCCTGCTGTTTTGTGAGTTGTTTTTTTTTTTTTAACCTGGATCATTGCAGCTGAAGTGAGTTAGGGAGAAATGGCATGTGGTGGTGTGCTAACAGGTCTGGTTAATTTCTGCCTTGTGAATGGCAGGAAGGGGCAAGGCTGTGGTCAGGGGTAACTCCAGACACAGCCTGTGAAGCTCAGCCATCGCTCCAACATGTGCAAAGACTGCACAAAGATAAGAGATTACATTAACACTACATCAGTGGTGCATGCAGGGTTAACTTGGCTATGCTAGTCACTTCTGCTAGGACACCTTGGAACGGGTGGGATGAAAATCTCTTCATCTGACAGCTGTTTAGTGTACCCAAGAAAAAGTTAAAGGCAGACACACTCACAGTCTCTGTGCAGTGAGCAATGCTGTGGTAGTGGGCTCTTCAGCCTGGCAAACAAAGTACACCACAACCTCGGGGCTGCTCTTTGAAGCTGGACAAATTCAGACTGAAAAGGAGATTACAATTTATCTAAGCAGGGGGTTATTAACCACTGAAATGATTTAGTGAAAGCTGTTGTGGGTTCTCCATCACTGCCTTTGTTCAAATCAAAATAGGATTTCTCAACTGAAATGCAGTGTAATTCGAAGGGGAAATATTTCATGCGTGGTTATAATTGGTGTTATAGAGAAAGTCAGGCAAAACAATTAAAGTGGTCTCATCTGGCCTAAAAATTGATGAGTCTGTTTAAAAGGAAAAAAACCCAACCCAAATGTAACAAAACTGACTCAGGAGGAATTAATTTCTAGAGGTTGTATTTCACAATGGCATATCGCTTTCCACTAGCACAAATCCGTACCTTGGGTGATAGTGCTGCATTTCTCAAGAACACTGTTTAAAGAGACAAGCTACTTTTTAAAGGAAGTCGCAATTGTAATTCTTGGGTGAAATCAGAGCCTCAGAAACAGAAATGACAGGAGTTTCATTTCTACAGGAGGTCAGAATTTTATCTGCTTTTTTCCCGCCTTTCACAGCCATAAGCGTGTCTCATTCTGCAGGATTTTATAGAAGGATACAGGGGATTTTCTGCTCTGCAAGTTGTGGTATTTCTTTTGGAAATGAAGAAAACCCAGCATACACTGGCTGAGTGGTTGGCTTTGATCTGATGATGTCTTGAAGTCAAGGATTAGATGAACAGAGGAATGTCACTGATATTTTTCAGTTACAGAGGGTTGCAGTTATATCAGCGTGGCATCCTCAGAAATAATAATCTGGCAGTTTTTATAGTTTATTGTTAGGAAGTCTCAAAATCGGAGTGAAAATGCAGAGTACATGCAAAGAATCACTGCTAGCAGCCCAGAAATTTAACTACAAATGAAAACATATATGACACATTTTAAATACATTGAAAGAAAACTGATTAGATGAAAGAGATAATGGATAAAGTTTCCAAAATAAAGGAATGATAACAACCCTCTTTAGAGCAAGGTTATGGTATGCTTACTGTGCAGAAGAGGTAAATATTGGGTCCTCAATGCAAAGCCTGCTGCATTTTGATACACTGATGTGTTATCTCTGTGCACATACTGAATTGTCAGAGACATTCCACTTGGCGTCCAAGGACCCCAAAGAAGCCTCCTGCTCAGATTCTGAGCAGGGCTGACTGCCAAGCTGAAATGCAGCATTTTGTTTCTCATGTTCACATTCTGAGGTGGCACTTTGTTTGTGAAGGCAGTCAATTCAATCCCACCTCTCAGTGGTTGCCAACTTGCAGCTGTTTTGCAATCTGAGACCTAAAGTGCATAAAGAAAAATCTGTGACCTCTGTTTATTTAGTTTTCAGTGCTTTACCTATGACAAATGTACATATTTTACAATATTTAGTATGAGCATTAACCCTTTTTCTGTAGTGTGAACACTCTTGGAGAGCCTAAAAAAAGGAGGTTTTATTCTTACATTTTCCCACAGAGAACACATCTGTATGTTTTTCAGATTTTCTCTTGGAACAAACTGGAAAAAGGAGGGACTGTAACTGCTATAAATGCCTACTTCACCTTCCAGATTAGCCTGAAACAACAGCTGGCAGTTGTGCTGACAAAAGCAACCCTGTCTCAGGAAAGAGTTCTCTCCAGAAAAGATTGAGATCTCAAAATTCAGTTTTCAGATAATTTTGAAAGCTCACAAAGAGCAGAAAACATAAGCCTTTGTGGTGCAGAAGAGCAGGGTCTCAGAGCAGAGGTTACTTGACCATGGGATGTATTGATTTTGATGTCTGTGAATTCTCCAGGCCCCAAAGATCCACCCAGTTTAGATGGGAGTTGCTTCATGCCAGATGTGAGCTGGTACATCAGGGGACACCTGTGGCTTCACTGTGCATCATCAGCTGTGATACCATGTTGTGAAAATACCTTTCACACCGTGCTAAGTGTACGCTCTCACTGAGCACATTAAACAATTCATGGTGGCGCAAGGGCTGCTCGTGTTTTTTGAAGGAGACTTGTCTTTGGGAAGTGAGGAAAAGAGAACTTGGTAAAGCAGCTGCCATCTTAGAGCTTAGACCTACTCATTTTAAAGATGGAGCCAACTCCACTTGAGAGCAGCAGTCCCTGAGTAGTGGGCTGGGACAGCAGCAGGGCCCTTCCACTCCTTAAAGAACACAAATCCCTGGGAGCAGAGATTTATTGTGCTTTTGTGACTCACTTGTCAATCAAATTCTTTGCTAGAAATAATGCAGAACTGTTTCAACTGAATTATTTGATTTGGAGTTCCTCTAACTTGAAGGTGGCTTTTTTATTTCCCCTGTTTCACATAAAATTTTCTCGATGTCAGTTCTATTATGCACTTGTGAAAAATAAGCAAGGCTCAAAATGAGTTATTTCTTGTGGGAAAACGGTCTGTTGGGAACACATTTCACATTCCATTTACTAATCAGAATCTTCTGATAATTTTTACTGTGCATTGCAAATGCAGGCAGCCCGCATTACATCTGCAGTGCTCAGGCTGGAACAGCTCCAAATTGCTCCTCAAAAATTTATTTTTAAAATTTTCCATGAACTTACTGTTCCTTCATCCTGGTCACAAATGCATGTTTATGCAAGGGACTAACAACACACATGCAGTAGTTTAGTAGAGTTACGTGTACCATAGCATTAAAAAATAGACTGTCTCTCAAAGAATGTAGAAACTGTTGCCTAAAGAAATAAATGCTTCAGCCTGAGGAAGCTGAAAGACTGAAAACATCAGCAAGGAAGATAAATGGCCTCAGCTTACAGTAAAAAAAAGAGCAACCGGAAAACTAAAATTTTAGTGATATGCTTCATGAAACAGTTTCATATGGCTGGTCATAAATAAAGTGGAGACCCAGGTTGTTGTCAGAAAAATTTAAAGGATGAGCCAAACAGCTGCAGCCCTGGCTTCTGGTTTCACCATTCAACATCAGAATAATAAGGTCCAGGACAAAGGATGCTCAGCTCCTGAGTAGCTCCATGTGGAAACACTGGGCTGGGAAAGAAACAGCAGTGGTGAAATACAGGGCAAACGTGGAGGCAAGGAGCATTGCTCTACAGAAGGGTACCTTCCTACAACGTGGTGGGAAGGGACACGTGAGCCAGCGAGCTCCTGAGTGTGTCATTTCTCCCCACACCTGCTAAATCACTGCAGAAACGCTGCTTATTTGCAGCAGCAAAAATGTGGTGGCGTGCATAGTTTATAGTTTTTACAGTTTATATAGTTTTTTATAGTTTGAAAAAAGTTGTAATTTGTTTTCAGCAGAAGTTCTGAGGATGCCTGGATTTAGCATCTTGTTCAACGAGGTGGGTAATTCCTCCCCAAAACCTTTAAAGGATGCAGCTCCTGCCTCCACTGCTGCAATGCCTCCCCCAAAGGGGGCGGTTTCTGATGGGAACTGACTGAGAAAAATTTCCTGGACCTTCCCTATCGCTCTCATCTCTGCTGTGCTTCACTGCTGAGAGTACAAAGACCTCCAGTATTCTTATCTTGGCATTCCCCACTTAGAGGAATGAGAGAAGCATTACAAATGAGTCTGTAGGGACGTATCATGAGAGCAGTAATAAAAACTAAAACGCCGGCACCGGTGGCCGTGGCCAGCCAGATCCTTTGGGAGCCCTGGGCAGTGAAACTGTTCCACATCCCTGCTCTGAAATGCCTGGCATTTAAACCTGGTGACAAGCTCTGCTCCTGCAGACTGTTCATGAGGAAGACCTTATGGTCAGACTGTCACAGTTAATATTATTTTCAGGTCACATTTCTGTTCCCCCTTCTACTCTCCTGCAGTCCATGTGCTAAAGCAGCCGTCTCTCCCCTTGCTGTCCCCCCATACCAGACAGGATATGATCAGGATACACTAACATCAAGGTTGCTCTAAAAATTCATGTTCTCTTCCCTGCTTTCTTGTTTAATGGTTTTAAAGACAGCAAGTCTATCTATATTTTTGGAGCCTAAAAACTTATTTGCAGTTGTTGGGAAAGATGTGCAATAGTCAGCATCAGTCAGGAAAATCGTTTCTATGTTTTATTTTTAATAATATTTTTCTGAAGAAGTTCAGCCTCATAACTCAGCTATTCATAACCTACTAACAACCCCTTATTTTTATCTACATGACCTGCTCTCATCTGGCCAAGTAAATAAAAGGTGCTGTGTGTCAATAGCTGCCAGGGGTTCCTACTGAACTATTTATCTAACTTAATATAAAAAAAATAAAACAAACCACCAGTACTCACAAACACATTAAGACAATGGATTAGATTTACTGCGTATTATGAAGCTATAAATTATTCTTAAAAATACTGTATTAAAACATAATTAATTGCCTAAGCCTGGCTGTTGGCATGGCTTTGTAAAGCTAATCCCTCCTTCCAATGCACTCAGTCTTCCCCACAACCCGGCATGTTGTGCTGCATCACGGAGGGGGCTGATGCAGCAGCAGGGCTTCCCTGCTCCTGAAGTCACATGAGCTCTGCCCTTCAGTAAGCCCACCAGATCACTGACTTTTGCCCAGTATCTTCTGAATGAGTGCTCTGCCAAGATTTCAACCATGGGAAATGCCATTTTTTACTCAGCAAAACACGGTCAGGGAACCCCTTTCCGTAAGTTTTCAACACATCCCAGGATTTCATGGCATTACACATCTGTTCCCTCAGCAGCACCCTGAAACACGGCATGACCCTGTGCATCAGCTCTGTGTGCGACTGGTGTGGGAATGAGCCCATGAGAAAGATCTTCAATTCCACACCACAGCTGCCTCTGGGCATCAAAGCATCCATGTCTCTGAGCTAGGACAGCACATGAATGTGCTGCACATGGTGGGGGAATTGCCAGAACAGGGCCCTGAAGAGCTCTGCTTGCTCGTTCTTCTGTAGCAGAGCTGAAAATAGGACAACGACAGGAGAAGTGCACACTTTTCTATGGTGACCTCCAAGGACCAGGGTCCATCCTGAAAACCTCAGAAATGATCTCTCAAATAAATAACCACCCATAAAGATTTTTGATATCACAGCTAACTACTTAAATGTGGTTTGGAGTAGGGTAAATTAGTTTTCAAGTAGCACTGGTCATATACTGCTCCTGTAAGACCTCACTGGTGGTTAGAGATGAGCAGCAGGGGCACCCCTGAGGCTTGATAGGAATATTCACGATGGCCCATTAGTTTGCAGGTTTTCCATAATCTGGTCATTAGCTTTCCAGTAAAAATTCAGGAAACAAATGATAACATGTGCTACTTATGTGTAGAGACACACCCTGTGCTGGGCAGGTAGGTCCTGACCTTCTCATCATGCCAGTAGTAGTGGTCTGTGCTTCAGCAAAGCTCTTCTTTGCCTCATCTCTGCAAGGTTTCACTCCTCCCAGGGCTCCTACCTGCAGTGTCTGGAGGGATTATCCCCTTGTACTTTTTGAGCAGACAGAATAATAGGTGAGAAAGTAGTAGAAAAGTAGAGCATGATATTCACAATACAGAGAAAGAAACCCCATCCATCCCCAAACAGGCCGAAATATTAAGTTCTCACAGTGGGTGAAATACTGCCAGTCCCACTAAAGATCAGTAGTAAAATTCCTGTGACTTCAATGGGGCCAGAATTTGGGTATTCATTTTTCCATGATCTTCCCAGATGAAGCATCCAGACAGGTTTTAAGGTTTCCTGTGGGCAAAACCCAGAATCATGGAATGATTTGGGTTAGAAGAGACCTTTAAAGGTCATCTAGTCCAATTCCCCTGCAATGAGTACGGACATCTTCAACTAGACTAGGTTGCCCACAGCCCAAGCCAACCTGACCTTGAATGTTTCCAGGGATGGGGCATCAACCACCTCTCTGGGCAGCCAGTGTTTTACCACACTCAGAATTTTTTTTTTCCAAATATCTAGTCTGACTCTACCTTCTTCCACCTCAAATCCATTATGCCTTGTCCTATTGCTACAGGTCCCATGATATATTTTTGCACTTACATATCATTCATACACACACACACACACACACACACACACTTTATTAGCTTCTTTGGCTCTGTTTGACTGTACAGCATTTTAGAGGAAAAAAAACCACCACCAAACCTTCAATTTCATCAGGAAAAAAACAGCAAAAAAATTGCTTTACACTATGGCTCCATGCCTGTTCTCTACCTCCTGAATTCAATACCAGAGAATATGTGCAGTGATACAAACCTTGTATTTTCACTCAGTGTGTACAAGAGGGTTTGTAAGGCCTTGTTGGTTGAACATGATAGAAACAAAACCATGGGAAATTTAAAGCACTTTGACAGCTCTTTGTTCAGAGTCATTAAACACAAAACAACTACAGAATCTCTTAGGTTGGAGAAGACCTGTAAGATCACCAGGTGCAATCATTAACTCAACACTGCCAAGTTCACCACACATGAACAAAAAACCATATCCCTGACTGCCACACATACACGCCTTTTAAACACCTCCAGAGATGGTGACTCTGCCATCCAATGCTTTCTCCCCTTATCCTGTCCTTTGTTCTTTAGGAGAAGAGACTGACTCCCACCCAGTTACAACCACCTTTCAGGTAGTCACAGAGTGATAAGGTCCCCCCGAGCGTCCTTTTCTCCAGGCCAAACAACCCCAGCTGCCTCAGCTGCTCCTCATCCGACTTGTGCTCCAGGCCCTTCACCAGCTCCTTTGCCTTTCTCTAGAAATGCTCCAGCACCTCAATGTCTGTCTTGTAGAAAATACACCACGTGGACACAAACCCATGAGCTTGCAGAAAGCATTTTCAGATGGGATGAGTGAGTTTTGTGCCAGATACGTGTAAGCTGATATGCTGCGAGGTATGCAAAACATGAATGAAGAAAATCAAGCCTTTGCCGAAACCTAATACTGTAATTTTCATGCAAACACAATAGCCTGTGCTTCCCATTCTTATTTGAAGGACAACGGTAGTAAGTAAGACTATGCTAATTTTCTATTTCCCCCTACAATCAATTTAAAATAAAGAACAAAACCACCACCATCCAAAATTTTAGTAAAATAAAGTTCACATTCAGCTAAGCACCTTTTTATCCTGTTATTTAAGTCACTCCAAATCACCATTGGTACATTTCTAAATGCTGTGTGCTGAGAGTAGCAAAGCTTCTACAGTTCAGAATGGTAGGACAGACTTCATAAAAGATTAATATCCTTGAAAAGCAGGTCATTTATTAAAAGATCTTTTAAAAGCTTCCTTTCTTAAGAAGCCAAACTATCTGCCCACCTCCGCATCTTGTCTGAAAGCATTTGCATACACAGCTGTTCTCCATATTTCAACCCTGTTCCTTTTTTTGTCTTCATGTTTTAAGACATGAATAGCAGGTAGTTTAGTGAAACAGCAGCAGGCTTCAGCAAGTGCCTTCTGCTTCCACACACTGATTTATCCTGTGTCCCAGACACCCTTTTCTCATACACAGGATTGAAGTCTCAGACCTTCAGCCCCAGGGCTGCATGAGACAGCAGTTTGGGGACTTCAGCTTCCAAACCTTCTCTTACCACAGCTGAAAGGTTTCCACAATAGCCAGGGTGTCCCTCCTGGATCTTCCACTTTGTCCTTTTGTTCTACAAGTCCTTTTAGGCAGTGCTCTCTGACCGGCTGCCTGGGAACTGAGCATGCAGCGCAAGTGGTCTGGATGCCAAAGGCCTAAGACACACAGGTAACCTGTTATCAAACAGCAGAAGGCAAAACTATAAATATTTCTTGACCCATAGCATTCTGTCTGGAAATTGTACCATCTTTGCACACTGCAGTCCTAAAGCCAGCATTTTATTTGGAGACAAAGAAATAGTAGGAGTATGCCTTGAGTAAGATATGATAGAGAAAAAAATGCAGGCAATTTTGCACCAAGAGGTTGATGCTTCCAAGATGTTTGACATCCTCTTCTTCACGAGTGTTTTCAATCACTACATCTTCCTGAAGAAGCACCTCTTGCTGTTTCATCTTGCCTGCAAATAATACGACACCCCAGAAAATCAAAAATAATCCATTAAAAAGATTACTATCTTTTCAGGACATGGCAGCTCAACTGTAGCCACAGAGTTACTCTCTTGGGAACAGGCTGTCATGAATACAGTGGTTATAAAAGACAGAACAAGTTGTGGGAAAGTTGCTTTGGAAGGAGGTTAAGCGAGGAGAATATGATGACCTTGGTTGTAAAGTCTCAAAGAAGAGATGATGTAAAAGTCAGACATCACATGGGAAGGAACACAGAAAAGACGGAAGCCGGGAAAAGGGCGAGACACCAAGAAGGTGGAGACCACTTGCTATGCCAAAAGCAAGAAACACTAACAGCAAAGATCCTAGCACTCTCTTACTCGTCATAAGATCACCATGAAAATTACTTTAAATTTAGAAAAATGACATTCAAGAGACTACTTTTTAGTTCAATAAACGATTGTTTTTCATGCAATTTTTTTAAAAAGTCACTGCTTACTATTGATCAGTTTTGATGGGCAGCCACAACCAAGCTCCTAAGCAATCAAATGCAGAACATGCTTGAAGGCTGCTCACACCACCAGGGCAGGACAGATGGTGTAGTGTAGGTATCTCCACTTTAGACTGCACTGCAGCCCAAGTGACATCAACTGAGTATTTAGCAATAATGTAGTAACTGTAACAAATG
Source organism: Ifrita kowaldi (assembly GCA_013398055.1). Classification (NCBI taxonomy): domain Eukaryota; kingdom Metazoa; phylum Chordata; class Aves; order Passeriformes; family Cinclosomatidae; genus Ifrita; species Ifrita kowaldi. Next base: position 130,234 of record VZRS01009802.1, read on the forward strand.
GCAGGACTCATCCATCGATCACCATTTGGGCTCTCAGGGAGAAAAATAAAAGGCATTTATGGGTTAATACTTCTGATTGAAATGTGCTTATTTAGAGGTCCACTTAACAGATGCCATCATCAGGAGATAAAAGTCCTTACACTGAACAGACAATTTTAATGGCCTTTCCCATTAAGCTATGGATGACATATTTCAAAGGGCAGATTATTGGAGTCTTTCTGCTGACAGCAAGGAGTGTCAAATGAATTCAGAATATCAGTGAATGCTTAAGCCTTGGTAACAAAGATTTTAATATAGAGCTATCTTATAATTCAGGACAAAACACCTTGACCAATTTATTCTCCTGTATAGCACATTTATATCTGCATTTATATTCATTGCCAAAATAGGCAACAGACCCTCACTGTTCATGGGAACAAAACTCCAGATGCTCTTATATTCTAAGCCTAATGTGTTCAGTTACTTGTGTGGCAGCATTAATCACAACAAGTTTTATAGCCTTGGAAAAATGGAACCTCCCAGATTTGTTAGACTACTCTACTTAGTAAGAAGTTTCTTATAAACATATGAGCTCTGAATATAATGTACTAAACATATCATCCCATAATCAATAAGTATCAGGATGACTATTTTTAAGGTTTAGCTCCCTTCCCATTCTCCTGCAGACTGCAATTATTCAGCTCTGTACTGCAGAGCTCCATTAAGCACTTTGTTTTTCACTGAATGACTAGAATCAAGTGCGTATGGCCTCCACGGATGGATAAACTGCTGTAAAAAGAGATAAGTCAGCAATACTGATTGGCTCTGTTGTCTGAGCGTGCCTTTTGATTTTTGAATTACTGCCAAAAGCATCATCATTCTGTGTTTACCCTTCAAAAGCCCTCGGTCATTCAGATGGTGCATAGTCTCACAGCACAGAGCTCTCCCTTGCAGAAACAGTATCCATTAAAAAAAAGACAATTTCAGTACTTGTATTTGTTGAGTGTAAATTCATGGCACAGATCCTCTATCTCTCATCTTTCACAACATTGTTACTATAAAATATGAAGTGATTAAAAGACCAGTTTTACTTTGATGCCCATCTCTTTCACTTAGGTAAATGGTTTATCTCAGTGCATAGCCGTAGGTAGCTTTCAAAGTGTACTTGGTCACACCGTTTTCCTCTTCCTTTCCCTCTCTGGCAAGTCAAATTAACAGAACCACCATAACCTCCGAGGCAGTTTCTTTTGTGGGTGTATGTGTGTATGAGTTCATACCAATCACTGAAGACACACTGCATTTTTCTCCACTGCTCTGGCCAGGACTGTCAGTGGCGGGCTCAGGACTGGCTTTCACAGGACACCGCAGGCTTGCATTTCCCTCCAGAGCTGCAACAAGAGCTGTTGTTTAGCTGCAGACACCTGCTGTGCACTTTGTACCTGGGTAAATGCCTGCTGGACACAGCAGGAGCATGACCAGAACAGGTCCCTGATGAAGCATTTGAGCTGGTTACAACTCTTTGTGAATTCAACATTCAGCACTCAGGAATCTCCTAAGGCAGAGACAAGTAATGCGCTCTTGACGTGATAGGATTACCTGTCTGCAAAGGCAGATAATATATAATATTATATTATATATAAAGGTTATTCCCATTTGAATACAAAAACAATCAGACACCAATGATTTGGGTTTTATGCAAACATACAGGTAAATAACAAGACCACAAATAATTAAATACTATCTGCATAAACAGCAATAAAGTGACAAATGAAGGCAATTGTTACCTGCTTGTTCAAAGCCTTGTGGACATTTTGCAATCCCATGATTTCTATTACTGCAATTTCACCAGAGTTGCAAGTTCAGCTGACTGTGAAGGTCTAGGTCCTGTAAAATCTTATTCATGTGCACACTGTGGGAAGCAGGGATGGCGAAGGCAGAGCATGTGCTGTTTCAAAGGTGCTGCCTAAGATCTTGGGTGAGGAAATGCCCTCTTACATATAGCTCACAACCCCTTGCATGATTAAAAGGAAATGATTTTGATTTCTCAAGAGCCTATGGCTTCCCAACAAACCTTGGGAAACAAGTTTAGACTACTAGCATATGCTCTAATAAATTTTCTAGTTATTTACTTTACTTTATTACTGTTTTTGGCTGATGACACTTGAGATAGCATGTTTATCATCATTCTTAAAACACTTGAGAGAGAACAATATAAGTGCATTTTTTATTTCAGTTTTAACTTCTTTATTTCATTGCTGTACAGCTGCATTACACTTGGCTTTAATCCCTCAAGCATTATTTTCCTTGGCAAAATAGTCACTGAACTGAGTAGAACTTACTGTTGGAAAAATATGCTTGAAAAACCAGTGTGATGTCAATGCCAACTGAAACCCATGGAGCTTAAAATGTCACAAATGTGCCTGTAGCTGAAATACAGAGCTCCTAATTTTTTTTTTTGTCTGAGCTAGGAATGTTGTAAGTCTTAGGTTGTGAAGTCAACTGTAAAAATCATAGAGTAGCCTCCTGAAGCTGAATGTGTCCTGAAACTGAATGTGTGCTTCACCCCCCTCCATGAACAACCATTTAGAGAACAATTATATAAAACTAGGTGTAGGATAATTCCACAGGAAACAAATGGCTGCATGGCTCCGCTTCCAGTCTTGCCTGCATTAACTGTAGCTATCTGTAAGAAGTTGGGCTACAGGCTTCTCAGAGAAAAGATAGAACCCGACTTTGTAAAACATCTTTAATATTCAAATATATAAATAAGCACTACTGAAGAATAATTCAGAAGACTGTGGTGATTCATTACGAACAGATGCTATAAACAGGAACAGTAACATTGCTAGGTAAGGAAGAAGCAAGCTATTTTAGGAGTCTTGAAAATCTCTTCTAGTTCTTCAGACAGATCATGCTGCTATAGTTATTTTATAAAAAATTATATTCTGAAAAGCACTTTAGTAAAAGAAACCTTTTACTGGAACTATTATTTAACCAAGACCTTCTACAGCACTAAAACACACTGCAATTGAGTTCCTGATATAGTTTTAAGAATGGGAGGGGTGAAAATAAGAACAAAAAACCCTACCATACCTGCACCAGGAGCTATTTATTAGCATAACACTCTTCCTTTTAAAGATTTCGTAACAACTGAAGTATATACAAAGTCTTACAGCATTTACACAATAGAAAAGTTTCCTATTAGCTGATGTAGTATAAGGTAGTGCTGCAATTTACTTCAAAGCATGTATACAATAATAATGAAGCAGACCACTGTACTTTCAACTTCTCCACTACCACACCATCACTGTCAGTTGAAATGACAGTTAAATAAACCACTGGGAAGACACAGATTGTTGAAAGATTTGTAACAGGTTGATTTGCAGCACTAACCATCTTAAGGAGGAAAAGAAAAAGAAAAGAAAAGCTACATACTGTCATGTTTCTACACTTTCCTAGAGCTGGAACAAACTTTCACAGCCTTAGATATAACATATGCAAGACAACATAATCACATTTTTTCAGATAATAGTTCAGCTACTGAGTGTATTTACTTCTGAATAGGAGGCGTTATACTGATATGGCTGTGTGTTTCCATTTTGTTCATTAACTGTTCAAATAGGTCTACAAAAAAAATTAAGACAGCATGGAGTTTGTAGTCATGATGTGTTTTGACTAATAAAGGCATTCAATATCAGCTATAGGATCTAATTATTCCTGTCAAAAGTTTAAGACCAGGAATCTTTGAGTAAAAATCAAACCCACAAAATCCTGCACCTGCGCTGTTTTCATCTGTTGACTCCAACCTTCTTTAAGCTTTTCCAACTGGGATAATACAAAACCATTATAATGCTTACAGCAACCCAAATGCAAGACTCATTCAGTTTATGAGAGGTCAAGCAGATTCACTAGACTATGTCTGCTGTAAAACAGAGGGAGCTTACCTAGGAGAAAGAAACTTTTACTGAACAGTGCCTTACTACAGGTAGGGATATATAGTTTAACAATGATACATAATTTAAGAACATAGCATTCTTTGCCTTTTAGAAACAGGTTTCTTGTGCCAATAATGCACTTTCTACAAGAGATAAGGCTGCTTTGCCTATCGTCGTATGCCTAAACCTCTTATTTTGGCCAATTTCGCTTTTCTTCCCCCCAAAGGGATTCTGTTTCAACTTAGAAACGAGTAACGTCAGTTGACAATATCTGTATTAAGACAAAAAGTGACATATATAAAATCCACAAGGAACCACATAAATACCAAAGAAGTCATATAACCTTTCCATGTAAACACTTTGATTATACTGAAGCCCTAATCAGATTCATGTCTTAAACTTTTGGCAGATAATGTGTATGCTCAGCCAGGCTTTGTAGTTAGTTATTGTTCAAGTGGAAGCCAGGTCAGCTCACATGTTGACAGGCATGCAACTTGAAAACATTGCACAACAAGCAACACAAAGAGATTTGAGAAGGGTACAAGACTTCAAGTAGACTTCACAACCCTTCACAAACTGAATATTCACAGACAAAGATACAGTGCTTGCTTTTTTCTACGGTGGATTTCTCTCTCACACATGGGACACTTTCTGTGACTCTCTAGCTTGCTTGATGCTATATAACCACTTGATGATTCTGGCATTCCTTTCAATGGCAGAAATGCCGTATGGCACACGGTCATTGGCACTGTCATCATTTCTAAGGTCACTGTTGCTGTCCTGAGACTGTTCACAGTCTGAGCTAATCATGCTTGCACTGCGAAAGTTGAGGGATATAATATCAGAGTTAGCCCTTGCAAAGTTTTCCATCCCGAGGTTTTCAAGCTCTTCAGGATCCAGTCCGCAGTAGTTAAAGAATCGTTCAACATCTGCGTCAACGCGAAAGTATCTGTCGCTTAAGTCTGATTTTGATCGCTGCAGGGAGGGTCTTCTACTAACTCCGCATCCAGACTCCACTGCCTCAATCTCTGGGGATTTCAGTGTGGCAATGGCAGCGATTTTGGGCTTTGGAGGCAGAGGTGGGGCTGAACTACTGCAGGGTATTGCTTTTAAGGGCTTTGCACTAGTTACTTTCCTAATGTCTGAAGAGCTGTGAGAGACATGCAAGAAAGTCTCTGCTGACTGGTCTAGGAGCCTTCTGCTGACATTGGAGCTGCTCTCCTGTGGGCTGCTCCGGCCCTGCGTGGGGTAAACCTTCAAGGATTCTGCGAATGAGTGTCGGTTCAGCTCTGTCGAATCGGCCCTGTGGGGTGGCCAGTTTCGGGGACCGTGCTTATGCCCTGAACCTGAGCTGGAGCCTTCAGAGCTGTTGATGATGTTCTTCAAAATCTCAAGTTTCAGATTTTCTCTCTGGACTCCACTCTCAGTCTTTGCATTGTTGCTGAAGACCTTCAAGGTGGGGCTCCCCAGCGCTCGCTTGGCCGCGGGACAGACTGGCGGCTTTGCCAGCACCGCCGGCTTCACAGGCTCCTGCTTGGCATTGATGACCTCCTGGCTCTTGACATATTTCGCCTTGTCGGCTTCAAGCCTCTCCACTGCACTCAGTCTTTTTGGATTAGGCTCTGCCTGCCTGCGAAAATAGTCAGGTCCTTTGTTCAGGATGCGGAGAGGAACGGCAGATGTGAAAGTCACGGCAGGGCTGACCGGCTTCACCATGCTACCTGTCGGTAATGTTTCTGTAGGCATGTTTGGTGGTCTTTCCCCCGCAGCCGTTTTGGATTCTTCTCTGGGATCTCCTAAATGCACGGTGCAGAAACATGTACATTAAGCACAATGAATAGCCGATGAATCCTGGGATCTGAGCGTTAGCAGCAGCGCCTCATCTCACAGCTCATTAAATAACACTGCGTTTCTCTTTTAAAGGCAGCCTTTGTAGGGCAAGGGCACCCGACACAAGTCCGTATTAGTCTGCTCCGCTGACTCCTTTCTTCTGGCTGAAAGATGTGGGATTCTCGCCGTCCCCTCTGCGCTCCGCGACCGGCAGCGATCTGAAACGCAGAATAACCAACCACACGTTAGCGGGAGCGCCTGACATCAGAGCGATAGCAACAGCCGCCTCCCGGCCCTCCTCTCCCACCGCCGCCGGGGAAGCTGCCGCAGGCGGCACAGCGAGGCAGCGCTCAGGGTGCCCCTGCCCCGCTCCTGCCCAGCACCCCTCTGTATATTACAGGACACGTATTGCTTGATATTTACACTCTGAGCTTGGATTTAACAAAATTACATTGGGAAATTTAAAAAAAAAAAAAAAAAAAAAATTAAGCCCCACCACAATACAGCCATACATTTCTACATGCAGAAAGGGAAGCAGAATCAGACAATTCGGAGACTTAGACCCACCCATCTGCCAGTAAAAGAGAACTTCATATTAATATATTTGGCTTTGTTAAGTTGGACTGTGAATGTATTTCATCTCTAAACCCCAAACATTTTTCTCTTTATAGGAAACATACTGTATAAATCTGAGCAATTAAGTGTATTTTCCTTATTCATTAAATTGTCCAGAAAACTACCTGGTCTAAAAAGCAGAGAGCAGAGACATGTAGTGTTTAAAGTGCAATGCACATCTTTCATTGTTAATCTAATAAAAAATCAACAAATAAAACCAGGAGATGTCACTAAATCCACCAATTCCAGTTCCAAGTCTGTTTGAACATTAGCACCCATATTGCTCCAGCAATAAAAGAAAGCTTTCAAAGCTCTCATGACCACCTTACAGGCTTAACAGAACAACAAAAAATGGCTTTGGTTTTTTATGTAAGATTTTGGGAACACAAAAACATTCTGACTGCATTTGAAAAAAAGAACTTGTCTTCAACGTAGATATGATCATTCAGGTTTTCTATCAGGCAGTAAGTACAAATGAAATTTATCTTCATCTAAATTATTTTAAGGTTCTATCACTTAGATTGTCACAACAGTCTAAACTCCAACACCATGGATGATATTACAAGTGCTGAAACAATTTTTCCTACACGAGGCACTGAAGGGCACTTATCACGGAATCTACTTTTCAAGCAGCGATTTCGCTAATGGGTCTCATTTGTTTTATTACTGCCCCATTAATCTATGCTGCCCTCTTTAATATCCCATTTCTATTATCACTGTGATCTTCAGGGAGAGAAAGAAAAGCAGCTACTTCTTCACTCTGTCCTAAGGAACACAGAGCAGCATCCTTCCCTGGGATGACTTGCTTTCATGTTACCGTCATCCTGTGTGTGCTCATCCATCAATACCCAACTTACTAATACAGGGTTTACATTGTTTTGGCAAAACAAAACAAAACAAAACAAAACAAAACAAAACAAAACCCCACAAAAAAATTAAATTCCAGCTGAAGTTACATTAACAGTAAAAAGAAAACCACCTCAACTACTGATGCTCAGAAATACGTGATATATACATTGAATATTCTCTATATATTATCCAAGGTCAAAGCAAGCAAATAAAATATACAAATGCTACAATGAGATTATTGGGAAAAGCTGAGCTTTCTCCCGAAGGCTCACTGTCACAAGCATTCTTCAAATACAAACTAACATATTTAGGTGGGTGATAAACCAGACATGCGTTCAGTGCAATTGAAAGGGTAGTGAAATGTTAATTAAGCTTCTCTTTCAATGTTGTTTTATAAATCCTAGAGCTAACTCCTCAGCAGTTTGACTTCCTGAATTTAAACTAAGTCTCTCTGAAAGAGAAAAAGCTTTCCTCATTTGAATCAACATATTTATTGATACTGTTTTGAAATTAAGTATGAAATTTCCAAATGCACAGAAGGCAATTCCAACATGCATCTGCACACACATTTCTCTTCCATACACACAAATCAAATCTTTCCATGTTGCCAGCTCAGAGCTGGATGGCTAAGTGCCTGTATAAATACCCCATTGATGCGTATATTTAATACTTGTGTGCGGAAATGAAAGCTATGTGAGAGCAGGGCTTTTTCTGGTTTCATCCAGAGGAAGAAAACCCCACAAACAACCCAGTTCTCTGTACTAAACACTGTCACCCAACTGAGTTAATACTACTTGAGTAAGCAAGACAACTTTCCTCCTTGACCACTGTCATTAGAGGTGACCATGGTCCTGCCCCAGAGGACAGCTGCCAACTCCACTCTCCTCCTGGTGAGTGGCTCCACACACACATCACACCACAGATCAGAGCTGCAGGAACTGAGGCCTCGGGCTTGAGGCTGCTTTTGGAAGCCTCTTCCCAGCATTTAACAACTTCCTCACTTTGGATAGCCCCCATCAATGTCAGCAAGCATTGCTTAGGAGGCTGAGCATACGCATTGGCTTCAACACCACACTTAAAAGGAAAAACAAAAAAGAAGAAAAATAAATCCCACCATACTAGCATGTTTATCTGAGAGAACAAGTGTGCTTGTTTGCAAGCACGTATGGAGCCAAGTACCCCGGAGTCAATAGAAACATGCTGCAACTGGCAATGTGCTTCAGGCATCTAGAGAGAAAAGCAAGGACCTGGTGAGGAGCCAAGACAGAAATGTCCACCTGAGCCAGCACAGGGAGCCCGGGGGGTAATAGCTAAGTGGTTACATGGCCAGCCACGGAGGCTTTGTACCTGTGGGGCTGCCAGTATAAATTAAGGAACACGCAGCTATGAAAAGGGATCAATTTTTTGTGTATTGTTTAAATTACTCAATTTCACAAAAGTGCTGCACTTGAATATCACCAGAAAGCTTACTCAGTATTCTCATCTCAGAGAGATAAAAATTACTAACCAGATACAGTTAAAAAAGAAAGTGCGATGAAAGAGAAGTGGATGAATGTAAAATCTGATGAAACTTCTGCCTGTGCTGGTGATGGCTGCAGCCTGATCCTCCTGCTAGCTGGGAAAGTGAGTTCAATTCCTACCAGCCTCTCTTCTGTCCATGGGCACCTGAGACACCACAGAGACACTACAGAGCCTTGCTACTTATTACTTTTATTGCTAATGATAGAGGCTGAGAGCAGCAGTACAGTGTACTCCTAGGAAGACTTAGATTCCAGTTGTGAAAATCATCATTGCAGCAACCAGGGCAGAGAAATGGCTTTTTTCTGGCTTAAACTCCAAAGAAACTCACTGCTTAGGCATCTGAATTCCCTTTTGTGTACATCTCTGGTACCAGTAACATCCTGCAGAAATTCAAAGGCAAATAGGTTTTCTTCACACACTCCCAGAAAATGTGTGAAACATACCTAGGGACCAAAGAAATGGTCCTTTCTCTCTGTTTACACCCAGATGTCTGCTCTATATGGCAGTAAGTAATCTAAAGTAATCTTTCTATGGACTGAACTATGTTTTTCAGGATTCACACTGGATTTCCATTATTGCTATTCCTTACAATACTACTGGACTTAAGAAATTATTTCAAGAAAAACAAAGACAAAAAACAAGCATGCATTCAAACATAGTTCTATTTAATACTATGCATATGTTAATAAAACCTTCCTGAAAGTTCTAACTGAGCTCCTCTAATATCCCGTGACTATTGCAGACCTGCTGAGTAGAATACAAAATGCACAGAGTTTCGGGTTTTTAAAGCTGCATTTTCAGCCATACACTTCAATTCAGGATTCCTTTGTGGCAGAGGCAGAGATTCAAAGCATTTAATTCATTCTAGGCATCACACACTAATCACTCTTAGTCCATAATATGTTTGTCAGATACTCATATTTAAATAACCAATGCACTATTTGCATGATTTAGGGGAGCACAACACAGCCTAGAGCAACAATAGCTATACAACTAACATTAACTACAAATAAATCTCCTATAAAATATTCTTTCCTTAATTTAAAGCCAAGACAGTAGGAGGAGATAAACTATGCAGAAACTTTGGAATCCCAGGCCCATATATTCTAAATATGCAGTTTCTTGAAATGTATGAGAAATTTATGAACTGATCCTATTGTGGCAACAATTTATTTCTAGCACTATTATGAATACAATAGTATTGTACAATAATAGAGTCCATTTTTTCCTCTAATACCCCAAACTGCATTCTAAACACAGACTGAAGGATGTCAACTGACAGTAAATAACATGCTTCACTCCCTGGTTCTGTGTTGCCCTGTAGCTCCTATGCATTGGCCACATTTCAGCCAGTCTTTGTCTAGAAGTATCCACAGAAGGGCATTACATATTTTAGCAGTATTCAAGTTAAAAAAAAAGCAGAAAAAAAGCAATGTGAAAATGTGGTCCAAATGAAATTAGTGACATTTTCGTCCTTGACTTTGGTGAGGACATTGCTTCCCCTAAGTTACAATGAACCTCATGCTCTTAATTCATTCCTCTGGGACAGCAGATGAAGGGATAGCACAGAAGCTAGGATGATGCACAGTGGATAAATATAATGAAGGCTGACAGCCTTTATTCTGCTTTCCTTGATATTTAAAGGCCCGTGTCAATTTTATTTTCCAGGTGATAAAATATCACTACCACCACCTGAAGATGCACCATAAACATGACATAAATTACAGTATAAGTAATCAAGAAGTGGCTGCAACAGGACTCAAAGAGTTCCTGAAACAGAATCTGCACAGGAACACAGGACACAGATAGAAAATGTCAGGCTCCTCTAACACCTGGGTGCACTTCAGAGCTGCAGGCCCCATTACAAAGATGCTGGTTTGTTAACAGTCACTACAAAGCCTACCAATAAGAGCTTTCCTGAGAATGACTGGCTACAGAACCATGCACTAAGTTATACTAATGTGTATGCCTAAAACTGATACAAGTTCTTCTGTGGATAATTGTCTCTGTAAACCTCACATATATATGTTACTAAGTTTAAAAATACAGGCAAAGCCTAAGTAAACTTGGCTGAAATTGATAAAAGGTCATCCATATCCAGAATGGCAGCAGTATTTCATTTTTTAAACCAATTTTAGATAAAGATGTGTCTGCCGTGTAGACTTGGTCTCACGTAATATTAACTGTCAAGATAAAGCATGAGGAGATGAAATAGTCTTTCAGATATACCATAACTCGAAATACTAATGACAGTGCCTCTTTTCAAATCTGTTCCTCCCTAAAACATGGAACAGTGAACAGTAAGAGCAATATCTATCTGCTCAAGTATACATTTAAGCCTTCGAAAGGCCATGAATGATGTGAACTGCAGTGACCTAAAACTAAGAGTGGCAGAATTATGTAGACACGAGGGAAGTTCCACCAAGTAGGAAAGTAGTAACTTTGGCAAAGGCAGTCACTTTTCACTGCTGATTTATTACTTCCAACCAGAAAACCCCAAACTACAACTAGCATTGTTTGCAATATCTTATATAGCTGAGCTAATAGGGACTGATATATTTATACTAACTCTGCTTTGCTTTTACATCAAAGACTTTTAAGACAAAACTCTCCGTAAATACAACAGTGTCACCACTGAGCACTCTTTCTATTTCAGCGTGCAGTGAGGATGATGAGGCTTAAAGCAGGACGTTGCCATAACCACAGATGCTAACACTGTTAAGTTGAAATAGCTGCTGGAAAATCCATGGAAGTATAAATATCTGGAAAGCAGGAAAGCAACCTCGCAGCTATAGTTACATACTAACCCTGTAACATATGCCTAGAGCTCACTGGGAGCTGGACAGAGATGCCTCTGAAAGAAAAAAACTTCAGAAAGTATTTTGCTTCTTTTTAGCTCTGAAATCCATCCCTGTTACATCTCCTACCCAGAAGCAATAATCCACTCTCAGTGATGCTTCTGGGTTAAATACTACCCTATAGATACCTCACAATGATGAAAACTCTGATTTCTTTCAACAGGCTGCATAAATGCACAAGAAAGCCCAGAAATGAAGTTTCCCATTCATACAATGAGACAGTACAAATCAATATAAAATGTCTTATTATTTACAGCAATACTACAGCCTGTGTTTGTAAAAGCTGTAGTGGAAATCAGTTCTGTTTTCTCTGGACCCCTGTGTTGCTTAGACAGTATTGTGTTCTTTGCAATAATTTCAGCTGCTCATTCAATTAAAAAAAATCAGAGAAGAGCCTAAAAAATTATAATAAGAAATGCAACTTTATTACATCCGCAGCCTCATGTGAATATTTCTATTTCAGTGTTCATTTTATGAGAATGATGCTGTAAACATTTCACAAAGTTTTAGGAAACACCCTTACTGCTTGCTCACCAGCCAGTGTCAATGGTCTTAAGTCCAAACCACTTTTAAACTTTTAATTCTGCATGTCTCCATAAGCATATATTTTAACTTTACAGCCTCCTCCTTACAACAAGACCGCAATTCCCAGTTTATCCTGTGGTCTCCTTAGCCTACACAGTTTTCACAGGATTTTTTATGCACTTTTAGAAATCGACACAATCCCCTTCTTCAATACAGGATACTTGGCCCTGGTGTTCAGCTACATTTCAGAGGTTCATCAAACCCTGATGTAGGTTCCTGTTGTACAAAGTCCCACCTGCTTGGTCGCTCTTCTCTGGGAAAAGGGGAGTTTTTACTTCTCTCCTACTTCTCCACCTCCTCTTCACACCGCTTCCCCATTTCACCATCCCATTTTTGCAAGATGTGGTAATTCCTGCTCTGCTCTGATGGAAAGAGCAGTGCTATCTGCACTACACTTTTCCTTTATTCTCCACTGATAGGAAAAGTTAGCATCTCATCTCCTTGCTCCTGGTAGATGTCCTTCACGGCCATGCTTGGATTTGGAACCCTGGTAAACCATCTTTTTTTCCTGGTGGTAGCACTTCCAGTGTGCAGGGGAAAAAGAAAAGTTAATTGGGGGTTCACTGCTGCAAAGTGGGGGAAAACAGAGGGAGGCAGAACAACAAAATAATACCAATTATGAAGCTCAGCAAGAATGTTTCAAATGGAATTTTAGTTCCATTAATTTTAAAATTAGTTCCATTAGTTCCATAATTTTAGTTCCGTTTAATTTAAAATTCATTTTAGTTCCCATCTCAAATCAATGGTAATTCTTAAGAAGTCCACTTTCAGAGAGAGACATATTTTACGCTACTGAAATCTTTATGGCAACAGGCTTAGTAGAAATCATATGCACTTGCCAAGAAGGAAATAAAAATCTATCCGCAAAAATGTGGAGATACACCTGCAAAACACCCTCCTTCTAGTATTACCACAGATACATCACATCACTAGCAGGATTTTCAGATTCCATCACCCATGTAGCCCCCAACAACACTGCCAAGTCTGGTCCTCAACAACAGAAGCACAAGTGTCATCAGTAATCAGGCAGCTGGGAAACAGCTCTAAATTCTGCAGCGTCTCTCACCAAAAAAATTACAGTCATTAACTCACCTGTAGAACAAACATCTTGATAGCAGTGTTATCAAAATGCCAATTCTGAGTAATTTGTCACACTGGGATAAATTAAACATAGTCCTAAATCCTTAAAATATTTGAAAACTTGTATGAATGTTAAAGCACTCTACTGCAGCATACCAGCGCAGCTACAGGGATCAGACTAGGCCTTAATTACACTATGGAGTAAGCCCTAAAATATAAATCACTTTGTCTTAGAAGAACTCTTTATCTAGGAAATACTAAGAAATCAAGCCAGATTTAACTGGACAAAGTATAGATTTTCAAAATGAATGTTTATATTAAATGTGCAGTGTGTCTACCAACACAGCCTTGTAGTCAAAGACTTGAGGACCCATAACCAGAAGACTTCTGTATGTTCTCCTTCTTCATAGCTGCTGCTGCAAGGCAACATGACCTCAAGCTGAGCCCTCAAAACCCATCAGCACTGAAACACACACACCTAAAATGGCATATTCTGTGGGGAAACAGAGTGTCTGTTCACCATCTAAGTGGCAGCAGTGCTTATAAAATTTTGGGTAACTGATATTAAAGCTTGGATCTCACCACAAAGCACATGTTCCTCTGCCAGTACTTTTTCCCCTCAACTTAATAAATTGAGAATCACTCCTGAGCTCTTCTGTCTGCCTACAAGGCCTCAGCTATGTCCTGAACATCAAACCAAGTCAAAACCTGGACACTTTCCCCATTTCACATATGTGATGTCTATGCCTGCCCATCTCCCCTATTTCACTTCTATGAAAGGGAACTGTGAGAAATCTGGAATGATCATGAGCATTCAGGACAGAAGAGATGTTCAGGGAAAGAGGCCCATGAGCATGCCTTGAGCACCCATGCCACCCAGCACAGGTGAAGCTCTTATTTCTATTAACAGACATGCAAGCAACTAAGCCTGATGATAATTCCCAATCTGTAGAAAAATCAGGGATCTCCTCACCTTAGTCATCCACATTGTCTTATCCAGCAGGTACCTGCCAGCCCTGAAAATGCAGTCAGAGTTGTGGAGGATGACAAAGAAAACACTTCTCCACTAGATTTGGAGTCCAGACTGGAAGCAGGCCTCCAGGGCAGATACTCAGAGTACCAGGCTATACCTAGCATTACACAAATGTCTCAAACGTGCGTGTCAAGAGCATGGTGCCAGACTCTTTCCAGTGGTGCCCAGTGACAAGGAGCAATGGCCATAAACAAAAGCAGAGGAAGTTCCACCTCAACATGAGAAAGAACTTTTTTACACTGAGGGTGGCAGAGCACTGGAAGAGGCTGCCCAGCCAGGTGGTGGAGCCTCCCTCTCTGGAGACATTCAAAACCCACCTGGACACTTTCCTGTGTCACCTGCTCTAGGTGACCCTGCCTTGGCAGGTGGGTTGGATGAAATGATCTCCAGAGGTGCCTTCCAACCCTAACAATTTTGTGATTCAGTATGTAAAGACAGGTCCTTCTCCAGCACTTCCTTTCAAAGGCTTCCACTTAAAAAAAAAAAAAGTATTTGCAAGTTTTCTTTAAGTAAAGAGCAAAAAAGATCACACAGGGTACTCGACGAGGAAATTGGATTACTAACCCTGCTCCAGTGCAATTAAATAATTTCTAGCAAGTAGGACATTTCAGCTGAAATAGGAAGACCAACTTGGTTCTTCCTCAGGAGGTCAGAAACTTGTCCCAGTTTGGGGACTGGGGATTTGATCCAATCTCCCATTTCTCAAAAGAGTGCAGCAGTCTCTGATTTTATGTACATAAACACTGCTGCCAGCTTGGTCTTGTGAGAAAGGCAAAAATTTACCACACTGTCATAAAAGGCCCAAGGCCCTGAAATATCAAATTGCCATGTTTAGACTCTTATTTATTGATGAAAGCTCTCTGAAACTGTTTACAATGAGATATACATTAAAGGAACATAGTACCATAGGCATGAACAGATTTTATGTGAGAAATAACCATCAACCCACAATGAAAACAGCTTCAGTCAGACAGTCCCTTGCAGTTACTAATCCTGCAAAACTCCAGAAATGTTCAAATACCCAAAGAATGTTCAAATACCAATGAAGACCCAAAGTGGACAAATACAACCCCGAAAAGAAAAACAATTCCAACAATTTATGCCGTGAAAAAACCAGAAACCAGAAAGAGCTATTATAAATGGAAAAATACATCGTACTTAAAATTTCCTTTCTTTAAGAGATTTAATTAGTAAAAGAATCTTTTGAAAATGCTTATTTTCAACATTTCGAAACAAAGCTTAATAGCACCTTCCTGAAGTTTCTTACACGTTGTGAAAATATATTTGAAAGAAACAGTGCCCAAGCATACGGAATATTTCTTACAATACTTGTCAAGATTTTACAAGCAAGAAACCAGAAAGCCATCTACCTATTTATATTTAAATATTTTCTCTCTTATTTTAACAGCTTATCTTGTTGCACGGAAAATTCTTTAAAATAAATTCTGTACATGAACACAAGTATTTAATCTTTAGAAATAAACATTAAAATATAGCTAATTAACGTCTTCTAGTGATATTGAAAACTTACAAGGCCACCTTTAATAGGCAGTACAGTAGGCGCAATTAAAAAATGAGCATGGCAAAAACAGTACCATTAGAAAAATGGTAATGTTCAGCCAGGAGAATACAGCGGAGTGGCCTAATTCTGACAACTGCAGACTTTGGGCTGCTCTTCTGATTAGCTGTGGGGTCGTGTTTGTCAAAACTCTTTGCATTAAACAGCCTTTTCTGTAACATGAGATATTATTGCAATAAGGTCAGCATGGCTATTTAAAAATAATGTCTACAACCTAATTGCCCTGAGTTAACCACTTCTAAGCATTGCAGCTTTACACACATGAAATATTGCACATTTATTTTTTTCTTAAATAAACACACCATAAAAGTTTTGACTATGTGAAAACAAATCGTGTCTTTTTAAAATTATAACTGGGGAAAAAAAAAAAAACTCAACAAAAACAAACCATACATGATTTGCAGCAGTGTTCCAGCACTGCAACCTTCAGAGCAACTCAGTGAATGATATCTTTTATTTTTGACTGGTACGGCTATGTTTTTCTCTAGATAAGAGGACATTTTCCCATACCACAGGATAGCTCATTCGCTTTTTCTCTGACCTCATGTCTAAAGGTACATGTTGTTAGAAGTCAAGAAAGAAAACTGATGGAGTGCATAACACTATGTCTTGAAGACAGATCTGTATATTACAGAGTTCTTCAAGCAGATGGTTAAAAATACCAGTTTTGGCACTGGAACACAATGCAATTTAGGCCTTCATTGTTATGATGATGTTGCAATTAATGACACAGCTGCATAACTCAACACAAGTGCTACACTTGTGCGTGGTCACACGCTTGTGTGTGCAACCCCCCAGGCCACACCAGCACTGACTACAGTTGCTGAGGTGTTTGCTGTTAGAATACACTGAGTATATTTTCTTCTTGGTTGCTGTATGGGAAATACGTGCCACAGAGTCCACATGTTGAACTACAGATCTTCACAAACTGTTCACAACCTATTTAACTGGAGATGAACATCCAGTTAGCTACTTGTTAACGAGCATCCAAACTTCTGTTTAATATGCAAATTTGACACTCAAAGTGTGGCTTTGTATTACTGTTTATTTTAATGACTCTTCACTAAAACAATATTCTTGGAAAGCCTTGTTTAAGAAATCAGACTGTCCAGACTCTTTCGAATGGTTTTTGCATATCTGAGGGGTTTGGTGAAGTAATGATGATGATGCTGGAAATTCTTCCTGACCACAGATTTTAAGAAACCATAAAGTCCTCACCATCTTAAAGAAAACAAAAGCTGTATTGAGTCATGACTACCGCGTTTAATTAAATGGAGAGAGGAAGGCAGTGCGGGGAGAGCGGAGGCATCCCCTCTCCAAGAAAACAAACAAAACAAACAAACTAAAGAAACCCAAAACCTGGAATTGTGAGTGTGGGGACAGATGAAGAGTGAGAAATGACAAGACACAGAGAGGTAGAAGAGAAATGCTATTAACCAGGCAAAGAGCAGAGAGGAGAAGGTGTTGGGAATAGAGAAGGAGGCACTGAACAGTGAGTCGGGAAGCAGGAGTAGATTACAAGGACAGAGAGGGATTATAGGAAAAAGGAAAAGACACCTCAAGTTCTCTCCCTCAACTCCTCTCTTGCAGGTCCTACATCCTGCAGAAAGAACAGAGCTGGCATAAGGGTGTTGTGGAGAAAGGTGAAGCTCCTCCTGAAGCAAAGCTCCTGCTAACCCAGAACATTTTTGGGTTGCAGGAGATACATCTTCTCTCTCCTGCAGCCTCCATGCCTGCAGGGGTACACGTTCTGCTGAGTTTAGAAGGCTGGTGGCAAAGGAGCTGGCACTGGGTGGTTGGCAGGAGGGTATCACAGAAGGATAGCAGGCTCAGAGCCCTGCACCCTTTCAGGAGAAAAATGAATAGTGGAGTAAATCCAGCAGCCAGAAATACTGACCAGTCAATTGAATGAGTGCTGAGGTTTGCTGCAGATGCCTCAGTAAATCCAGTTCTTCCCTTTGGCAACACTTCAGACCCCTTTCACGTGCTGATTGCATGACAAGATACACAACAGGCTTGCACCTGGGGAGTCCTGAACTAGGGATGCTCTCCACCGCATCCTCACAGGTGCCATAGACTACTGCTTAGAAAGACTGCTCAAACTACTCCATTCCTGCCCGCCGTTAGAGTATCAGACTACCCCAAGATTGCTTCATAGCTATTCCCCTCTAAGATATGTGATACACAGCCACATTAATAGATCTCCCTTCTTCTGTAAACAAAAGCAAATCTCCAAGCTGGAAGTTAAATACAGGATTGATACTGGCTGCCCAAAGTAACAAAAGAAATTTATTCCAAACCCAGAAACTGGACAGAGGTATGCCAGTCTTGTATCTACTACTTTATCTTCATTAAGAGATGAGTATCAGCAAACTTTTTAAGCAGTTAGCTGAAATGGAGCATCGCAGGGTTAAGATGCCTAAGCCAGACAAATAATGGGACACGGAAACCAAGGTGCCAAACCTCAAATAAGGACACATAGTGTCTGCTTTCTCATCTGTTCATGTCTGCTTCATAAAGGTAACCTTTCCTGCCCAGCTGCTCTGCCAGCACACCATCCCCACCACCACTAGAGAACTGAGTCCCTCCACTGAAGGTGTCTCACTCCCAGTTCCAGCTCATCACTGATCTGAACTGGTTTCAAGGCATTCTTTAAAAGCTAATGAAAAGGGAAGGTTGGCTGTGTCACCCCAGCCAGGACTGAACGCTGCTTTCATCATAAATCACAAATCCAATCTTTTCTGTTGACAAAATGAGCAATATATTTCCAACAGAACTACAGACCTACTGGAGCTTCTGTATGAACACAAAACACTGAATCCCATTTCTAAGACAGCAGAAATAAATCCCATGCAGCATGACATGAGGAAGGTAAAAATATGAAATGTGACTGTAAAATTAGTGTAGGTTAACTTGTGATCACAAAAATTAACACAGATCTTCAAATGTTCCTGGTGTCAGTCCTTGGCACAGCTAAAATGGTTTTTCTGCCTTAATTTTATGCTGTGTATGAAATGTATCTGGAATTTCAAGTTCCCAATTCCTCAGCTGACAGAAACGGCTTCTGAGATGATTTCCACATTCTGGGAACAGATTTTTACCCTTAAATTAGCCATGTGTACTCTCAGACTTAACATTTTGTCTTGAAATAAAACAGCAGCAATAATTGTTAATTTAAGACCCCACACAATGCAAATTTATGTTCCGAAGCCAAATATGGTGATTGGAAACAGATGAACATGAAATGCCTTCTACTGAGCAGAATTAAAACTAAGTATTAGTGAAGTGTGTTGCTAATTTTGACACATGACACATCAAACATTGATTACTGGTTTTTTTCTTTGCTACAATGAAATACCAGAAGTGCCCTATTAGTGTTTCAAGAATTGTACAACCCTTGTTAGGAGGTGCCACACATCCAGCTCCTGTCCCCTCCTGCCCACATGGGTTTCAGCTGGTTTCCGTACTCACCAAGGATGAAGCTACTCTTTCCATTATTCCTGACACTGGATTTCCCCCTTTTGTTTAGGAGCTTTAGTGACAAATTAAAGGTTTTAAGCTTTAATGCTCATCTTCTGCTCAGACCTTGAGATCAAGCTCAGAGTGCTGTGGATGGACTTGTGCCTGAGGACTGGAAAAAAGCACCCCAGCTTTCAAAATAGGCAGGAAAGAGGATACAGGGAACTACCAGCCAGCCAGCCTCACCTTCATCCCCAGAAAGGTGACAGAGTGGCTCATTCTGGAGGCCATCTCTATCCACATAGATGACAAAAAGGCGATCAGGAGAGCCAGTTTATTACCTCACTAGTATCAGTTTAGTACCTCACTAAAGGTAAATCATGTTTGACCAACTTGATTGCCTTCTGTGATGAAACAACCTGGATGCATGAGATGAGAGCAGTGGATATGGTCTACCTTGACTCCAGCAAGGCTTTAGACCCTGTCTCTCACAACATCCTCACAGGCAAACCCAGGAAGTATGGGCTAGATGCCTAGACAGTGAGGCAGATTGAGAACAGGCCGAGCAGCAGATCCCAAGGATCATGATAGGTGGCACAGGGTCTAGTCGGAGGCCTGTCACCAGTGGTGTCCCCCAGAGTTCTATACTGGGCCCTGTATTGTTTAACTTGTTCATCAGTGATTTGGATGAAGGGACACATGCCTCTTCAGCAAGTTCACTGAGGACACAAAGCTGGGAGCAGTGGTTGATTCCACAGAGGGCTGTGTG
This sequence comes from Ifrita kowaldi, assembly GCA_013398055.1. Taxonomy (NCBI): domain Eukaryota; kingdom Metazoa; phylum Chordata; class Aves; order Passeriformes; family Cinclosomatidae; genus Ifrita; species Ifrita kowaldi. Next base: position 150,326 of record VZRS01009802.1, read on the forward strand.
GCCCTTCAGAGAGACCTCAACAGGCTGGAGAGATGGGCAGAGAAGAATCTTCTGAAGCTTAACAAGAGCAAATGCAGGGTCCTGCAACTGGGGAAGAATAACCCCAGGCACCAGCACAGGCTGGGGCTGACCTGCTGGAAAGCAGCTCTGCAGAGAAGGCCCTGGGGGTCCTGGTGGACAACATCCGTCCATGAGCCTGCAGTGCCCTGGTGGCCAAGAAGGCCAATGGTGTCCTGGGCTGCATGGGAAGGGCATTGCCAGCAGGTAGGGGGAGGTGGCCCTCTACTCAGCCCTGGTGAGGCCACATCTGGAGTCCTGTGTGCAGTTCTGGGCTCCTCAGGACAAGGGAGACATGGAGCTCCTGGAGCAGGTCCAGCAGAGACAATAAAGATTATTAAGGAACTAGAACATCTTTCTCATAAGGAAAGGCTGAGGGAGTTGGGCCTCTTCAGCCTTGAGAAGAGATGACTGAGAGGGGACCTCATCAATCTCTGTAAGTATCTGAAGGGAGGGTGCCAAGAGGATGGATCCAGGCTCTTCTCAGAGGTGCCAAGCAGTAGAACAAGAGGCAAGAGGCAGAATCTGATCCACAGAAAATTCCACCTGAATATGAGGAAGAACTTCTTTACCAGCAGAACTTCTTTACCAAGCACTGGAACAGACTGCCCAGAGAGGTTGTGGAGTCTCCCTCACTGCAGATATTCAAGAACTGTCTGGACAAAATCCTGTGCCACGTACTATAGGATGACACTGCTTAAGCAGGGAGGTTGGACCAGATGACTCACTGTGGTCCCTTTCCACCCAACCCACTCTGATTCTGTGTGACTCTGTATTTTGAAAGTAGTAGTAATAACCAAACAAGTAACAGAAAGCTCTGAAGTACTGAGCCTACCAGTGCTTGTTTGCACTGAAGGTCTCTGTCACAAAAAGCTAACACAATCCACTGAATGGAAAAACAGTAACCAAAGTACAGGTTGGGAATAAAGGATGGTAAAAAGCCTGGAACTACTGTAATACTTCCACAAAGGAGTCAGATAAGTAACAGAAATAAATAGAAAGCTCTGGAGGACTAAGGCAAGAAGTGTTCACTTGCACTGGAGGTCTCCATTGTAAAAAGCTAAAACAAATTTACTGAATGGAGTGACTGTAACCAATGTACAGGTTGTGAATAAAGGGCGAGAAAAAGCCTGGAACTACTGGAGTACTTCCAAAAAGGATTCTGCAACATTGAAATATACATTGCTGCATGACTGAGGCCAGCAAAAGAAGAGAAAGCCCCAATCTTTCTGAGAAAGTACGGAACTGTATACTTGCAACTAATGAATCCGTCAACCCAATTGACTAGTGAAGGTAGAGGAAGAGAAACTCATTATCGCAACATACCTCCCCAGACAGTAGAGGAGGACATGGTAAAGTCTTTCTGGAATTGTCCTCCTTTTATCAACCCCTGGGAAAAAATGTGCGTTTTAATTCAAAAAGGTACCTGTAAAAGCAGAAGACCAAACTCTTGTCCACACTCCAAACAGGGGAATGTAATGCTCCAGAGGACTCTGGAAAAAAGACAAGAAAAGAATATATGAAAAAGTCATGAAAAAAACCCAAAACACAACGTAGCAGTAACGCTGCAGGTGCACACACGTCACTGTTGAAGGTCATGGAAACAGGACACCAAGGCCAGTCCATGCCAGGAGAAGGGAGGGGAAGAAGTGCAAGGCAGCCACAACAGCAATCAGGACTATTTCACAAGAAAGGTGAGATAAATGATGACATCAGCGTGGCTGAAGCCTGTGAGCTGTGTAATAATAACAACTAATTAAAAGGTCATTTGGGAAGTCTCAGAACACAAGCTCTCACATGACGCAGTATCCGAGGCGCAAGATGAAATGTATCTGTGCTGGGGATCAATGAAAAAATGCAAACAAGGCCAAATGTCAAAATGCAGTTTTTAATTCACTGATGAAGGACAACACAAAATTGTGCCTTTTAATTCCTTGTTATAGATAAACAATCCCTTTTGTTGTGTTTTTGGCTATTTCCAAATGAAGAAGAGAGAAAACGCTGCAAAGAAGAAAACACCACCCTATTTCTATGATACAAATTCAGTAGAATATGGAATCAATGTCAGATACTTTACAAGTAACTGAGGGAAAATATCAGCATGTAAATGCTAGTGTTATTTCAGGGCAGCTGCAAGTAGATTTTGACATGAAAATATAGGATCTACTGTGATGACCTGTTTTCCCATAGTCAAAGTTAAGGTCAAAGATCAAAATATTTGTGTATTTAAAAACCCTCCATACCTCCCCTACTGGGAGGGCTGACAGGATATGTTCCAAACTAACAACAAAAAGCACCAAATATCTACTCTTCAATTTTTATACGTCTATATGTAAAAGTTTTGGTTTTTTTTCCCTTAGTCTCTTCCCCTTTTCTAAAGCATTTTAGACAATACTTTTTTAAACCATGGCGGTATTGTATTTACAAAACACTGTCCAGTCAATTGATACATCTTTCATTTCATTCATTTCATTGCAATACCTTCTCCTTTTTCTCCCCAAAATTATTAGCTACTCTTTTGAGATTTAAACCAGTTATTAAAGTCCACACACAAAAAAAAATTCCAAACATTTGCATTTTGTGCCACCTGCTAAAAATAATTGCAAATATCTTCACAATAAATTGGCTGACAGAAAAGCATGTAATTTTAAAATTTTGAGATAATATTCCTGTAATTAAGCATTTGTGTACGCAATAGGTAAGGGAAAAATAAGTCAGTGTATTCATCTGGGAGGAAAACAGCTCTGCTGTGGGATGCAGCTTTCTACACATCTTTTTATGAGCAAAAAAGACAGTGATGGAGGAAGGGAAGAAGCAGTTTTCCTCCCTGCTGTGGGGCTGGTGACAGCCAGCAGAAGGGCAGAAATGCCAAGCTGAGGAAGACCCACTATCACAATGGCTTTTAAGAGAGCTCCAGAACACAGACACCACTTACGGCATACACCAGAAAGTTTTCTTCTTCCCATGCCAACAAGAATACACTTTTACTTTCTAAATGATACAAGCATATAGGCATAATAACTCCCATACACGTGGTTTACTCCAACAGTAGTAATTCAAACAGACACATTTGTGATATGAAAGTCAGTGTGAACTATATAGTGGAATATGTTGTTGTTTAGTGAACAGCAGTGTACACTATGTTAAGAATGTACAGCCTATTTTATCTTCTAAGTGTTAGAGAGAGGTCACAGTAATAAAAAATGGAAGCATTAATACTGGAGTAGTTCTTGTACAGTGAGTTGCCATAACCCTCTGGTGCCACAATAAACATACTGCTCCAGGTCTCAGGGATTTCCCGAGGGGGTATCCATTAAATTGTGAAACTACCAGGAAGGGACACACCACATGGGCTTCACTGAGCTTGGCTCTGGACCCAGGACAGAAATGACTGAAGAAGATACACATACAAAACTCAAACAGATAGATGTTCTGCAAAGCTTTTAGTGCAGGACTGGTTTCATCATTCATGCCATGGAACAAAACCCCAACAATACTGTTTAGCATCTGCAACAGCAGTGTGCACTGACAAAACTGTCCATGGAGAAAGCTTATAGAGTAATGTGGAGGCAGACCAAGTTCTGAATTGCCTAAGTTACAGGCCGTGGAAGTTCTTCAACATAACACACAACATTCTCAAGACTATGTGTCTCATGCACGGTACCATGAAGCACCAGTGTGGACAACCCTCTGTGAGGACTCACATCTCCACCAGCAGGACAGCAAATCCTCAGACAGGCAGCACTGGTAGGTACAGGATGAACAGCCCAAGGCAGAACCATGTACAAACTGCCCTGTTTAAGCAGATGAACTGTTCTGGTAATAAATGTCCAGCAGCACTTTATCAGTCCAAGATAATGCCCTTCAGCAACACATTTCAGACAAACCTCTTAATCAACGCAACACCCGTAACACAGCTGAGAACGGCCACATACACCACAGTGAGTATTTTTAAACATTAACACGGAACTGGAAGCAAAAGTAGAGAAAATGAAGAGTATAGCATAAATTGCAGTAGAATTTATGAGCAAGGACATATCAGGATAGCTAAAAGCACCAGATCCTTCTTTCCCAATTTAATATACTGTTTAGCATAAGAGGTATCACATGAACATTTTTCAAGTTCTAATTACCTGTGCAAGTGCAATTCTTATGTGTTTAGCAAGCACCATGCCAGACCCCTCTCACAGAATTTTGGTTCCTCCAGCTACCTCCCTGTACGGCCCAGTTCCAACACAAAACCCAGAAAGGCCACCACCAAGTTACATACACTTGTTTTTCTCCATGAAAACATGAAAGTAAGATGATGAATAGACAAGAAATAAACACTCTGCTTGTCCCACTCCTTCTGTGGAATTTCCAGTACAATACACAGCCAGCCTTGCATTGGAAGAACCAACCCACTTGTGATAAACCACTACCAAATGCTTGGCCTCCAAGAAGGCAACAGAACATATGTCTGGCAACTACTATAATTGATTCTTAGGTGCTTTTTAATTCTTTCTTGGATTTCTTCCTGGATCTGGAGGTCCAGGATTCCATTTCTCCTGCAGTTGAATGATTCAGATGAAAATACAGCACAGTACGTTGCTGCACAGCTTTACGCTGGACGCACAGTAGAGTTTGAAAATGTTTGCTGCCATTGAAGAAGCTCAGTGCTTCTTCCTGGTGATGGACAGACCTGCTCCCTGCCGGCAGGCGCAGTGGGGCACAGCTGCCATGGTGTGCACTAACAGCAGTGCACAGTCACCATTCCATTCCTTTCTCACTGATGCTCTTTCTTAGATCTTCTTTTCCCCTTTAAGTAATTTAACAAGGCCTGTGCAAGCAGATTTGTATCACAGAATCATAGAAGGGTTTGGGTTTGAAGGGACCTTAAGGATCATCTGGTTCCAAGCCCCCCACCATGGCCAGGTACACCTTCCACTAGAACAGCTTGGCTCAAAGCCCCATCCAGCCTGCTTCACTCCAACAGGAAAGACTGATCTCTACAATACTTTCTTTTAGGACCATTAAGTGTCCCCACAGTACTTCTCTTAAAAATCAATAATGGATATGCTGATATAGTGCCAAACACATGGTAGCTGAGATATGTGCAAAGAACTGACTGGTCACTGGCTCCTACTAGACAGGTGCAAATGGCCTCAACATGAATAATTAAAGCAACTGTCCTTATCTTTTCAGTTCTCTTTGGGGAAAAAAAAAGAGAGAGATACCAGACTTCTCAAAATCACAAAAAACCATCATGACACTGAGTGACATACACAAAGCTGGTTTCCCTTCTAAGCTTCAGCTAAGATTTAATCTCCTCTGTATGGGCAGAAAATGCCTCACACCTAGAGAGGGAGCACCCAAACCAAGATAAGAAACTCTGGACTAGACTCAGACTGTAAAGAAATACTAACTTCCAATTATATGGGTGTGAACTACCACATTGTCCTCTGAACTGACATTTCTCTGTAGCTTTTTTCTCTATAAAATCCCACACTCATTCAAATTTCTCTCCAAAAATCCGTCTGGAACGCCTAGAAAAACAGTCCACAATGGCCGGGCAGCTGGCATACTGCAATGGCTCATTATCCTAATTTCAACAGGAAATCTCTTATCTGCTGGTGAAATCAAGGTCAAGTGGAACATTTTAACAACCAATATGAGGAGATCTGTGGATCTTAAAGTTATGATTGCAACTAGATAAATTCTAAACATTTTTACCAGTTTTTAGATGTGTATTTTTTTGACCATTTGGGAAGCAAAAGGATATGTAAATCGTTCAGGAAGGAGTGACACTCCTTTTCAAGACTGACTGACTGGGGGACAGCCACACCCCGGCTGGGGAATGGCAGGACAGGAGCTCTTCTGCCATTTGTGGTGCCAGGCCATTCTAGTAACACAACACATTTAGTAGACTCATTAAATAATATCTTCATAATGAGGTTGAGACCTTTAGAACTAAGAGTCATTGAAGTGCGAATGTAACATACAAAACCACAGAAAACTCCACTTGGTTCCATCAGGGATCCCTTTAGCTGGTCCCTTGCCAGTTCAATATTCTTACAATAAAAAGCACCCATGATATGAGAAAAACAAATCTCGGAGTCCTGCGACTGGCACTGCATATTAAAAATTCAAAAATCTCAGAGGAAGGAATGACCAAAATGTTTGCTACGTAAGCAAAGGCCCAGTGAGGATTTTAAAACGGAGAAAGAGGCCAGCCTAACATCTGGATTTCTTATTTGAGATACATCTGAAGAATGGAGGAGACATCTGTCCCTGGATATTATCAGCAGTGGGACATATCTCATAACAAATTCTCAAAGGCATTGTCAAGGACACATCTACTTCAGCATCTCTTAACTCAAAAGCATGGTGTGCCCCGTGCCTGAGGTAAGCATGAAGGCACTGTGGTAAGAATTCAGGGAGTGTAGTTGATTTTTCCTATTTTTACTTGCTGGAAAACAGGGAGTTTGGTTCCTCAGCCTGGCTCCTCTTCAGATAACCACAACCTGAGAATTGCCAAAGCTTATCTTACTTTAATCTCAGAGACATGAATCTTAATGAAGAGTAATTAAAGCAAAGACTGTTTCGCTTTGCTAATGGAAACTGAAATGAAAGAAAAATGGAATGAAATTATTATAAAACAATTTTCAGGTAGGCAACATCATGCCAACTAAATGCATCTTATGAAAAGCTAAAATATTTATACCTACATATACTTTCTACAGCTGCTCTGCTTTTCGCCTTCATGCAGGTTCAGAGAAGTCTCATCCTTGAACATTAAAATCATAGAAATACCACAACAGGAAAAGAGAAAACCACACATGAAACTTTATTTGAACTACCTGGATGACAACAAATCTTAATTAGGAGACCACACACCAACATGTGCAGACACACAGAGAGGAAAGCTCTGTGCCCAAGCTGGCCAACCTGTAAATGAGTGGAGAGAGAGCTCAAAGCTGCTGCCCATGCTCTGCTGAGGAGCACACAGTGCATGGAATACAGCAGGAGGTGGGAACCACGAGTTGCACGACAGAAAAGTTTACTTACAACATGACTCCCATGACTGAAAAAAAACCAATTATGTTAAACCATCTTTCTTTGCAAAAATAGTAATCTCACTGCTTTTTTAAAAAAAGTACCATAATAGAGGGGAAAAACAAAACAAACCCCAAACAATCAAGGCAGTTACACAGTCACAAAAGAGAAATGGAGATGTTTAAGAGAATGAAATTCAGTTCATCGCTGACCTTTGTCTGAATGAAACATTGGGAAATTTTGCTGGCTTTGGTACTGCCAGCAAAAGGTGATTTTAAAAGCTTGATGTTTTATATGAAATATTTACATTTGGATGTGTCAGTGATCTTGCTCAAAAAGTGTACCTAGTGTTTCCCATTATGGACTCCTCTATTTCTTCACTTGCATAGCTGTGGTTTTTCTGTGTTTTGTTGCATTTTTTTTAAAGAGCCTCACATAATTATGATTCACAAAAATAGCAGGTAACCTCTCATTCTGAGAGTTAACACTGAACAGATTTTTTAACGAATCTAATTTTATTCAGTTTTGCCTAATCTACCAGAAAAGAAAACAAATTTTTGAAATAAATAACTTAAGTTGGAGCAGTGTAATTGGAGCACATTTGAAGCTTATTACCTTTTCCCAACAGTTAGTCCATGTTATAGATATAAAAATGTTTTTATAAACAGATATACTTTTTCATAATTTTTACAAAAAAAAAAAAAAAAGAAAGATGAATTCAGGGGAAAAGTTAGGCCTGTATTTTTTCATGGAAATGCTTAATTAAGCCCAAGGTCAGAGATTCTGTGCATACTTTCAAGAGGTATTTAGCATCCAAAAGTCAAACTGTGACCATGAAACAGGTGCTTGGTGTGAAGACCAAATTCAGCAATTCAACCTGGAATGTACAAAGTTGAAGACTGCCTTTTGAAATATTAGACTTCATGCACCTTTGCTACATGAAGAAGGCACCATGCAAGACGAAGGAACACAGTCCATTCCTCCCCATATCCCTGGCACATCACCCTTGGCAGCAGATCAAACACATCTCTTACCAACAGCTCTTGCTGAAGAGGAGATGAAAACAGGACTTAGCTGCATGTGCTTCAAGTACCAAAAGGGGATTCTTGCTTCCTGTCTACAAAAAAATCCCTTTGATTTTTATGCAGCTACCTAATTAAATTTCACTGTGCATATTAAGTTTTCGGATGTCTAGCTATTTTATGCTCAGCCCCAAATCAAAAGAGTACACATTCATGAATGACCCTTCCACTAAAAGAAACCAAACCAAAAACTAAAATAAGGTTTGTTGTATGTAAAAATATCCCCCACTCTAGTTGTTTCCTCAGTTCAACCAAGGAGAAGAGATCATGCACATAACTTCTAACTAGGTCACAAACCCTACCTTTCTAATATTTTATTCATGCACCTTGTAAAGAGATGCACATTATTTCAAGTTCCAGGAGGAGCATCATGCAATGAGCAACAGCTCTTCATGAGTGCTGCAATACTGTGTTGGGATTACTTTATTTTAGGGATGGAGAGACAGATCCAATTTCTTCAGTCAGTGAGAAATAACAACACAAAATCAAGTTGTCACTCTCTTGACATACTATTTGCTTTAACTTATACTCAATAGTTCCTTGATGAGTTGGTGGATTACTCTAGAGGAATTCTCAAATGTACTTGTAAGAAGAAAATGCATTGTCCGAAGTCTAAATTAGCCATGCAGAATTTATACATATATAAGACAATACTTAATGGTCACAATGTTTTTAGAATATATATACAGAATAACTGTGTGTGAATTTTCAGCTGGGAGATAGTGGATATCTTAAAAAATTACATGAGAATTCATTAAGTGCCATAGCACTCTGCTAATTAACCTGGATGTGTAAGTATGCCTGATCCTGTTTCTTAGGATCTTTACAGTCTGATGTCTTCTTTCAGGCCAGTATTTGTTACATCTGATTCACTAAGATTTAGAAACTCTATCTTGAAATTTCCTTTTTTCTCCCCTAGCTACAAAATGTTGGATATCTACAACACACTCAGCACTGCTGAGAAAGACAAGGGCCTTTGCAGAGGTTAAAAGCAGGCTCTGGGCACTGAGCCAGTCTCCAAATGTTCTTTGCTGTGCTAAACTGTGTTTGGATTTGCCGTGAGAGTATACAGTATCTGCACAGAAACTCTTGAAATACCAGGGGCAACCTAATGTAAAAAACAGGAAAGCACCAGAAGAAAATATTTAAAAGCCATTTTTCCACTTCATTTGCCAACAGAATATGACTTACACATAGATACTGGACCTAGAGTAGCATCCACCTTTTTGGGTTGGATGTTTGCATTTGACTGCAGAGTATTTAATTTTACACTGCACAACATGCTTTAAGTTCTTTAAGACCAAAAGTCAGGATCAAGTCTTGCTGGATGGGGATAGTTGTAAAAATGAACATCATGAGAGATAAAAGCAACTGAGTTAAGAATTAGCAGCTGCTTTTTTTGTTTTCTATTATCATACATGGATTTTGGTGTGACACCGTACTCCATGCAAGCACTTGAAAATGTTACACTTTTGGAGACGTCATGCAAAAAAGTTAAAAAAAGAAAGAGTTTAAGGTCAGTTGACATGAAAAGAGAAACCAGTCTCAGGGTACACATGGGATGCAGCAGAGAAAAGAGTTCTTCTTGTAGAAGAACAGCACAGGCTGACCAGTGCCAGACCCATGCTGACCCACCAGAGCCAGTTGTGGAGCTGGAGCATAGGAGGAGAGGGTGAGGGCACTGTGTTTGCTCAGTCCTGAAAAAAGAGGGTTACAGGGAGACTTACCCACTATGTGCTATTGCCTGATCGGAGGGGACACAGACTGTCCTCAAAGGTGCACAGAGAGGGAGGGGAGCATCGATCAGAGCTGCAACATCAGATATTACATGGGAATATATACAGGGGAAAAAACTCTTTTTATTTTCAGGGAGGTGAAACACTGAAACAGAATTGCAGAGGGTTGGCTGCACTTTCATCCTTGGAGATGCTCAAAACTATCCTGCGCATGGCCCTGAGCAACCTGATCAGATGGACTCAGGCTGGTCAGCAGGATGGACTAGGTGACCTCTGCAAGTCCCATCCAACTTACACAATTCTCTGATCTCATCTTGTTACCTCTGTTTCAGTTGTGCCAAACATCAGTGTTTCTTTGTCTCACCCTCTCCTCAGCAGCAGATGATCCAGACATGGAAGATAGAGTAACAAATAAGTGTTTAAATTCATCACCATCTATATCCACCTCTTTCCATTTCTCCTTTTCTCCATGCTTGAAAGACTGGAATATTTGCTTCTCAGTATGCACCAGGCATTTCCTCTGCTCTTCTGCTTTTTGCATCTCTTGGTGATTTACTTGCCAACAGCACACAAAACAGGATAACTTGAGAAAATCAAAATAATATGAGGAGGAGAACAAGAACTATGTAGAGAAAGAAAAGCACCATCTCTTCCTTTTTAGCAGCAGGCACCTGTAACTTATTCAGCAAGGCAGCGACTTAATGGGCAGCTCTGTGCACGACTGCTTTGTGTACAGCATTAAGGAGTCAGTTCAGGAAAGGGGGTGAGAAAGACAAAAAGCTGCTAATGCCAGTGTTTAACTGTCAGTAGAGGCTAAACAGAGGGCTGATGGGCTGTGCCATTCTGTGCTGTCATGCTGAATACATGCCCCAAACTCCCTGTATTGGTGATACAGGTATGCAGGGACACACACGATATGGTGGGACAGCATCAAGTGACAGGTATAACAAATACTGCTATTTAGAAACTGTTGAACCAAAGGAGATGTTCTGGTGCCCCAAAACATGTATTAGGCAGGGAAATTTCCAAGGGTACTCTATGAAGTTCTGTGGTACGTATCACATGGACCGAACTAGCCAGTTCAATAATAATGACGTGATCTGCTCCTTGCAGCTCATGTTGAAGCTGAACTGTGCAATGATATTGCCAAAAGAAAATAGAAGATATGCAAGCAATAGTTAGGCTGACTCTCCCCAATGTTTCTGCCAAGAGTACAAGCAAGAACGTACCAATATTTGTAGTGATACAACTCAGCACCAGTATTCCCAGCAGACACTGAGCAACAGAGATCATTGAATAAATTTTTTCTCTTTAGTGAAAGTAAATAATAGCATTATTAGAGACTGACAGAGGACAAACAAACTAAAGCAACTCAGCAAACCCACACAAAACCTGGGTAATTGAACTCCTGTTTTTCACAGCAAGGATGCCTGGAATCTCAACACTGCAAAACATGTGACTCTCTTCCCCCATTCAATTTTCCTTAAATCAGCTCTTTTTCTTCACTATCCCAACCAAACACAAACTACATTTTGAAAGGACCCATTTTAAGAGATAAGCACAACTCCATAATGAAGCTACTGAAATCAAAGTGCAATCCTCTGGTACTTTGTCACATGGCTCCTGGCAAATGCTGCTGGGAGTCATTAAAGAAACGAGTACTCAGTGGCTTCTCATCTTAAAGATGCTCAGTGCAAGACTCAGAGCCTGGATTCACAGCTGTCTTATCTGCTAGTTACTAATGCATGGAAGCAAACTTTGCAATGGTAATATCAATGCGCTCAACACCAGTGAATTTCCAAAAGGCTTTGCACTGCAGATGTTGCCCACGCTGGATGTAAGCCATGATACTACAAATGTGGTTTATGGTTGGTGAGTTTCCAGTCAGTGTCTCTGCACTGACAACAATCTCTTCTTCAGTTCATTTTCTCATCTTATTGTCTATGCTGTCATTATCCAATCTGTCTATTACACCAGCATATCAGGAACCCACTGCAAAGAAGTACTTATGAGGGGTGGAAATGTTTTACTTCAAATATTTCCTATGAAAGAATAAATGCATACAGCTCCCACCTCTGCACCTTTGTTTTCAGGATCCAAGCATTATTAACAACTCTTTCGATAAGGAAACTGTTATTGTTTTTACACAATAAGAGGTGGTGCTAAGGATTAATAACATATATATGTAACGTATATTAACTTCATAATGAACAACTTATTTGCACTTATAACCTATACCTCAGCTACAAAGACAGCACAGCTGCCCTCCACTAGTCACCACAGTCACATTGCTTTAATCCCACAATCCCTCCACCAAAACTCATGGTAAAGAACAGCACAACCAATGTAAACCGCATCACTTCTGAATCACTGCTTTGTGAGCTATGGGAATGCCACAGCAGCCACAACGTATTAACTGCAAAACACTACACCTATCCCGAATTCTCCTGCAGCAAGCAGCATACCTGGTGGGACCAAGCACCAAGGTGAGGGGTAGCCAAAGCAGTGCCTGCCCTTTCCAGCCCTTTCAGCTGGCCAGGATGCTGGTGGATGGCTCACCTGTTGGATGAAAGCAGCCCAGAGTAGGATCACCCTGGGAAGGGGCTGGGTTACAACAGCTCTCAGCACAGCCGACTGCTGCAGCGCTTGCTTTGCAGAGGTGCTCGCTGCTGTGACAAAGTCTGGAGCAAGTCCCGGGAAGCAGGAGTGGAGAGAGGCAAGACACCCTAGCCTAGCCCAGCCCAGCCCAGCCCAGCCCAGCGAAGTGGAGGGCACTGTTTGCACTGCAGGTCAGCTCCTGTTCCCCTGTCTGACAATGGCAAATCTCTTTGTCACTCGGCAGTTCTGGGAACAGAATATTGTCTTGTGAAATTACAATGCTGCTTTAATGCTACCATTATTAGCATTGTCTTCAGACAATAAAATGTTCTGTCGCAGTCGCTGTGGGCTCGCAGCAGTGAATACACACTGAGTCACCCTACATTAACTCAAATAGCACAACTGTGTGAACACATGTTCTTCAGTTAAATCTACACACACTCAAAAGTAAAAATAAGTGGATCTCCAAGGAAGAACTCCCTTTCTACACAATGCAAAAGAACCCTCACTGTGTGCTTCCACAACCTCAACAAACATGTGGCAAAAGGCTTAGTAAGACTACTCCTATTTTCTGATCTGGTAGTAGATGTGTACACAAAGCCACCCTCAAATGGTTATGTAATTAAAAATGTATGTGCCTAAACCTGGCTTTATGTATCCTGGGACCTTCACAACACAAGCAGAGGTGGTACCCACAAGCAGCCACTGTGCACCACGATGCCAACACAGAGCAGCTTCTGCTCCCCTCCTTTCCCTTCAAGTCGGAACAGCATCTCTCAAGAAGAATAATTGTTCAGATGCTTTCTCACTATCTCTAATAACATACCCCTCATGTTATGCTCAACCCCATTCAGAGCAGGAGATGCCCACAAGATCTCAAGGTGGAACACAGGGACAGTCTACTGCCCAGACATTTGCTCTTATCACAGGGCTCGCTGTGCTGCCAAGCCACCACGCACTGCTGACACCAATGCACGTAAAACCAAAGCAAGCAACTGATCTGTGTTCAAACTTGTCTGTGCTTCTGGCCCTTAACTAAACCATCACTAGGAACAGAAACTGCATAAAGTAAGAGATTCTGTACTTTGAAATGAAACTACAGAAGGCACAGAGGGTTAAAATGAGCACACTTCTGTATTTTTGTTGTTTTACACCTCTGAAACCAACCAGCAAAGTCCTCCTCACACCAAACCTGCACAGCGGCCTGCAGGCACATTATTTTACACTTCCTAAAAAAAAAACCTGCTTACTTCTAACAGTTCTAACACACAACCAGCTATACTCCAACCAGGTATTGTCATTTTAAAAGGATTTTGCTGTCATGTGCACTCAAAATAGTATTTGCACTTGAACAACTGTCCTGCCTGACAGAGCATGACATTAGTACAATATGAATTCAAGGGATGCAAATTGAGGCAAATAAAGCATTCATACCACCGAAGATACCTTAATTCTTTTTCTCTAAGAGGAGTTCTGATGTGCTCACCTGAAGCTCCTGTCCTTGCCTTACTTCTTGCAGGAACTTCTCTCTCGTCCTGCCCAGTAATTCCTTGTGGACAAGAGCAAGGGAAAGGAAGTCCTCAGCTGCTTGGCAGTTTTAAGCTCAAGTTAGAAAACGTGAGTAAACCATACAGCATACAAAAGCATTCAAGTGAAGATCTAGCTATAGGAAAACTAATACTAATAAAAAGCCTTTGGTTTTTTAGCACAGAGTAAATCTGAGGCAGACGTAGTTTCACAACTCCCCATAGTTTTCAATCTCTCCCTCTCTACCTCAAAGCAACAGTGTCTAACATAAAGAAAAGCTGGTTTCTTGCCTAACTGTGAGGAAAGCTGTGGACCGTAGCTTCTTACATATCCAGAATGAAGGCAATACTTAAAAATCTGAAGAAACAGATTTTTTACCCTCATATTGGAATCCTTAATTTCTGCAATTGCCTGGACAGAACAATGAACAACATTAGACAAACAGCCAGCAGTCTTAAACTTCACTTAAGCTCCGTTTGGAGCTGGATGGGAGGAGCTGGCAGCTGGCCACCTCACCAGGGACCAAGGTGACAGGACACACTACCTTTTGGAGTTGCTTTTACCCTACACTGATTTCCCCTGTTATGCCTGGCAGGTCTCTTGTGCACCTGTGCAATGCAAGCCTGGTTATCTCTGCCAGCCCAGAAGGGCCCAGCCCGTGGGGTCCCTCCCAGTGGCTGAATTACAGACAAAACGAGTGTGCCCTTGTCCAAAATATACACTGCGTGCCAAAGGTTTTGTGACTGCTGGGGCTCCCTTGGGTCCCCATGGCACAATTTATGTGCTGGGCAGAGTCAGCAGCTTCCCCAGTTCTCTCTTCTTCACCCAACAGCAACAAAATGTAGCATGCCCTGTGCATGGAAACTGGCTGGAACAGCAACACCAGGGATACTTGGGACACCTCAGCCTGGTGAAGAAGGGTAGCATGCTACTGTCACCAAACACTGATGAAAGTTTATCATACTCACTACAGAAACTAATGACCCCAAGCCCACGGACACAGGGGAAGGAGCAGGGATGAGAGAAATTTGTAGGTGTTTGCTCCCAGGTCCCTCCTGCCCTTAAGTTTCTTGTTCTTGCACAGATTTCCTTCCCCCAGATAAGGCCATTGAAAGCCTTGCAGGTCATGGGTGGGCTGGTGTCAGCCTTGCATGTGACAGTCCACTCCTTCCAGATTAGACAAGGGAGCCAGAAAGAACTACTCCAGTACTGAACACAACCAGCATAAATGACAAACTAGCAGGGGGATTGAGGGAAATGTTAATATAGTATTCCTGAGCCAAAATTTTCTCTGTTCTCACATCACTACCATAAAGGGAAGGGAGCAAGGTTTCTGGGGCAGGTTGTTATGGCAGCCCTGCACTGCCTTGCATCAAGATTGCCTAAATGGCAAAGTGCAGCACATTTGGCTGAGGGCTATCTCCTCCTGTAAGCCACTGCTGCTTATGTGCAATCAAGATGGATATTTTTACTCACGCTTCCTAACTGTTGGCGTTTTCATAGGAGTTGCCAAGCAGGTGAATCCTTCAAACAATACCATGCAAAAACAACATAAACCCTCAAAATTTCAGGTCAGACAATTTGCTGTCCTGCTTAACACCCCAGACATTTCAAACAAGGAGAGATGTGCAGTGCACAGGGGTAGTCTTCTAGAAAAGCTGCCTTTCTGGGGCTTACACCTTATCCTCTGCAGCTCCTGGAAGGCTTATACTTCAACCATGTGAAAATGTTATCACTTATTATTACACTATATTTCATGCCCAGTATTTATGCCCTTTTCTCCAGTACCAAAAGCTCATGTTGATACCTTAAACTTTACTGTGCAAATGCAAGACTTCTATTTTTGGGATGCCTTTTTATTTTTTTTCTTTTCTTTCTTCCCCCTCCTCCCTCAGACATGAAAGTAAGCTTAAGATTTATTCAAAAATCCAAGAGCAATGCAATCTTGTTGAAAAAACATCTAATATGACAAAAAACCCTCAGCATTAAAATATATTAAAACCACCAAATTTTTTATTTCACACATTCAATCCTAGAGTGATTTTTATTAGCCTACAGAACATTAAAGCCTTGTAAAGTCAGATTTACAACAGAACTTGAAACAGCCCCATCTATAGCCTATGAAGTGCTGTTATAACACAAATTCTAAGTGTCAAACTTTAGTGAATTACGTAACTCAGCACTTCCCCTCTTTTTTAGCTGTAATCTTACATGAAAAGAAGCTATCACAAAAACTGCCTGACCTTGTGCTGTAAATATCTTATTATTTTATTTATCTTACAGCTGTCATGAAAGTAAAAGTGACAAACCACGCACTAAATTGCTGATTTTGTGAACTTTTTTGAAAGCTTGAATTTCATTATGAGTTCTGGACTAAAATACATGGATAAAAGCAAAGGGATAAGATAAAATAGGAATGAGTAGGTAGATCAAAAATCAGGTTTTTAAGCTTTGTATTGTAAAATGTATGGGAGGCAATAGTCAACAAGAAATATCTGTCAAAATCACCATTTTGGGCAGTATTTAAAATAAAGAATTGCGTATTTCTTCCTGTTAGATTCTCTTAGTTTCTTGTAATTGCTCCAGGGCTTCAGCACAAACATAGAATATTCTGATTTTTGGGCACAATCTTTGGGTAAAACTCTTTTGTTTTCTTCTCAGTAGCTAAAAATAAAATTTAACACGTATGAACATTTACCTAATTTCCACAGTTCACAAAGGGAACAAATACTGCTCATTCTGAAGAAATTTATGTCAGTAAATATGCAAGACCTACATGCATATGTGCATTTCTTGAAGTACATAGAAGCACACTAACTTGGAGTAAAAACCATACAAAATTGCTACATAAATCTGTAAGTGCTACATTCACCACATTCTATCAACATTACACCTTTTTCATGTGATGTCATGCATGCACTGAAAAGATAAATACATACCATGCTGCTAGTGAAAACTTTTATACAAGATCATGACCTTTTTTTACATTACCTTACTAATCCTTATAAAACTACTTTTCTTCCCCACTTGAATTCAGCTATATTCTTTCATTCATCACCAGTAGAAAACAAGTAACTGAAATGTCAAATGTCGCCATTAACGCCAGTGTTGCAGGAGAAACCTTAAAACCTGAAGAGATAATTAGGATTACAGAATCATTAAGGTTAGGAAAGACCTCTAAGATCACTGAGCCCAACCTTTAACCCAGCACCATCACGTTTATCACTAAAGCCGTATCCCCACACCACACTTCCAGGAATGGTGATTCCACCACTGCCCTGGGCAGCTTGTTCCAATGCTTGACCACCCTTTCAGTGAAGAAACTTTCCTAATATCCAATCTAAACCCTCAGGGTGGCAACTTGGGGCTGTTTCTTCTTGTCTATCGCTTGTCACCTGGAAGAAGAAACTGACCCCCAAGTACAAGCTCCTTTCAGGTAATTGTAAAGAGCAACGAGGTCTCCCCATGAGCCTCCTTTTCTCCAGGCTAAAGAACCCCAGCTCCCTCATCACATTGTGGCTCCCAGACCCTTCATCAGCCCCATTCCCCTTCTCTGGACACACTAACTGGAAATACATGCTCTTTTTACATTACTTATATATATTTATGTAGGTGTTTTTATTTATTTATCTATTTCATTCTGAATGCCAGAAAAATCACTGCTTTCCTACCCAGCATACTTCTCCATCTCCTGCAGAGAAGGATGAAGATCCTAAGCAAAATGTCACTATTTATAATACAAAATATTTTATAAAGAGTAAACAGAATCTACCTCATGGATGGGGGAGATAAGAGTAAGTGGGAAATGTCAGAAATACTGTCAGAGTGAACCTATTCATTAAAGAAGTTATTTAGTTCCTAGACTAAAATACCGAAGTAGAAAAATAAATTATGATCACCATCTCCCCAGATCACTCAGATTTGAGAGAGGAGAAAAAAAAATCACTTCTAGACTAACAAAAACTACAGGACATCAAATGTAGTCATCACATCTTGTGAAAACTTTTCATATTTTCCTCATGATGCAAATTAAAGCTTCTTCTCCCCCCACAAAACCTCCTCTTTCAAGACATTTTCTGGATTAGCTCCAGGGGAAGGGAGAAGCACAGATGAGCTAAAACAAGTAACCCAACTTATCAAACACACTGCAAGGCTGGATGCATATGGAAATGAAATATATTCACAAGCAGATAGACTAGATATGTCAGTATGTTTTTGCCATCTCTGATATAAAAATAGGTGTCAGCAAAAACCCAGTATAAATCCTAGCAAGCCCCTGCAGGAATGCTGCTGTTTTCCTCTGGATTGTTCAACCAGCACAACCACTCAGAAACTCCTAATAATTAAGGAAAAAAAGGGATGGGAGGGGGTCCACCCCAAACCGTCTCTCCCGCTGTGTTCAAAACCCCTACCAAAAACCCCAAAATTTTTCACATTAGCTGTAAAAAGTACTCCTGGCTCATCACCACTGATGCAGGGTTTGTCCCTTGTCCAAGAGGGAATGACAGCATTCCCTTCCTGCGGTACTGGTGCCATCACTGGGGGTCAGGAATGAAGTCAGGAGCATTTAGCGGCCTAGAAGCAAACCAAATAAAATGTATCTGCTTTTAACAGCAAAAGCAATGCAAGGCGTGCTCCTACAAGCTTCACCTTACCGAGGAAAACCTCCCTGGGTTTTTCTGTTCAGTGTTTTTCTGGGAGCAGGCATCACAACCGGCATGTGCGGGGGCTGATGCCAAGTGCTCCTCAAACTCGCACTCCCACATCTTGGATGTGTGTGCCCGTGCTCACGCACGCATAAAAGACGGTGGCAAACTGTGGCAGCTGTGACCTGAAGGAAGCACCAAGCACAGTCGGCCACCCTCCCAATCAATTCATGCAGACTGCACAGATGCTCTCCTCCAGCACCAGTGTGGGCAGCAGCAACACACACAATGAAAAAGGAGGTCTCTTAAAAAAAATTAAACCAAAAATAAATTACAAAAGGGAATTAGAAATGTTTTGCCTTCAGGCAGCTCTTGCTTTCTCCTCCCACCCAAAAAAAGCTAATGTGTTGCTTTTGTAAGCTATTATTAATTCCTATATACATAAATACAGCGATTTCATGCCTGTTCTAGAAAATTAACAAATTGAACTGCCAAAACACACCCCACTGTATGACCAAAATGCAATATTTTATGCTTCACTCAAGACTCTCAACTACAACTTGTCTTTTTTCTGCATTTCTTTCTCTTATTTTCCCTTTTTCCTTCCATTTTGCCCCAGATTTCCAAACTCCAAATTTTAGTAGATTAAATTGGTAGAAATCTTGCTCCTGAACAAAATCACTTTGTGGTCTGCAACTGCAGCAGACAGCCAGGCTGCAGCCTGAGGATGCCGGAACAGCCACGGAGTATGGAGCATTTCAAATTTAGGTCACTTGTGCTTCTCTGACCCCAGTGAACAGCGACAGCGCGTTTTTCCACACTTGACTGTCTTCCTGCTGACCCGCGTCTCGAACAAGACAACAAGTCCCAATGCAATTTAAAGAACAAGGTCAGCACAGGAGATACTGAATGCAAAATATGCTATGAAAGGGGCAAAGTGACTGGGAAGAAGAATTCACTTTCCCGAAGTTTGCTGATGGAGACTGAAGGCGCAAACACTAAACTGCACGAACACACATCTTCTGGCCATGTTTGCTGCCTGCATGACTGGGATCCAAAGGGGGGACTGATGGCAGGCAGAAATTGTCACCATGTGAGGCAAAGGGGAGCTGAGCCAGCAGCACACACGATAAGAATTATCTCTGCTGGAGGCTGCTCGCTGCCACGCCAGAACCTCAACTCAGCGCTGACAAATGCTGGGGGGAAGCCGGCGCCGCGGCCAGAGCCCACTGATGATAAATACGGCACCTCGGGCGCTGAGGCTGTCAAACCAGCAGAGTACCCACCTTGGTGCAAATGAGCCAACCCCGTCACATTTGAGAGAGTAAAACTCCTTGAGGAAGTAGCTGCTCGCTGCAGGAAGGTGGGAAATGTAGCCAGGTCCCAATGGTAGTGGAAGGTGAAAGGGAGAAAGCCCCAACTCTCCTCCCTTGGGGAGGGTTGGAGCAGGAGGCAGGGCAAGCTCCAACTGCTCCTTTGCAACAACACCTACTCAAACTGCTTTCTAGTTGTTGGACTCAACATTTGTGTTTTTTTCTCCTGTAGTTCTTAAAAAAAATAAGAAGAATAAAAGGATTATATGCTTTGCTCAATACAACTGTTTGTACAAAAGAATGGTTTCTGCACAACTGTGGTGTTTAACTACACGTGAATCCAGAGGGGAAAAGCTTAATGGACAGCAATACAAGGTATTTTGGCTTGCTCCTAACTCTTATCCTACTGGTTCAAAACCCCAGCACTCCCCTGTGGATGTCCTCAAGCACAAGCAGCATGGGCAGTCCAAAGGAAGATAGCCTGGAAGGAATTTTGCCCACTGGCTATAGGCTTAGCAAAAGATTAACAGAGGGATCAACCAGAGAAGCGGCACCTACTGAATACACACTAGCAAATAAAGCAGCCAGGCTTGTCACTGGGCATTGCATAAGATTCCCAAAGGGAAAAACCAATCTGGACAGGCTCTAGTAGGAGGAGGAACTTTGTTTCAATGAGTTTTGGATAAATGCATGGGTTAATGATGTTTTACCCAGAGGATGAAACAGTGTGGCTAGGAAGATTAGAGCGGTGATCTCCTGTACTTGGCACTAGTGAGGCTGAATCTTGAATCCTGTGTCCAGTTCTAGGCCCTTCACTACAAGAAAGAAGTTGAGGTGTTGGAGCATGTCCACAGAAGGGCAAAGGAGCCCTGGTGAAGGGTCTGGAGCACAAGTATTATGAGGAGCAGCTGAGGGAGCTGGAGTTGCTCATCCTGGAGAAAAGGAGGCTCAGGGTACACCCTACTGCTCTCTAGAACTGCCTGCAAGGATCTTGTAAGTGAGGTGGGGTCAGTCTCTTCTCCCAGGTAACATGCTATAGGACAAGAGCAAATGGCCTCAAGTTGTGCCACAAAAGGTCTAGATTGGATACTAGGAAAGAAATTTTCATGAAAAGCACTGGAACAGGCAGCCCAGGAAAAAGGTTAAGACACCATTCCTGTAGGTATGTAAAACATAGAGAGATGTGGTGCTCAGGGACATGATTTAATGGTGGCCTTGGCAGTGCTGGGTTAAGGGTTGCACTTGGTGACACTGTATGTCCTTTCCGACCTAAGCAATTACTTGATTCTCAGTTTTAAAGAGTAGAATAAGGAGATGTGCCAGAATAGATCCAGCTTGGGAAAAAAACAACAAACCACACTTTATGGAGCTGGAGACAGGTTGCATGAAAGAGCTGAGAATGAAATTATAAAGGGAAGAAAAGTCAGTATCATTTCTATATTATGAAAACAGAAATCAGATCTGTCACAGTAAGTAAAGTTCACATTGTCTAATTTAGTTAATAGGTTTTTAAAAAAACAGCAAAGTTCATTCAAAGGGTACAATTTTTTTTCACTGGTGAGAGATTTGCAGGAGAATCAGAGACAGGCAGTGTTCTTATAACTTTCACACATATAAAAAACTAAGACGCAATTAGGAATTACAGACATTAGGAAAAGGGGCTGATCCTTTCTCCAACCCTGCCAACTGAAGATTATTCTCTACCACCTCTTAGATAATGGCTTGTAAGATCTAGAACTAGAGACCACAGGTAGCAGAGCCTTTTCCCAGTTTCTGTAGCAGATCATTCTCTGGATTTATGCATCTACAAAATGAGTACTTTTACATTTTTCTCTGTTAATTTCTAATTCTTGTTACATGACCTGTACTGAAAGTTTCTTTTGTACTTCAATTTTAATTCGCCTTCAATTTTATTTCTCACATTTGTGCTTTTCTTTCCTGAAATACTTCAAATACTGTTGATAATATCCCCCAGGGTATAAAGCATCTATGACTGCCTAGATAAGGTATCCACACAAGAGAAACACAGAGTTTGTTGCAATGCCAACCAACATCAACAGGAATCCAACTTCAGTGGGGTCAGAATCAGACCTTCAGAGCCACTACTCCCCTCGGCAGTTGGGTACCTTTATATGGCCAACTGTTGTGAGGCTCCCTCCCATTGTATTTCAGACCCTTGCTGGTATTATTCCCAAGTGTTTTATGGCACTACCCTTTCTGAAGTTTCTCCACAACATGCAATAGTTTCATTTGGGATTAACTTCTGTAAAGTTAATTGCAGTTTTGCATTTTGTTTTATGTTTCTGACCTCTTTAAGTTCTTTTGAACTTTGAATATTTGTCCAGACATGTATTTTCAGCTCTTCATAATTTGAATGTCATTCATATAGCAGCTGAATCCCCTTCATATCATCAGTTTAGCTTAGAAAGGACAAAAATGAAGCCTTTTGGAGAGGCAAAGCAGGACAAAGTTTTTGAAGAAATGCACAGATAAATCCTGTTTTATCACACTCCCCATCAGATTATTTTGCTGAAGCAATTTTGACTGGAAGTCCTAAAATACTGGCAGAAATGAAACCTCTTTTAAAGGAAAAAACCCCCAACAACCCAGAATTAAAGTTATATAAGCTTAGACTGACTTCTTTAATAAAGCAATGGGAAGCTGCAAACTGAGGAGAAAACATCACTAACAGACCCATGGATCAGAGATTATATTACTGTATTAGAGAAAAATAGACACGACAGAGATGCCCACCTACTGGGAATACTAAACAAAATTGCTGCTTAAAAAGTAAAAAATTGCAGAAAATAATTCTTTATAGAGTTACAGCTAGGTTATTTTTAGTACCTGAGGAGTTTTTTTATTTGCTAGTCTAAGAACAACAGTGCCTCTGCAAACAAAATGCAGGAACTGGGGGAAGAAAAAGAAACAGTTTGTACTGAAGACTTGAGTTTGGAAATGGATGACTGTTTTCAATAATTTTTCTGCAGTAGACAAATATAGAAAAGAAAGGTGATGTAGGGACCATATGGTGTGTTAATTCCAGTTGTGACAACAGCTCTGTTGTCTGTCTATCCCTTTGCTAGACTGTGAGAAAATGTGCAACTTGTGTCACTGACACCAGGAGCAAAGCCGTCTCATCAGGCATGGCAAATATTAATGTATAGGTAAATAAAAGCTTGGAACTGGGAACAAAAATTGAATGACCAGCCTTGCAAGCCATCTCTTCCCTGATGGGGAGCATCACTGAGTGCACAAAGAAGTAACAACTCTTCAGGTGCTCAGGGCAGCCAGGATAAACCAAACAAAAATAACTCTGGAGCGAGGAGGAAACATGCAGCTTTTGAAAAAGAGCATACAACAACAAAAAAAAATTATCCATACAACAATCTTGGAAAAGAAGCCTGGAACACTCTCCTATAAATCCAACCAGTCTGTACTGCACTAGCACAAAACTCAAGTGTCAAACAGGACACTGGCATAGGCACCGTGGGTAAGAGCACCCCACCTTTGTGGGAAGGGACAGCCCCAAGAGCCGGGGGGTCATGCACCCACGTCTTCCTTCCAGATGAAGGAATAAGGAGAGGACAGGGCTGTCCTGTACTGCCAGTCCACAAACTGGCTCACAAACAGCCTGCATCAGGCTGCTGGAAGCGGGCATGTGCATTTGGGGCATGGAAAGAAACAAAAGAGCCTCTGCTTTCACATTCTGTACCACAGCATGGCAGCGGGTGGCTGCTGCTGTTGGAGCCAGAGCTCGGCTTTGTCTCCATGCATTAGTCTCCTCATCTGGCAGGCAGGCAAATAGTACACTTAGAGAAAACAAAACAAGACAAACAAACGAAATAACCAACCCCCAGAAAACCAAAGCCCTCCCAAACTAAAAAGCACAACCCAAACAGAAAACCCCAAACCAAACCAAACGACTCAACACAGAAATAGAAGAAAAAAAGAAGGAAACTACCAATACCATCTCCCCCCACCAGCCCTCTGAAATCAATTCGATTACGGTTATAAAAAAATCACCCTAATCTATTTCAAGCTTGAAAAACTATAGGATACTGATTCTCTAGCAACTGGAAATGAGAAAAGCCTCTCAGACATCCAGAAAAAACATTGAGGAGCAAAGGGATATGGAACCGGACAAACTAAACAGGGTGTTCAGGCAGGACACAAATTCTTAAACTAACTGTTGACAAAATGCATTTTTGGTACGTAAATCCAGATAGACCTACAATTTTTTTTTTATCTCTAGATAATTCCCCAACGTCTGCTGCTGCTACTGAGATATAAGGAACAAAGCACATGAAAAAAGGAAATTGTTCTTGCTAGGTAATGTAATTCAAACTCTAAATATTTATTTACTCTTGCAGGGGAGAAGGAGCAGCTGAAGCACAGCCGGGATAACTCAGCAGCACGAGCCGCCACGTGCTCCCCACGCCATGGCCTCTGGCTAGGCCAGGAGGCTGCAGGGGAAGGAGGAGCAGAGCCAGGCTGGAACACAGCTGTGGTCCCAGCAGCTCCAGCTTCCACTCTCCCCCCAGCATGCAAACTCAGCCTTAAGACATGGTCCACCTTTACCCATACTGACCAGAGGAGGCTGGATTCCCACCCACCCCATCCCCAGCAGTGCTCCTCTCCGTGCTACATCCAGCATCAGCGTCCCTGGAAGGGTCCCATGGATGCGTGCCCCAAGCTCACCCCACGATCTGGTCAGAAGCCCATTCTAGTCTGAGACCAGCTTCCTTAGGTAGTGTTCCAGCATGGGTAAGTTACCTCTCTGACCTAAAATGAGGCCATTTTGGACCAGCAGCACATCACCAGGATGCTGAAGACTGTGCGTCTGGGCAGGGTCAGGCAGCCAAGAGGAGAGGCCTGGTGCTGAGGATGGATGGCTGCAGGCACCCTCTGCAATTGAATAAGGCTGCTGGGATCTGTTCTCCACTGGGAACATGGCTTTGCCTGCCTCTCGTGTGGCAGCAAGACCTTTCTCCCTCCTCTGAAAAACCCTTGGGTTACACTGGTGCAACTGCTTGTAAGGGGGCAGCAAAATCAAGATATAGAATTGATCCATCATAAAAGTAATGTCATCTCTTCAAAAAGAGATTGGGAAGACAGGGAGGAAAAGCATGATGTGTCGCCTGGCTCAATTGAGAGTGCATTTATAATTGTGAGGAACATGGATGATTTCCTTTAGCTTTGTACAGTTTTTCTTTAAAAATCTTAATTTTAACTACTTTAGTAGTGACATGCACTGTTCACAGCACTGGTTACTGCTTATAAATTCATACCTGCACAGCATTAATCATGATGGGAAAGCTTGAAATCCTGGCACAGACATGACACCACCTTGTTTTGGTTTGGGGTGTTTCTCCCCTCGAGCTGCAGAGGAGCCCTGCACATGGGAACACTCACTGCATGTTCAGATGAGAAGATACAGCAGCCCTCAGACACAGGCTGAAGTTGTTCTGCTTCGGAGTCAACACCCTCGAAGGCTGGCATGGCACATGAACCATCTCTGTAGTACAGAGACACCTGAGCATCTGTCAGCTGCGTTCTGCTCACAGATTTAACAGTAATCCTTGTGACCAGAAGGACTCAAAATGCCTTTTACGTTTTCTCTCTCTTTTTTTTTTCTTTAATAAAAGCTCAGAATCTAGAACACCCTCATTTTGCCCAAGCTGGTGTTACAACATAATCCTACCTGTTGATTTCCAGATCTGTCAATTTAGTACCGCTTGAAAATTAAGATAAAAACCTACCTCCACTCCCAAAAAAGGATTTAAGAGATTATCATGAAACAAGAAGTACACCAAATTGCTACAAAGCAGACTTGGTAAATGTGGTCACTGTTCAGTCAACTCTGTTTTAACTGCATTTCTCAATATTCCAAACTTCTCGTCACTTCTTTTCAGGCAAAAGTCTTCTTTAGTTAGACTGCAGAATCAGTTCAACCAAGATCTAATAAACAATGCTTATTTCCCATACTAAGATTGATTTTGCTTAACTTAACTGAGTTAGGTAAAGTGACAAATCCAGTTGTGTGAACGCATATATTGACATGAAACAGAAAAAAACATGATGTTTTCTACTGTGAATGAAGAATTGTAGCCAAAAATCCCCTGTAATGGAAAAGGCCATAATTTAGCAGCACCCCAGGCATGTACAGGCCTTGCTAATCCCAAATAACTCCAGTTTCTGCCAACCTCAGCCACAAACAAGGGCTCATGGCAGCCTTTGAGGGTGTTATGAGAACAGGTTCAAGGATTGAGCCTACAAATTTCTCTACCACATAGGAAGTTACCCATGACAGGAAGAGTAACAGGCATGCTCCCTACTGCTGGCATTTTCTTTTTTTGGTTGCTTATAAATTGAGTATCATAGCACTAGTTACACAGCACTTCAACAGAACTTTTCTTTTCTCAAATATGCAGAAATCAAATGGAAGTAAACTCACCGGTCCAGCTGACACAATTCAATGCCACTGGAAAAAATCTGTGACTACACACAAGCAAGATGATGCAGGACCTGTTAAGATCCAGGACTCGGAGCGCAATTTACAGTCCCACATACCAGGAGAACGAAGCATGTACCCCTAATAACAGCCCCCTGTAGCTGGGGGACTAGGCAGCTGCTCCTAACATGGCCTTCACAATGGGACCACAAGGTCCAATCCCAAGAAGAAAACAAAAGGATGTAATAAGAAACACTGTGCAACCATTAAGATAAATCTGGTTCAGATATTTTTAAGAGTATAAGCAAATGTGGATCCTAATGGAAATTTTTTGGGGGGAAAAAAGTCCACGCGTTATCTAGAGGGCTCATCCTAAACATTTAGCACTTATTTTCACAATAAGTCTTTTCATGTTTTGGTATACTAGTGCAATGTTCGTGCTCTCAAAGCTAGCCTGAAGGGTTTCTAAATTAGTATGTCAATGTTACCATGGTAACATAATGCACTACCAAAATGGACCACTTTTTATACAGCCACTATAATCAAGTTAGTGACCAAGTAAGTTACAAAAACTCTTGCTTTTTCAGTTTTGGGTGGTTGGGGGTTTATTGGGCTTTTTCCTTTGTTTGTATTTGGTTCTTTTAACTATTTATGATTATTTTTACTATTCCTACACCTTTCTAAAAATATTATCAAGAATTTGTTTTGTTTATCATGCAGGAATAAACAAACAGAAATAGAACCACCACCACCAGCAAAAAGCAGTTCTCAGGACTTGCTAAGGGTAGCAGTAGTTTCAGTTCCCAGACATACAAAGTTTTACACCCCATCCCTAGTTTTGCAGACTGCTCACAAATGGAAGACATTCTTTACTTGTCACAACACTATTTAAAACACAGAGACACCTCACTCTCAGAGCTTCTTACACGCCAGGATTCTGCCCAACATGCTGTCTCTGATACCCTGGGGCATGTTAAATGGCACTGGATGCCCTAAAAGTCAACCTGCCATCCTTGATCAGACAATCTTCAAACTGAGAATACTCAAGTTAAAAACATTCTCATATAAAGTTCAGTGTTCAAAAGACATCATCTTCACGGTCATCACATTCACACAGACCAGAGTATCTGTCCTACATTCACATAAATCTGTTAAAAACATGAGTTTCTTTGTATCTCCAAAAGAAACCATCACCCTGAGAATAAATGCTCTCAGTACAGCCAACCCTCACCAACCAGCGCCTTTGTACAAAGGCTGCTACAGGACCCCAGGTCGACAAGGAGCCACATCCACCCAGCAGGTTTTCATGCAATGGTCTTTATTCAAACAGCATCAAGTATTTGAATTAAAATCTTGAAGACTTGTTTGTTTTTTCTATTCAAAAGTAGTATCTAATTGTATATTTTTTGTATTGTAAGCCTGCTGTAACAACCCTATTCCTGTGGTCCTGCTGTTTATAAAAAGAAAAATTTTAAAAATATTGAGATTATATGAACTTATTTCTGACTCTTGCTGTGTTGAAATGAAAGATGAAAATAAAAGTCAGTGGTTTATGGTTTTGTCAATAAGAGCCTGACATACTGGTTTACAATATCACTTGCCAACAGCACTGACATTCTAAGTTGATCTCTCAGTTCAATGATTCGTAAGGTTATAAATACTTTTGTTATGAAAATTAATAAGAATGTTTACTCCCTTTATTCATGTAAGAATATGTCAAATATCCAACTTCTCTACTTTTGGTCTGGCTGACTAGTTTTTATTCTTCTGGATGATACTGCCATTTATAGTTGAGAGGTAATGCCTAAGCACATTTGATTAATCTACTGAAACCACTTACTATAATTTATATTCCTTTCAAAAAACTGGAGGAAAAGGAAGAAACAGTGTCCAAAGACACTATGCAAATCCTTCCAAAAAGACTTACATGAGCCCAAAATTGCTCCTTGTCTTCCTTTGCCACACAAAACAACAATAAAGGAGAGAGTAGCCTGGGATTTCCATCCCACTCCACTCCCAGCTTTCCAAAAAATGACATCTGGA
This sequence comes from Ifrita kowaldi, assembly GCA_013398055.1. Taxonomy (NCBI): domain Eukaryota; kingdom Metazoa; phylum Chordata; class Aves; order Passeriformes; family Cinclosomatidae; genus Ifrita; species Ifrita kowaldi. Next base: position 178,817 of record VZRS01009802.1, read on the forward strand.
ACATATAAATGAGAACAACAGTCAAAATATACTATATATATATGTGTGTGTAGTGGCATATATACATGTACACACACAATCTCTCTATGTATATATGGTGCAACAGTTTAACTTGTGTGATTTCCAGTGTGGATGCACTCATTTCGGTATGAGTGACTTTCTGCTGTATGGGTGGAGTTTGGGGAAAGAGGATACCACAGCCTTTTCAAAAAACACATATGCATGAATGAGCCAGCAAAGTGAAATTACACATAAAGCTCAGATCATTGTCCACCTTCAGCCTGCTTGACTTGCTAACTTTAAATGGCTGGTTTAACAGAACTGTCCAGTCTGCAATACACTGCAATGATTTGTGTGAGAAGAGGCTTCTTCTTCTGCTGATTACAGCTTTTAGGCTATAACTAAAACAAAAGGTGGCTCAGGGGTTTTCCACATACAGCACTGAACACATACCTGAGCAAAAAAGTTAAAAATACCACACCCTTTTTTTTTTATTCCCTAAAAAGTACAAAAGCCCTGTATCTGCAAGTGCTCCAAATGTCACAAGAAAACCAAGTTCAAAGGCATTAGCAATTGTACATTCCCCTATTATGTTGTAAAAGATGCAGTGTGAAAAATCCTTTAGGATAATCTTCTCCAAATCATTAATTCCCTTCCATTTACATGAGAAAAGAAACACCAGATCTTTTTACGCAGTTTGTCACAAAAATCACAGCCCAGGGTACTTCTCACTAAACATTGAGGTCTCACAACCTAGTCTTTTCCCAGCTGTTTTGAAGGACAGATCCTTACTTTAGGATTTTCCCATTTACATCATTAGATAAAATAATCCTCCCTCTCTCCAGAAGTCATAACAGCTGCATCTTAATTGGAAAGAAAAACCAATAAGGACGAGAACCAACAACTGTTACTGCAAACTAGTGGCTCTGAATGCCAAGCAGCTGCCTTTCTACCAGAAAACAATACATGACTTGTAAAAGTAAGGTGCTTGAAAACAAATCAAATACCAAAACTAAGCTACTGCCAACGAGGACATTGTATTTTAGTGATAAAAATGCATGAGACGCCAGCCAATTTCAAGCTGCAATCACTTGCACATAATCCTTACACGTAAGACATCATTTATAGGAAATAATTTGAAATACCAACTGCAGAACTTATGACTTAATAGATGGGATGCCAACTGCTAAAACAATTCACACACCTGGTTGTTTTTATAATATGTGAACTGATGGGATGGTACAAAAATTGAAGTTATCTTCGTTGATGACCACACTGAGAGCGTACCTGTCCTTTGAGGGTGGAGAGCACTTGTGGATCATCATCATCAGACCTCTCATGTTATGTCTTTTGCTGCACAACTGACTGTCTACCTTAAAACACCAAAGTTTTACTGGAAAATTTCGCTCCTTGTCAGAAGAATGTTTAAAATACAGTGTCTTCTCTTGTCGAGAGCAATATTTATGTACATGCAAAAAAAAATGGAATTGCTGTGACAGTGTGAAAGAGCTGTGAATTTGCAAGGGGAGCACGGTACAAGCCTGGGCCCTTCTCCATCACCTTGGCAGTGACGTTTGGAAGGAAGGAGAGGGGCTTCTGGGCAGCCACCCCACAGTGCTCCTCATCCCCCTCCCCTCTACCTGCTGCAAAAAGTCCGTGGGTAGGGAAAAAATCTTGTTCTGAAGTGTTTTGCAGTTGCTTGGCAACCACTACCAAACCTGAAGAGATTTCAGTCAATGGACTGGCACACCCAACTCTCAACATGCCAACAGGTACATGAGGAACACACCAGCTCAGCCCCAGGATGGCCCCAGCCCCAGCAGCAGCATGTCCCTCCTCATCTTTCACACCTGCTTCCAGCTGCTGCTTTCTCACCCATTCCAAACCCCCCAGAACCACAGAGAGGCACAGCAAAGCACCCATGTGCTGGTGGTGAGATCACTTTTCATTGTGAAGATGCCAGCTACATCCCTTCCTCGGTTACCACACACATACAAACCCCGACTGCCTTGAAAAGGAACCAAGATTGAAAAGCTGTCCCTGAACTTGCCCTCCTGTGGCAGAGACCAGGTTTCTTCCCAATTTATGCAATGTTTAGGCAGTGACCATTACAGGCGATTCCCACACCTGTTATCAGTTTCAGTGGAAAGCATTGGCCAAATTGCACTAAACTTTTGGCCTTTGTGATCACACCCCACTGTCATGGCAACTGTTTTCAGACTTTAAAACTTTATCTAGATATAGATAGATATAGACACGTGTATGTGAATATACCCAGATTTTGACATGGAACAAGGATTCTTCCACCACTCTTCTGTAAACTGCCACTAGATGCATAAATCTGCATAAACCTGAAAGGCTGATGATACAAGGGAGCTATGCTGGAAAAAATATTTTCTTTTTTACAGATGCTCCACTCCACAGAAGAGTACATACAGAGGGGAAAAAAACCACACCACACTGCAGTGCAACAAGTTTGAAGTTATCAGTATAGAAAATGCCGCTAACCAAAAGTAAAAATTTATGCTGGAAATTAAACCATTTGTAACCAGTACAGAAGTTAGGTTCAGAAACAGCTTTCCAAGCACAGCAACACAGCCAACAAACTGCAGCCACATAAAAGACATGTATCTTGTCCCTTCCACAGCTGGCAGAGGAGAAGGATCACCTCCACCACCCAAACTGGTTGGAGAAGCCATACCCACACCTGCCCGTTTCTCTTCACTGACAGCAATGGCACTGTGGCAACAGGTTTGGCTTAGCCCAGTCAAGGAGATTCCAACCTTGAGGTGAGCTGTGCCAGCGTGAGGGGCTGCAGGGGCCATTCAGGGACCCCCTGCCTGTTCCAGCTTCCCCCACTGCAGTCCAGACCAGAGCTAGGAATTGCCCAGCCCCAGTGGTTTTGTGCGTTTTCTGGGATCCTTAATGGCAATTGTGAACTTCTCTCATGTGTTACCTTTACACTAAAATAACTTCAACAAAATGTTGCCCCAGTGGTAAACCCAGAAGAAATAGGCCACCATATTTCTAAGACAAAGGCTCAGAGTCCATTTGAATTTCAAGGTGCATCTTGTTTCCTGTACTTACTTCAATCCTTAAACCAGGAAATTCCTTAATTTTAGTCTGTTCTCTCCTTCCTTTAAACTAGTATGCAGGACTTTTTCAAAACTTATCTGCACTAAGTTATCACCAGTGACTTTCACTTACGGAAGTGTGGTGGTACCTAGTGGACCTCTGGGATCGTATTTCACAAACAACTCACTTGGTACCTCCAAGGGACCTGTGACATTCTTCGTGCTTGTAATTCTCAGTATAACAAAAACAAATAATACTTTCTCAGTTCTTAAGAAAGGCACTGTTTGCAAATCTCTCCTCAATATCTAGCAGCAGTAAATGTTCAGAAGTTTTTTTATTTCTTTCAACAGTGCCCCAGTGATTTTAATAGCTCTGCACTCCCAAGTGTTTTAATGTGAACACTGGAAATAGATTCAAAGGCCTCAATAAAAAGGTTTGGTTGTGGGTTCTTTGATGGGGGGTGTTTTTTTTTTTCCTTTGGTTGTTGTTCCCTTTCTGTTAAGAGTGACCTCAGAAGCATGGCCAATTGCCTCCATTGGGAGCCAGTGCATGCAGCACAGTCTTGAATAATCTGGCAAACAAAACTGGCCTTAAGATTTTCAGGCATCTGTTAAAAAAACCCACCACCAAACCTGAAAGGACAACAATAAAACCCCCTCTGGTTTTCCAGAACAGTATTAAACAGAGTTACTTAATGCTTGGAACCATGACATGGGTTGGACCATGTCACTTCCATTTTGTACATGAAGAAAAGCACTCAGGGGAAGAAAAGTGCAATAATTATTGCAATTCCTGGCTCCTGAAGGTAGGTTGTATCTCCTCTGCCAAGTCACAATGCAGTCCTCAAGTCTTCCTTTGTTCCCACAGCCACCAGATCTGCACAAATCATTTTGTGAAGGTCCAGAAAACACATACTGAGTTTGTTTAGTACCTTCAATACCAAATAGCTCCATAACAAGTTGAATTTCATTTCATTATTCTTTAAGATTTCCTTTATCTTGTATTAACATTATACTTTATCTTCTTTCCCAGGACAATTTGCTTTTGTAACTGATGGTATTTCTCACTGCAGACAAATTCATTCATCTAGAAATGCCACTAGACTAGACTTGTTCTCTGTAATCAGTGATACCACAGAAAGTTTCTGTTGCATTACAAGCTTTTGCCTATCATCTGCACAGAAAAGTCTTCCCAGCAGATATAACTCTGCAGATGCACTGTTACAAGCACAGGTCCCTCTGAAAAGATATTTTTCTAGGTCTTAATTGAAATGTTACTAATACTCATTTTGCAATATTGCCTGGTGATACTAGGTAAATTAAGAGAAGACCATAACACAGTGGAGCACACTGAATTTATTTAAACAGTATTAGCTCTTCCCAGCTGGAAAGGATGTAAAACAAAGCAAAAAGCTTAGTGTTTGAAAGTGTAATGACAAGGTGACTTAGGATGGCATTATGAAGACAAGAAACAAAAAAATTTGGTAATAAATGGAAGATGACAGATAATGTTAGGATGTCTTACCAAGAGTTTCAATATTGGGTACAACAGAGAAGAAGGAACCAACAAAAGATGTAAAGACAGGTGATATGACCAAAGCCAGAGGCTTTGGGAAAAGCTCTTTCAAGCAATATTCAGAACTGATGTAAGTGGGACAAGGCTGCTTTCATCCAGGCTTGAAAAGTGACAACACAGTACTTCTGCAGTAGGATGAGACACACGGATGGCAGATTTCACAGCGAGGGCAGATAGAGAAGCCTGCATCTCAGACATGCTACACTGGGAAAATCTTCAAGATATGGGCTTTCCCTGCTTGTGAGGACCTTGGAAGAAATTAAATAGGGGCAGGAAGGACTAGTCAGTTTTTATTCCACTGCTATGGTATGTGGTGATGACTGCTTTTGTTTACACCTCCATTTTTCATTATTATTATAATAAAAGATTAACATGTTTAAGACAGGATGAAAAAAGATATTTTCTAATTCAAGAAGACTGCAAAATTTTTACCTTACGGAGAAATTATGAAAGTGGTGTAAGTGCTACTTTGTCTGGAAAGGTCATCATAAGGGCTCCTTAAGGTGCAAGGCTCTTCGTAGATTAACTTGACAGAAATTGCACTTCCTACACATGTTAAGTGACCTTTATCAATAAGAAATACTGGGACTCTGAAAGGCTCTGAAAGGCTTTGAAAAGCCTTTAAATGGCAGTTAAAGCAAATTAAAGATTCCAGCTGAGCAGAGGACAACTTAGAAGAGAGATTAATGCTAACCCTGTTTTCATGTACTTAAGAAATTATACAGACAAACCCCACAGCTATACAGAAATAAAAGTTTTAATCCAACTATACCAAAGTCAAAACAAGCATTCAAAACTTATGCAGACTATTTAAGGACTTAAGTTTCAAGGGAGAGTACATTTAAAGAAGTACAATTCACCTCAGATGACAGCTCATGTGAAATAAGGAAATCCCCCTGGATTCCAAAACTATGCTAAAATCATACTAGATACAATGGGGACTGAAACAGAATTACACTTACTTTGGCTTTCTCTTTGAGAAGGAAAAATGCAATTACTTTTTTTGAGGCTGTATCAGTTCTGCATCCGTAACTGGGCCACCTGACTTCTCCCACAAGTGTAAAAAATTGAAATAAACCAGTAGTAAAAATTTAACCTCATCCACCTGTTTCTTAGTCTTAGCAACTTATTTTCTAAATGCAATAAACAATTTCATTTCGAAGACAAAACTCAAACGGAGTCCCCAAAGGCATCACCATAGCTGGGTTTCTCTCCTCTTTACAAAAACACTCAGAGCTTCCAAATTTTTCCATAGCAGAGCAAGTGCACTGATGCAAAAGTGCAAGGTACAGAGTCATGTTTTGATTGGTACCTCTGGCTGAAAGAAACCAAACATTGCAATGACCTCGAGCTATTGCAACGATCTCAAAAAGTCACACCTCTGTCACAGTGCTCTGCACAAAAGCCCCTGGTGCCAGTCTACCTTTGTGGAACTTGCAGTTGCTTCATCACCACTGGGACTGGTGTGACAGGATCCTCCAACTGGCAGGCTTCAGGAAAAAACATCCTAAAAAAGGAGCTCATCCAACATCTTCACACTTAATGAAAACTCCTTTCCAGCTGTGAGGAAAAGCATGAAACTCACACCCTGGTACATGTTGAAGGTACATTCTGAAGGTCTGACATCAAGTTCCTAAAAAGCCCCCAGTAAATTCAGAGTAAACTCTGCCTTGGGGAGCACCATGTCAATATTCCAAGCAGCTGAACAGGAACTTCTTCTGACAATTCCATTGTGTCTTCCCCGTGGAGTTTGGAAGGGCAGAACCATGCAAGAAAGTGACAGTCACAATGCTGACAGCCTGTGCTCGCTCACTGCTGGCAGCGCTGAGCTGACCTCTGGCCTGCACGGCAGCTTCAGTTACAGGCAGGTCTCACTTTTAGTGAAGAAAGTTACATCAAACATTTATACATTTCCAGATATATCATGAAAAGGAAAAGAAAAGCAAGTTTCACACTTTAAAGTATGAACAGGACCTTTTCTTCTTGCTTCAGATGGCCTAACAGTCCTTGAATTTGAGAATCACAGCAAATATGATCTTTATAGATTTGGGAAGAAAAGGGGCTGGGGGACAGAGAAAGGAAGGGATGATTACAAACACACAGGCAAGGAGGTAAAGAAGAGAAGGGAAGGGAGACTGAAGCTGTCAGTGCAAATCCATTCATTCTGCATGTTTGTGATACCTGACAAGACAACTTCATTGCCAGTGGATACCTCTAAATGATTTCCAAAAGACAACCTCATTGACCCAAGAAAGTAATCTATTCAAGAGTAAAAGGCATAACTGCTAAACTAAAATGAATGGTACAGTTCATAAGGATTAAAGGGTTTATCAGATTAATTTATGAAAATTCAACAGCAAAAAAAAAAGTTCTGAACTTCCTAGTGGCTGTGATTGAAGCTGGTGTGTTAAGCATGGAACTAAGCAAGCTCTCAGAACCAGAGATTGGTTTCTTTCACCTTCAAAACAGATTTTATTATCACTGTTGTTATTTTTGCAAGTGCATTTTTAAGAAGTTATTTCAAAACCTGTGAACAAGCAGGAAAAACTAAACCCCACACCATATTTGACCATGAAGCATCAGAAGAGAGAACATGGCATTGTCATTTACTTAAATAAAAATCCAAATGTTTAATGGAACGAAGATAATGGTTTTTTCAACTTTATATATAAACCCCCAAGTCTGAATGCTCTGTCATTTATCTTGCCAAGATACAAACAAAGAAAATCTCTTCAGCCCCAAACAACATAATACTAATGATGGTCATCATTTAAAGAAGGGGAAAACTGACTTTAATGTGGGTTGAAAAGGAGAAAGAAAATGTCTTAATGCTATAAGGCGGGATGCATGGCTTTGAAGTGACATGACGAAGAACTGTGCAAGTGTCCCCTTTTCCCCACAAAGTATCCAATTCATGCTACAAAGGATGCTCACAGCTTCCTCCAACACTACCCCCGAGGATCACCTATACACCAGGAGACTACATGTAATTTTAGCAGTCAGCCTTGTCCTGCTTTCAAGAACAGCGTAAGACAGACAGACAGCTGTGGGCTGCAGAAATAGGGCTGAGTACCAGCAAAGCCATAATTACGCCCATGTAGGACTCCAAAAAGTATTTGAAAAAGTCCAAACTATTGAGTACTTTATATAGATACATGAACTCGGGCCAGTTTCTATGTGTTTACTGCTTAATTTAGAGCCACCTTTTTGAGAAAGAGGAGTCTAGCTGAGGGTGAACCTCCCTCTTCTGACCCAGAGCCTTTTGCTCTCTCTTTTCTCTCCTCCAGATCCCCTCCTGGACGATTTGCGCCCATTTACACACAGTGTGCACCAGAACAAAGATGCAATTATGTATAAGTAGTGCCCAAGAGAAAACATATAATAAAAACAAAGCTTTCTTTAAAGCAATTTTATTCAGCATTTGTTTTACTATACAGATGTAGCATATTTATGGGAAAGGAAAAAAAAAAAACCTCGATGGCTGCATAAAGCATGTGTGGCCTGTAAGAAATGGAATTAGGATATTTAAAATATATATATATAAAAACATTCTACTGCTCCCTCTTCCATCTCTGATATTCTCCAGCTTGTCCTAGTTTTCAAGTATGTTAACAGTGGAGACAGAAATAGGTGGGTGTATACATACCTATACATGCATACTTTCGNAGCTTGTCCTAGTTTTCAAGTATGTTAACAGTGCAGACAGAAATAGGTGGGTGTATACATACCTATACATGCATACTTTTGTACCTAGGGTATACCCAGGTATAAAATGTTAACTGTTTGGACAGCAGAATTAATATATAAGAAAACAACATGCCTAGAGTTGCAAGGCCTGCTTGGTCTGCTGTTTGGAGACTCCTAGTAATAGAATCACAGAACAGCTGAGGCTGGAAAGCACTTCTAGAGCCAGTCTAGTCCAAGCCCCTGCTGACAGCAGGGCCACCTAGAGCAGGTTGCCCAGGACCACATCTCAGTTTGGTTCTGAAAATCTCCAAGGATGAAGACTTCACAACTTCTCGGGGCAACCTGTGCCAGTGTTTGACCATCCTCAGAGTAAAAGCATTTGCTTACCTTTAAATGGAATTGCCTGTATTTCAGTTTGTGCCCATTGCCTCCTGTGCTATCATGGGAAGCCACGGAGAAGAGCCTGGCTCTGTGTTCCTTACTCCCCCCAATCAGGTATTTACATGCCCTGAAAATTCCATAATTAATTTTAGTGAAAAGCAGGGGGAAAAAAAAAAAGCTCTGTGTAGGATCCTAAGGATCCTAATGCTTCCAGGACGATGTTCCACAAAGCCAGAAGTAGGAGTAAATATAAAAAATCAATGGTAATTCAACACCAGATGGATTTAGTATCTGTAATGTCTTCTAAGAATGGATGCGTTTTAACAGTTAGTTACAGACATGCTTTTGTTGCAAATTTAGGCTTCAGAGTTGCAAATTTAGGCTCCAGTACCTCATGCTGAAATAAAATATGAAAGTGTAAGTTGTTTTGTAGCATAAGGAAAGAGAAAATACTTGCAAAAACTGTCTCTAAAGAGAGCTCAAAATCAGAGTTGATAGTAAAGAAGCATCCCAGTTTTTCTGCACATACCATAGTCCTCATCAAGTCACACTACAGATGAAGAACCCAAATCCTGTGTACTTTACCAGAGGATAGGAGCATAACGTGCTTGGCTGTTTTTCTGTAAGAAGTTAGTGAAGACAGTCTGAAAAACCTCCTCCCAGTGGACAGCCTGTGGCAGGACCCTTTAGGCACCCAGTGTGGCAAACGTGCCAAGTGCCAGCAAAAGACAAAGAGCAAAATAAATGTGACTTTAAGGCAGTTAAGTACCCACACAACTTGGAGCCCTGCAGGCACCAGTGAAGCTGTCAAAATTCAGGTCAGTAATGTGCCACAACTGTCTGAGACACCTTCGAAGAGCGGGAGGAGCAGAAGCAGCTCCTTGGGTCAAGCTCTTACAGAAACATGGCTGGTGTGAGGTAGCTGTATGAAGGCATGATGAAAAGGAGCCCTGTTTGCAGAAAGTGGTCAGCAAAGCTCATAAATCACTCAAGAAAGGCCTGATCTAGAGATGACAGGAAGATGAACAGAGATGCTTGCTTTCAGTAAAGAGGTAACCGGCTGAGAGGAAAAAAAAGCAGATATGTCAGACTTGAAAAGGTTAGGGGTACAATTTGTACTTGTCAGAATGAGCTTTCCAAGCAGGAGTCAAGGACATCTTGCTCCAACAAATAAATACATAATAACTTTAAAAACTCAAGCGTCTGTGGTAAGAGAACTCACATTCTTCACCTGTGTGCCGTCCTTGGGCACCACTGCATAAATGGTATTTTTGGATATTGTTGTGGTTTAACTCCAGTCAGCAGCCAAGCCCCAAGCAGCCACTTGCTCACTCCCACAATGAGCAGGATCAGGAAGAGAATGGGAAGGGTAAAAGCTAGAAAACTCATGGGTTGAGATAAGGACAGTTTAATAGGAAAACAAGGAATTTGCTGCTTCCCATGGGCAG